>CM054127.1:43254821-43664821 GCA_028751855.1 Ambrosia trifida
TAAAAATCATGGGTGATAATTTGCTTAAAACAAGGAAAAGAAGTTTAACTATAATTTAAATAAGCAAAAGTTAGGTAAAGTTTAAGAGATTAAAGTGTAATTAAAATGAGGTATCAAGTGTAAAAGTGTTTGAATGACTATGTTACCACCATTTTAGGGTTTTTAATGAAAATAAAGTTCTTAACTTTTGGGTATCTTAAACTACCCTTGCCTCATGCATTATAATATAGTATAGATAGATTATACTAATATATATAAAAATGTGTGCTAACAATTTATTAGTTGTTCGTAAAATTTCAAACCCAAACTATTACAACAACAATAACAACCATACCCAGTAAAATCCCACAGATAATGAAAAACCCAAACTATTAGACCAACTAATATATAAAAACTAGCTTATACCACGGGAACGTTCCGGGTTGAGAAATCTAAGTAAAGTGATTATTATTATTGTTATTATTATTATTATTATTATTCTCCGTTTTTTATATAGCACTATGGTACTCGTTGGAAAGATAATAAAACGCTCGTTAATTTGGTGTAATTTTTTTCTTTTAAAAAATCTGGTATATAAAAGATATTAACGTTTAAAAGTTATGAGAGGAAACATGAGAGAGAAAATAATAAAGTTTTAATATTTACATTTAATAGATTAGGTATTTAATAGATTATGTTAAATCATATTTAAACCATATTTATTCCTTTTTATTAATTGGTCTAGAGTTGCCACATCATATCATATGTGGCATCTCTCAAAAGAGAGATTGCATAATATTATGACATGTCATTAAAAATGCTTTGGTTTATTATATATATAGATATAGATATAGATATAGATATAGATATAGATGCGTCTAACAACATGTTAAATATTTGTTAATGATCCAGTTTACCTAAACACGACTAAAAACTATGAACCCGAAAAAGTTGAATCTTCGGATTAAAGATTTCACTCCAATCCTATATTTAATCTGATTCAATGTACCATAATATTTTCCAAAAGAAAAAAACATTTAAAAACTTTCGCGAACCAAAAAATTCTTAAAAAGAAGGTTTTAAGATTGGTTCATCTACACGAAAGTCTGTTTTACTAATCTGTTTAAGTTTGTTAGAAAAACTTACTTTTAAAACGAAGACAAAATCAGTAACGTGAACCGGGTTTGTGTTTGACACAATTCTTTTAAACAGATTCACGGTCTGTTCCCAGCGTACACCGGTTCTTAACAGTGGTTGGGCACTTCCGAACTTACACACTTGCCTGAAAGATAATCGGACTTCGATTGGCTTTTGAGGTTTTTCTCTGCGTATATGTGTGTGGGTATTTGTTGTGTTTTTTCTCTCTCTTCTCAAATGAGGCACAAAGACTTCCATTATATAAGAAGATGGATGCATGAAAAGTCTTCTTTATTAGAGATTTAATTTGAGACATAAAGACTTGAATTAAGTGACATAAAATCCCTAATTAAAATAAATAAAACCTCTACTCAAGAGTTTAGTCTTTAATTCACCACATTAAGAATCTTATTAATAATTATAATTTATTAAATTATAAAAAAAATTCCAGAAATCAATCTTTATGTTTCATCAAAATTGCCTGTTCCAACTTTTATGTTCTATTTGCACGGAAAACAGCATTTACCTATTGATTTTACTACAGGTTCCAACCTTTGTGACTAACTCAGTTAGTTTTCTTGGTTAAGTCCTCTCACGTGCATATCACGTGAGGGTATATTGGACATTTATCAATAAATATTTTATTGATATATATATATATATATATATATATATAAGAAAATTCCCTTCTCTCCCTCCCACCTTATCTCTCTGCCATCAGCCGACAATAACAACACCATCCGACCACCAACAGTAACCATTCTCTCCCTCCCTCCCTATCTCTTTGCCACAAGCTAACAACAACACCATCTGACCACAACCAACCACCAGTAACCTACCAACACCACCTTCTGAAAATTAATGGCCTAAAATTTGATTATTCCCCAAAACAACCACATCTGAAAAATAGGGACTCAAGCCCCCAAAAACCTTTGTTTCATTCTACCTCGCCTGGAAGTAGTGTTAGCGAATTCGAATTAGAGCTGGGTCCAACAGATTTAGCAATGGTGATGGAGATATTGGTGGATGGTCAATGGTAGAAGGTGGGTGGTGCACTGTGGTGACGAGCAGGTGGTTTGGGGTTACACGACGGTTGAGAAATGGGGGTTAATCGACGGTGGTTATAGTGGTGATGATGCAATGGACGAGTGGTCTTTAGAGTGGAGGTTGAGGGTTAGGGTTAGGGTTGGGTGGAGTAGAGGTCGATGGTGGATGTTGGTTGCAGGTTTGGGTCGATGGTGGTTGCAAGTCTAGGTTTGGATGGTGATGGAGGCTGATGGCTGAATCGTGCAGGTGACTATGGTGATAGTGTGGTGGGTGTTGTGATAGATAAAGTGAAGAAGAAGGGTTTGTATTTTTTTATTATTATTAATACTCATTTTTGCTTTTAACACAAGCAGGGGATGTGAAAAGACCAAACTGCCCTTACATGACTTGCATGTGATGGGACTTAACCAAGAAAATTAACTAAGTTAGTCACAAAGGTTGAAACCTGCAATTTTGATGAAACATAAAGTTTGATTTCTTTAAATTTTTTTCTAAATTATAATTTCAATATAATCCATTCATCGTATTTCCAACACTTTTTTTTATTAAGGAGTCGTTGGACATTAGCAGTCAAAATTTTGGCACATGATGATCGGGGACTAGCTAGTATTGTCATTGAAGGTTTCAAGGGGAAAGGACGGGGTGCGATGATCCTCTTGTCCCAGATCCCACCTGGCAGGCCCTGAGGACGCCCTCCCCGTCTCCCATAATACTTAACTTAAAAAAAATGCTTGTAACTTTATTATAGAGAAAATTATCAAAACACACAACTTTGGAAAAAAAAAAACTTACTTAAGTAAACATTAGTTTTTTACACTATTGCAAAACAAAAACAAAGACGAGTTGACCGATTACTCCCTGGGTACTCGCTTTAGGGTAGGTCGCCGAGTTGGCCGAGTACTTCGAGTATTCCCTGAATAGGTTGATTTGACCCCCGAGTACCCAGGTAATTCATTAATCATGTATAGGCAAGTCACTAATCATGTTCAAACTAGGAATTCTATTTATATGGATGCAAAGTGATAAAAATGTAGCTAATTATTCCCGTTTTATTTCATGTGTAAAGTAAGTAACTTTGTATCTTAACTTAATTCATTTCCTAAATTGGAAAGATATTACAACCGGTGGATTAAGCCACTTTATATTTTTTTTTAACCGTGGCTTTCATATGAGTGACATAATGTCACACTGTCTAATCGGCAGCCCTAGTTAATGTCTACCTTAAACTATGTTGTCTTAACCGGGTCTGCGTTGGTGTATCAGACTTGGTTACGATATTCCCTCGGAAACCGTACTGCCTCCACACGAGTTTTCTCGCTAGAGTAACAGTCGGATGAAAACCGGGGTGCGGCTCATTATCGAACGCTCCTCGGTGCGTTTGCCACCATCATTGCCCGGATACCGTAGAAAATTGCGAGAAGAGTGAGAATTAAACATGGGTCACAAGTAGCACCAAGTCTTTCCTCATATCATTCCCGCACTACCTCGTTGGCACCACTTTACATTTAAGTGGGCTTTTATTGTTTTTAAACTATTTTTATGTTTGATTTTTTACATAGACTATGATTTTTTTTATAAATAAATACATATTATATTATATCTTAGACTATGAATTTTTTTATAAATAATACATTCTATTTTATATTGATTATCATTATAGCTAATATACACATTTTTCTGTACCTAATGTTTGGGAACAGCCCATTCTAACTTGGTCAACCATAAATCAATCATCGTTCATCAAAGTTCCATGATTTTAGATTTAACAAAGTCAAATGTTGTTTTTCAAAGATTAGGTAACCTCAAACAACCGTCAAAAATTCTTTTTTTTTTCTTAATTCCCTAATTTTTTCACCGGCCCAGGATGCTAATTCTCAGCCTACTAAGCCCATCAAAAGCACCTCCTTCAAATCTCAAATAGAAGCGTTGGCAGATGTGCACAAATAGGGTATTTTTAATGCACGGTTTCAGGTATGGAACCTATTCTTGTTATGATTGGGTATTGAGAGAAGCCGAGTAAGGCTTAGATACGAATATTGAGGAGAAAAACCATACCCTATGTTTCCAAGTAGGTTATGATTGAATTCGGGTATTAAAACCGGGTACGCATCAGAATATTTATACCCAATTTTAAAAAATAAGTTTTTTTTTTAATTATTTTACACAAAAATAAATTTTTTTAAAAGTTATATTTGGTTTGTAATTTGTAAAAATAATTAAAATAGGCTACAATAGCATAAATTCACTCAAGTACAAATTATTTGCTTTGTAATATGCTTTTTAAGAAAACTTAAATATAAAAGTTGTAAGTAAACACAAAAATATACTTTAAAAATTTGGGTATTTTATCGGGTAATAAAAAAAACCGGTATCGGGTATAGGGTATAACTGCGTTTGGGTAAAGGGATGACCGATTCCGGGTATTTTAGGGTATAAATTGGTTACGGTTTCGGGTACGGGTATTGGGCTCAAAATGTATACCCTATCCACACCCTATGGGTAGGGCCGATTTCGGTTACAGGGATATAAAATACCCAGGTATAAAAATAACTGGTTTTGGTTTTTTTTTTCTCCGGGTACGGGTTTTTTGTGCACCTCTAGGTGTTAGGCGTACAAGAAAACCGGTATGGGCCAGATGAACTGGTTCAAAGTCTGAGACGATAGCCCAAAAAAGAACAGTTTGGGCTCAACCTAACTCCGCGGATTGAAACTCATTCCAACTCAAATCGATTCGGGTTTGCTCCAAAAAGAAACCGGTTTAACACTCCAAATCGTTTTGAGTGGGTTGGGTTTTTTTTACCCTAAAATCGGTTTACAACCTGAGCAGTTGTGCCAAACCAATTTGAGCCCATGGTAAGAAAACCGGGCCGGTGTACATACCAAACGGGTTTGGGTCCAAACCGAGCTTCGTACACCTATAGGCTATAGCATCCAATCTTCTGAACCTCCTTGCAATCTTGCATTGTTACTGTGTTATCTTACCAATTGTTGTGAGAGGTCGGTTCTTTTTGTACTAGTAACAGCCCGCTAACAGCCCAACTCCATTTATTTTTTTTTTCTTTACTAATGATTTTCGATTTTTTTTTTAATAGATTTTTTTTTTTTTGAGTTCATTTCATTTTATAAAAGCAAAGCTTACATCAAAAGAACAGGCAGACGGGCAACAAGCTGCGCCACCACCCCTTTTTGTATGGCGAAACCTATTCTACTGAAAACAAATCCTCCCCCCCTCCGGGTCGATTTAGCATGAAAAAAAACCCGTCAAAACAAAATTTGTTTCTCGTTTTTAAATTCCCACATAGGCCTATAGTTGATTTGTCAATTACTATAAGTACAACTAATCACGACTAAAAACACAAAACAAATAACTAATCAAAACATAAAACTAAGGTGCGACATCCGACAAAGTTAGGTTAACTTTCCTACAAACATTTAGTGTTACCTTAAACAACATTTACACATTAGACTTAATTGGGTTAATTAAGTGCGTCAAACATACACAAACTATTACGAAATGATAATTCGGTGAATTATCGGATCAGACACATGAGACTTATACCCCAAACGTTGATGAAACAAACAAACAAACAAACAAATAATTGTAGTTTAATTTATGTTGAATTATTTACACTTACATGCATATATGATATTATGTGGAATTACTTACTATTACATGATTACATGCTATTAGGTCAGTGATCGACACTAGATAAACCGGGTCTATTAACTTAGTTGCAAATTATTGTGATTGATTATTTTATAGCACAACCATACCGTGGATAGACCCAGAGTGTAATATTGTTCTTAACGGTCTGAAAATATTAGGTTTGCCTAATCATCGATTAGTTCTCAAGGTTGGTGTCTTAGTGATGTTATTGCGTAATATTGATCAACGGAACGGTTTGTGCATATGTACTAGATTAAGAATCATTAAACTTGCCAAACGTGTTATCGAAGCAGAAATTATATCCGGAGGTAACATCGGTACAAAGACTTTTATTCTTAGAATATCTTTGAGGGGAATTATATTCTATATATATTAAAAGTTTAGATCAAATGAATAGTAACTTAACGGAGTTACTGTCCAACTCCGTTAAGTTACTATTCAACTCCGTTAACTTTAATAGTAACTTAACAGAGTTATTATTCAACTCCGTTAAGTTACTATTCAACTCTGTCAAGTACTATTCAACTCCGTTAAGTTACTATTCAACTCCATTAAGATACTATTCAACTCAATCAAGTACTATTCAACTCCGTTAGGTTACAATTCTTACTATTCAACTCCATTAAGTTACCATCCAACTCCGTTAAGATACAATTCAACTCCATCAAGTACTATTCAACTCCGTCATGTTAACGGATTTATTATTCAACTCCATTAGGTTATTATTTAACTCCGTCAAGTTACTACTCAACTCCGTCAAATTACTATTCAACTTCGTCAATTTACTACTCAACTTCGTAATGCTACTATTCAACTCTGTTGATTTAATACTCAATTCCGTTAACTTAATACTCAACTTCGTTAGGTTACTACTCAACTCTTTTAATTTAACAGGATTACTATAAATTAAAGTACCAAAAACCAACATTTGTTAAATTGAGGAAATCACCATACTTAACCTCCCACATATTGGATTTCATCAGTTGAAGTATCAAAATTGATTAGTTGCATAACTTTCATTCCATCATACGTTAATCGTTCATTTAAACTAAATACAAAATTAGGCCATGGCTTAACACGCCGCAATACACGTGGGTTATAAAAGCCTAGTTGCAATTAAATAATCCTAACTTGAAAATTGAAATCTAACAGGCCTAACTTGTCTTGCTTTTATTTCACTGGACCAAAACTATCTGAGTTTAACCAGTTAGTTTTCTGCCTATGTGGCATGCCATTTTTACACTTACAATCAAAAAAATGGATAGAAGCTAAGTGGAAGTGGCACTGCCGACATGTATTCTAGCACTCACCAATCATGTACCACCACATTATTTCTACTCTTGAGTACCCACAAATTAGAGATGGACAACTGGCATCAGGCATCGGTACCCACGTTTTTTGTTTTTCGGTACGGGTACTATCGGAACCTATATTTACCGATTTTTACATTCAAATACCGGTACCGATACCCATTTTTAGGGAATTTCGACACCAGTACCGGTTTGATACCGGACCAGTACCATGCTCATCCCTACCACAAATCACAAAATCACTGGTAACATTACACACATGTACCTCACACCACACGCACCAATCATATTCCCTCAATCATATTCTCTCACAGAAGTCTCACAAAGGATGAAGTACCCATGCGGGTATAAGAACCCAAAGAAACTTCCAACACCACGTACGTAAAAGGGGTGACGATGGTATAGCCATTTGGGTTCGAACCCATAAAGTCCTACCCACAACGCACCGCACAACGTCACCCTTGGTACAAAAGGATATGTGTCCAAATTGCAAAATTTTCGATAATATTTAGTGTAATTATTGAAATAACATCATATATTAATTTTTGACGTAATATGTCAGTTACTCAATTTTAATTGTATTATTGGTTTTTTATGGGTAACCTTATATTTAAAGAGCTTATTATTATTATTTTATTTTATTTTTCTAATCTCACACACCCTCTAAATTCTAACAGATCGACGCTGAACTACACATGTATACATGATGAAAAAATGGCAACAAATTATAATTAACGAAAATATATAATTATCATTATCATTTAAATTAATTTTGCATCAAACAATATATACACAATATATAATGAACCAAAAAAAAAAAAAAAAATAGAAAACACAATGAACACATGATGCCTATGTTTTCATTAACATATAACTTTGTCGTCACCGAAACATACCAAGCTTCGCCACTCAACGACCTCAAATAACATTAAAACCTTCGGTTCCAAAGGTCTCTATCCCCTGCACAACCGTCACACAATCCAATAATCATCGTACATCCATTCCTATCTCAAGGAGAGGTGAAAACATCCATGGGTTCGGACCACTTCTCGTCTGTGCTACGGTTAGCAATCGACTCAAAAGTTCCTTTAACTTTACGTACACATTTATGGTAACGAATACGCCATAAGACCGCCTCTTTGTCTAGAGTTGCATCGTGTTGATGATGAGCTAGTTGGAGTTTGGTGGTAACTGGGTCAGTGGGTTTTGGGTTAGAATCCATTTGATTAATATTAATATGTTGGTTGATGTGAATGGAGGGTGATAATAGATGAAGTGTGTTATTTATAGATGGTTAGTGGTGGATTTCTGTGGGCTTTGTGATTGGAAGATGACTGGGAATGGTTTTGTTGTTTTTGTGAAAATTGTGGGTGTTTTTGGAAGGGAAAAGCAACTGTTTCCCATAAATGTCGGCTTTGGTCATATCTTTTCTTGTATGGGTATTATAATAAAAAAAATTTAACGCTCAACAAAATTTTTATTTTATTCATAACTGACGCTAGCGAGAAATTAGCAAAGCCACCCATTACATCACCTAGAAACATAAATAAACATTAAAAGAAAAACACACAATATTTACCAACGATCCACTAATCATCACTACCGGATGCTATACAAATTAAAACCACGCCACTTTTCTCAATCCAAAGAAGTTTGCTTTGCATGTGCCTTGACCCATAATAGGCTTCAAATTAAAAAAAATTGCACTTCAAATAATTAAATTTGATTTTGCTATTTGAGTTTTGATAAAAATAATTATTTTCTTAAAAATATTGGAAAACAACAATTTACTTCTAAATTTTATTTTATAGTTTTATAGTCTTTTTTTTTTTACCCAAACCATTAATAACATCATTTCCCCTTGTTAAGTCTAAATCTTTTATCTGTCATTTGATGAGCATTTTGATCATTTTTTTTTATTAACTAAAAACTAAATTTGATTTTCACTTACTGAGGTTTTGGTTTGACAAAAAAATTACCATTTCTCTAAAACTTTTAGTTAATGAGAGAGAAAATGGCTACTATGTAGATCGCATACAATAAGTTAGACTTAACAGGAAATAGATGATGTTAAAAGTTTGGATAAAAATAAAACAAGTTATGATTCAATTCGAGATGAGTCTAATTTTACAAAGTTACTCACGTTTTTAAACTCTTAATTATAGAAAATATAACAATACTTTTAAGTTAAACGAGTCAAACTTAAACATGATTAAAGACTTATTCAAATTATTTACATTTCTAAATTGGGTTGAGAGGATAAGTTACTTAGTTGGCTTAATGTTGAACCAAAGTAGCTTTGGAGTAGTGTACAATGAATTTGTTTATGTATGTTAAATTATTAAGTATTAAAAAACATATATCGAATTTAGTTTTTAAATACAATATATGTCAAAAATATAATCAGTATGTATCAAACTTATGTTCAAAAGTATAAAATTAATTTAACAAAAAGCTTTGATATGTTGCATAAGCTTTGTTTTGTAGGTAGTTGGATTTGGGCTCGTAGATAATCTGATGAGTAGATAAAGTCCAGACGGTTGATGGACGTGGCCCAGGTGCTGTGAAGATTAGAAGTCCAAGAGTCTTGGTGTTCAGCCCAAGCCCATTTTGTTGATGTTTGTTTCTGGTGGCCCAAAAGGTTTTTTATACGAGTCATTATCCATTCCAACGTGGCAATCCGTGTGCCTTTGATCCAAGGGTCTAGATTATCACGAAGTGTGTTTTCTCTTATGATCTAACGGTGATCTTAGGTTCGGGTGTGTTTTCTCCCGAACCTATATGAGCTACTATAAAAAGATGTGTTCGTTCAGTGTTACCTTTTTTTAGCTCATTCTTCCTTTTGTTTCGTACACTTTCAATCTCAGATCTCTCTTGTATCTCTCTCTAGATATTTTTAGGGTTTCTGTATGGTGTTTCATCAGTTCTCCTGATTTGTTTGTAGTGTGTGAGAGAATACAGATCATCATGTTGATGATCTGTTTGTGAGGTTGTGATCTGGTTATTGTTGAAGAGTTGTTATTCTTGTTTTGTAATAGTTGTTTTCAGTAATAATATCATTTGATTCAATACCATATTTGTAACATGGTATCAGAGCGATAGGCTCTGTTCGTTTCGTCTTCCGCTGGATTGTTAGGGTTTCTGGTATCATTCCGGTGCTGTTGAGTGTTCTTGGAGATCTTCTGCTCAGATCTAGGGTTTGGAAACAGAAAGATCAAGAAGACTAATACAGTGTTGTGGAGTTTGGTAGCATATTTTCTTTGCACTCCAGGTTGTTACCCTAAGTGAAGGTAACAATCTGTGAGTTTTTTGGCGAAACCCTAACTTGGGTGCTAGCTCGGTGAGATCGTTCCTTTATTCTTGATTTTCTTTTACAAGTCGTGTCTAGGAGCATCTGTCCGGGTTAGGGGGACCGGAATTGGCTCATTAATTGGTTGAGTCTATCTGTGGTTCTTGATTGGTATTGTGTGATATTTGTTCTTTGATTGATTGTTATTCTTTGTGCTGTTTTCTTATTTGAGTGTGAGTTTAGACACAAGCATAAAAGCTCCCAAGTTAAGACTTGTCCTGGCACCCTTGAGTGATGAACCAGGAATCTGGACACTGACTTGGCTTCGCTTTTTTGTGTAGTGGTTAGGTTGTGTTGTTTGTGTTTAAATAAGCGATTACTTTTGTGTGATTACTTTTGTGTGATAACATGACTGGTCCTCAGGGTCCTCAGGGCCCTCAGGATTCTCAGGATCAACTTGGTCCTCAAACCATTATTGATTCTAATTTGTCTAATGTGACTCTTGTAAGTAAGCTAGATGCAAGTGATCCGTTGTATCTGCATCCTAGTGACTCAGCTAATCTTAGTATAATAACTATAAAACTGAAAGGTACTGAAAACTATAATGTGTGGGCTAATGCTCTTCAACTTGCATTACAAGTTAAAAATAAGTGGGGTTTTATAGATAATTCATGTGTAAGACCGATTGATAATGATGTCTTAGGAAGACAATGGGATAGATGTAATTCCATTGTTCTTACATGGATTCTTAATTCCATGTCAGAAGAGTTATACTTAGGTCAAGTTTTTTCAAAATTGGCCTCTGATGTTTGGAAAGATCTTAAGGAAACATATAATAAGGTTGATGGGTCTGTCGTGTTTGATCTTTATCAAAAGATTAACTCATTTAGTCAGGGTGATTTAACTGTATCTGATTACTATCAAAAATTGAATGTTATGTGGTTACAATTAGATCAAATATTGCAACTGCCTGCTTGCACTTGTGATTCTGCAAAGGAATTCAATAGTTTTAGTCAAATGATTAAACTAATGCAATTCCTTATGGGTCTTGACAATGTATATCAAAGTGTTAGGACTAGTTTGTTAACTAAAGAGGTTCTTCCTACTGTTAAAGAGGCTTTTGCCATAGTCTCTAGAGAGGAATCCCATAGGAATTCTGTTAGCAGTGGGAAGAAGTCTCAGACTGTTGGTTTTTTCTCTAAAGCCAATCAGTTTTCTGATTTTAATAAAAAGGTTAATAAAGGTTCTAATCAAAACTTAAAATGTACACATTGTAACAAGATTGGTCATACAGTGGACAAGTGTTTTGAAATAGTAGGTTATCCTAGTTGGATGAGACCAAGGGGTAACCAAGTCAAGAAAGCAGTTGCTAATAATACTGTTGCTAATGAGTCTTCTGTTCCTGTCGCTACCTTAACAAATGAGTAGTTGTCTAGGTTGTTAAGCTTGATTAATGACAAGCCTAGTGAAACAACACCAAGCTGCAATGTTGCAGGTAGGTTTTTTTGTGCAAATAGTTGTCAAATTGATGATTTTGCTAAACAAAATTTGTTGTTTAAACCAATTTTTAGTTTTGTAAATGCATTTGGTAATAAGTTTACAGTAGGATGGATTGTAGATTCAGGAGCTAATCAACATATGGTCAATAATGATGTAGAATTATTAGATTTTGTTGATGTGTCTAATCTAAATGTCTTTGTAAATCATCCAAATGGAACAAAAGCTTTAGTTACCAAAATTGGTACTGTCTGTCTGTCTAAAGATGTTGTTTTAAAAGATGTCCTGGTGGTTCCTGAGTACAATGTTAATTTGATATCAGTTCATAAATTAGCTAGAGATAACAAATTATATGTTGGGTTTGATGAACATAGTTGTTATATACAGGATTTAAAAACCAGGAAAGTCCTGGTGACTGGTAAACAACAAGATGGATTGTATCTGTGTGCTAATGCTAGTTTTATGCATAAGGTTTGTGTTAATAATTCTGTGTTACATAATCTGTGGCATTCTAGATTAGGACATCCTTCTGATCAAGTTGTTAAACATCTTAAAGAAATTATTAAAATTGATTTAGGTAATAATCATCAGCCTTGTGAGATATGTCACAAGGCTAAGCAACATAGGGACCCATTTCCACTGAGTGATCACAAGTCTACTCAGTTAGGTGAACTTGTTCATCTGGATGTATGGGGTCCTTACAAGGTTGTTAGTAGGGATGGTTATAGGTATTTCTTAACCATTGTTGATGATTATTCTAGAGCTGTGTGGGTGTGCTTGATGAAAAATAAGTCTGAAGTCTTTGAATATGTTAAAGATTTTATAAAAATTATTAATACTCAGTTTAAAAAATCTGTAAAGTGTTTTAGAAGTGATAATGGTCTTGAATTTGTTAATCACCAAATGAAAGATTTATGTAGAGGTCTTGGCATAATACATCAAACAAGTTGTGCCTATACTCCTCAACAAAATGGAATTGTTGAGAGGAAGCATAGGCATCTTTTGAATGTTGCCAGAGCTCTTCTTTTTCAAAGTAACTTACCTGTTAGATTCTGGACTGAATGTATTCTAACTGCTTCATACTTGATTAATAGGACCCCTTCTTCTGTGCTACAAGGAAAAACTCCCTATGAGTTAGTCTATGGTTTTGAACCCCTCCTGAGTCAGTTAAAAACATTTGGATGTCTGTGTTTTTGTACAATACTTAATGAAAATGATAAGTTTAATAGTAGGGCTGAAAAATGTGTGTTTATAGGATATTCTTTTGAAAAAAAGGGTTATAAAGTTTATAGCTTAGATACTAAAACCATATATTTTTCAAGAGATATAAAATTTTATGAGGATATATTTCCATTTAAGGAAAAAAATATTTTTGAAAAATTTGATTCAAACACACATATTGAAGTAAATCAACTAAACTTTTTTGATAAATATGAAAACACAGATTCTGAATTTTTATCTGAGGTAAAGGATCCCAATGATGATAGGGGGGGGTAAAGGTAAGGAAGAAACAGGAACACATGGGTCTTTGCAATCAGAACAGTCAAACCTAAGTGAGAAAGCTGAAGAGCTTCACACCAAAGGTGACTGCTCTGATAGGGCAGAGTGTGTGAATACTGTAGATGATAAAACTATTGAGTCTGAGGGTGATACTTCTGAATCTGTGTCTCAATCTGTTTTAAGAAAGTCATCTAGAACTTCTAATTTGCCAAAAAGATTTAATGAATTTGTAGTTGAGGGTAAGGTCAAATATGGATTAGAAAATGTAGTTAAGTATTCTAATTTGTCCATAGAATCTAAATGTTTTGCTTCCACTCTAAATAAGAGCTTTGAACCCAGAAGCTATAAAGAAGCTTGTTCTGATCCAAACTGGGTTCAAGCAATGAACGATGAGTTAGAAGCATTACATAGGAATAATACTTGGACTCTTGTTGAACTTCCTAAAAATAAGAATATTGTAGGTTGTAAGTGGGTCTTCAAAATAAAATATAAATCTAATGGTGAGGTTGAGAGATTTAAGGCAAGACTTGTAGCCAAAGGCTATAGTCAAAAAGTTGGTATAGATTTTGAGGAGACCTTTTCTCCTGTTGTCAAGCTAGTAACAGTAAGGTGTGTTCTTACCTTGGCTGTGTTTAAAAACTGGGAACTCTATCAACTTGACATAAATAATGCTTTTCTCTATGGAGATCTTAGAGAAGATGTTTATATGTCATTACCAGAAGGATACAACTCTGGAAATGAACATAGAGTTTGTAAATTAAATAAATCACTATATGGCCTTAAACAGGCACCTAGAATGTGGAATGAAAAATTAATAAATGCTTTGTTTGAGTTTGGGTTTAAACAAAGTAAATGTGATTATTCCTTGTTCATTAAGTGTGAAAATGAGGTGTTTATAGTATTGTTAGTATATGTGGATGATATAGTTGTTACTGGTAGTTCTAGTAGTGAGATTTCTAAGGTCAAAGAATTTTTGAAAACAAAATTCTTAATAAAAGACCTTGGAAAGCTTCAGTATTTTCTAGGCATTGAAGTCATTAGAAATAATGATGGAATATGTCTGTCACAAAGGAAATACTGTACTGATCTATTAGCAGAGTATGGCATGATAGGATGCAAACCTGTTAATGTCCCTATAGATCAGAATCATACTTTAGTAACTTTGTTAAAGAGAGATGAGTCAAATCTAGAAAGTGTTACAGGATATCAACAATTAGTTGGTAAATTGATATATCTGTCTCATACAAGACCAGATATATCATATGCTGTACACTTTCTCAGTCAGTTTATGCATGCCCCTACAAAAGGACATCTTAAGATTGCCTTTAAACTGTTGAGATACTTAAAATCATCTTCAGGAAAGGGCTTGATGTTCAGGAAAACTGACTCTCTTGACTTAGTTACTTATTCGGATTCTGACTGGGCCAAGTGTGTTTCTACTAGAAAGTCAGTTACTGGGTTTTGTGTTTTTTTGGGAAATTGTTTAATTTCCTGGAAAAGTAAGAAACAATCAACAGTTTCTAGATCCTCAGCTGAAGCTGAGTTCAGGGCTATGTGTTCAGCCACTTGTGAAGTTATGTGGCTTAGAAATTTGTTGCAAGAATTGAATGTTGAAGTAAAAATGCCTGTTAGCATTTTTTGTGATAACAATGCTGCTTTATCTATTGCAGCGAATCCAGTTTTTCATGAAAAAACTAAGCACTTCGAACTTGACTTGTTCTTTCTTAGAGAACAGGTTGCTAAAGGTGTTATCAAAACTTTTTGGGTTGATTCAAAAAATCAAACAGCTGATGTTTTTACAAAAGGTTTATTTGCTAATTCTCATAAGTTTGCTTGTAGTAAATTACAGCTGTTTGACCCATTTGAAGTTTAAGAATGTTTTGACCCATATTGAACTATAAGTTTGAGAGGGGGTGTCAAAAATATAATCAGTATGTATCAAACTTATGTTCAAAAGTATAAAATTAATTTAACAAAAAGCTTTGATATGTTGCATAAGCTTTGTTTTGTAGGTAGTTGGATTTGGGCTCGTAGATAATCTGATGAGTAGATAAAGTCCAGACGGTTGATGGACGTGGCCCAGGTGCTGTGAAGATTAGAAGTCCAAGAGTCTTGGTGTTCAGCCCAAGCCCATTTTGTTGATGTTTGTTTCTGGTGGCCCAAAAGGTTTTTTATACGAGTCATTATCCATTCCAACGTGGCAATCCGTGTGCCTTTGATCCAAGGGTCTAGATTATCACGAAGTGTGTTTTCTCTTATGATCTAACGGTGATCTTAGGTTCGGGTGTGTTTTCTCCCGAACCTATATGAGCTACTATAAAAAGATGTGTTCGTTCAGTGTTACCTTTTTTTAGCTCATTCTTCCTTTTGTTTCGTACACTTTCAATCTCAGATCTCTCTTGTATCTCTCTCTAGATATTTTTAGGGTTTCTGTATGGTGTTTCATCAGTTCTCCTGATTTGTTTGTAGTGTGTGAGAGAATACAGATCATCATGTTGATGATCTGTTTGTGAGGTTGTGATCTGGTTATTGTTGAAGAGTTGTTATTCTTGTTTTGTAATAGTTGTTTTCAGTAATAATATCATTTGATTCAATACCATATTTGTAACAGTATAAGGATAGTTGTAGGGCTACAAACGAACTGAGCGTACACAAACGAACTTCCTGCTGAACGGTTCATGAACTGTTCGCTGAAAGTTCAGTTCGTTTGCAGCTCTAGATAGTTGTATTAAGGTACGTAAGTATCAAAAAAGTGTAAATGTACATGGTGTTAGGCCCATTTTATACAATATTTTTTTTTTAGAAATACCATTTGGTGTGATACTTGATTGTTTAATTGAGCTTGAATTATAATAGTTAAATATTGGTTAGTTATGTAAAATACGTCAAAAAGAAAATATAAATTAAAATCAACACGAAATATATATTTGTTATCAGATAAATAATGAGGTGACATAATCCATAAAATTTAATAAACGTTTGAATTTAAACATCATTAAAGAGAAAACAATCGGCAGGTAGGGGAAACATACGGCAGGGAGAGGGTCGTCCCACGGTTTTGGATTTTATCAAACAACCTCAACCCCATAAATTGATTTGGACCCAACTTATATTTTAGGACAGTACGTGTATGATATGTTGTCATTTGATACTAGTGGGAAACCTGCGCATTTGCGGGGCATTCTTGTGTGCTAGGGGTAAATTTGTATTGTTTTTGCACCATTATCTAAATAACTTTTGGTAATATAAAGAGTAGTTACACTTTTGTCCACTCATCTCTATTCATGTATTTCTTTAATTTCATTTTTGAACCAACAATATAATGCGACATGACATTTTATTTTTTGTTTGCCATCTAGTAGGGTGCCGCGCTTCGCGGCGGGAACACGATGCATTTGTAAGTTTAAAGGTTTCCGAATACTAAACCAAGAATTAGACATTACAGCACAAACTATGCAAGTGGTTCAATTTGTTCTTTACTTCACCTCGTTCCTTGGCAGACAATTGTTTGCAACGTTCATTTAAAGAGAATATTTGGCTTTGGAGTTTGTGAGTAGGGGTATAAATGGAAGAAAGTGGGTAAAATTTAGTGATTTATACTTGTGTCTTTTCATATGCCATCTAAACTTTGACATTTTGGACATATTTGCCCATGCCTCCCCCTTTATAATGTAGTATAGATATAGATATAGATATAGATATAGATATAGATATAGATATAGATATAGATATAGATATAGATATATATATATATAGAGAGAGAGAGAGATTAAAGAGAATGTTTGGCTTTGGAGTTTGTGAGTAGGGTATAAATGGTAGAAAGTGGATAAAATTTAGTGATTTATACTTGTGTCTTTTCATATGTCATCTTAACTTTGACATTTTGGACATATTTGACAATGTCTCCCCCTTTATAATGTAGTATAGATATAGATATAGATATAGATATAGATTAAAGAGAATATTTGGCTTTGAAGTTTGTGAGTAGGGGTATAAATGGAAGAAAGTGGGTAAAATTTAGTGATTTATACTTGTGCCTTTTCATATGTCATCTTAACTTTGACATTTTGGTCATATTTGCCCATGTCTCCCCATTTATAATGTAGTATAGATATAGATATTTCATTTTAGACTGAATTACAAGTTTTGTCCTTTAGGTTTATACCGGATTGCAAAGCATGTCCTTGAACTTCAAAATTGATTGGTTTTGTCGTTTATCTTTTAAAATCGCTAACTCAGTTAGCTTTCTTCGTTAAGTTAAGTCACGTGGCTGGCACACGAGGGTACAACAATAAATTCATCCCCCCTTCAATTCCCCCCAATTTAACATCATCTAAACCCTAATTTCATAATCAAAACCTGAAGATCCAATCTAGGGTTCCAAATCCTCAAAATCATATCAATGCTTCGTCCTTATCTCGAAGATTATACAAAGATTTTCCAACGTTTCACGCTTTTCGAGGCCTTAGAAATGAATTCTCCCAAAAGACATTAGAAGTGAATTTGTTGACTTTAGAAGTATTTCTTGCTAATCTTCGTGATATGTAGATAATCTGTCTTTTTTTTTTTTTATCAAATAACAGTTAATGCTTCACAACACCATACCCCCACCTACGACCACCAAAGAAGAAGACCAGCCACCACCTACACCAGCCACTGCCACCACCACCCACCCCACCTACATTTCTCTCTCTAAACACACAATCTCTCTAGCCACTTTTTATTCTATCACCTGATAATCTGAGACAAAGAAATTGGATTCCATTACTCATTTGGGTAATGTTTATCTTGCCATATTACATTTTTAGTTTCTAGGTGAAAAATTTGATGAAGAACTTGAGTGATGAAGAGGATCAACACTTTATAGACATAACACCTATTGAAGATGTGGTTTTTAGGAGAGAGAAATATGGGGTGGAGAGGCAGTGTTGCCGGAAAACAAGGTGTCGGCAGGCGGTGGCAGCGAGTGGTGTTGAAAGTCGGCGATGGCAGCCGGTGGTTTGGTGTGGATGGTGGTGGTGATGGTGGCAATCTAGGGTTTATAATCTGGAAATTGGGGAAGAATATAAGAAGGGTAGATGATTTTACTGAAATACCCTCATGTGCAAATCACGTGACATGATTTAACTGAGAAAACTAACCGAGTTAGCAATAAAGGACATAACGTGCAAGATTTTAAAAGATAAACGACAAAACCAATCAATTTTGAAGTTAAAGGACATTCTTTGCAATCTGGTATAAACCTAAAGGACAAAACTTGTAATTCAGTCTTCATTTTATTATATATGTTATTTTGCTTTCTTAGAGCATTCACAACCCATCCACCAAATCTCCTCCATCAAATTACACTAAAAGCACTACTTCACCTATAAATCTCATCTCTTCTAATTAAAATAATCATACTTTTATCATTACATTTTCTCTCTTCTTACTCACAACTACTTACAAAAATATTAAAATATTAAAATATATATAGGGGTGAACAGTAGGTTTTCATATTTAGGGTGGAACAGTGCTTCCACCAAATATTTTCTCTCTCCTCCACTCACAACCACTTACACTCACCCCATATAATTTGGTGGACACACTCACATACATTTGGTGGATGGGATGTAAGTGCTCTTATAGTTGGAACTTACGGTTACAAGTTAACCTTTCAAGTCACAAGTTTGTATTTGTTAAGTACAAATTGTTAAAACTAGAAAGAGGGATGTATTTAAGTTTTAACGAGCTTAAGTCATCGTTAACTTGAGCTTGGTTCATTTTAAACTTTAATTTTAAAAGTCATGTTGGACGGGCTAACAATTACTTTTTCAAACTCTAGCTTAAATTGGTACATGGTCGCCTCGATTTATTGATGTGTTTAAATCATTAAACTTAAAACAGTTAGGGGCTGTTTGGTAAGGCTCTTAATGAGCCTCTGAATCATTCAACACTGAATGATTCAGCATTCAGCTCATTCGGCGTGTTTGTTTCAGCATCTGAATGGAATGGTTAAGGCTGAACCATTATGACTTGGGATGTTACTGAACCATTAAGCACTGAATGAATCCATTTTTACTTCCCCTACCAATGTTGGACAATAAGACTAACCATTTAGAGGTGTAACAAAACATCTCTTAATGATTCAGCACTTAACCATTCAGACCCTCTTAACCATTCAGACTTCTTAATGATTCAACACTTAATCAACCAAACCGTCCCTTAGACCATAAGTAATGGTTGATGCCCCTTAAGAGACATTTTTTTTCCACATCACACTCATCACACTTTTACACCAAATCATCTTGTGCCACATCATTCCATCACATTCTATCACATTTCATCACTAAACTCATGTGGTAATTCACAATTATTACTAAAACCATCACACCCAATCACCTTGTGACACCTCATTTCATTACACCCATCACTATATTTTTATAATAAAAACAAAGAGAGAGAGAGAGAGAGAGAGAAAGAGAGAGAGAGAGAGAGAGAGAGAGTTTTAATGGGGACCACCCATGTGCTTTTTCTCATGATGGAGAGAAGATGAGGGACCACTACCATTTGTTTTTCCTTGCTTTCCATCGTGATGTACATCACAGGATTATTTCATCACGGCTGTGATCAACATGGTTGGGTAGTGTTCGTGATGGTCACGGCCATCACAACTGGTCTATCACGGACCGCCCCGAGTACCTTAAGGATCTTAAAAAAATATGTAATGGTTAAAGGCACTTAATGCCCTTTTTAGTTATTACTTTCCATTTATTGTATCATATTTGGGCATTATACTAAAAATGCCCTCACTCTTCATGTCCATATAATGCCTAAGGGGACGGTGTTATGAGCATTATCATGCTTATTCACGCCTCTATAATACCCATTACACATGGTCTTAGGGCATGTGTAATGTGAGGGCTTTATGGGGCTTCATGAGATTAAAATATTATTATTAAAAGGGGCTTCATGAAGCTTTATGGAAAATATATGTGTAGTGGGTGAGGGGCTTTAGGGTATAAGGGGCCCTTGTAAAGTTTTAGTTTTCTTTCACTGATTTTAACCAATCCTGCAATGCCACATCACTTCACTGAAACACTTTTTTGTAGGCAGCACTCCACTGATTATTTCATTATATTTCATTTAAATTTGAGAAAACTAACCGTTGTACAGTCAGACGGTAATTAATTTTGTTACCGTTACATTTAAACCGTTGCAACCATTTGGAATCTGTACCGTTACGGTTTGGTCTATAAAAACACCTTAATCCAACACAACAAAATCACACAATAACCCGGTTATACTTTAATCGTTTCGTAAAAATGGTCCTGTGGAATGCAAATGAGGATATCGCGTTAACGAGGGCCTACCTCGTAGTGTGAAACACATGGGTTCATGAAGTCGATACCCCAATTTCGTTTTGGCACCGGGTGTCGGGGATATTCAATAATTTAACCGGCACAAATGACCGCTCCAAGGATTCGATCGTTCGTAGGTGGTTTCTTCTCTGGTCCAGGTGTCTCCGTTGGAACGTCCTTTATGAAGCCACGATGGAGAGGCACCCTAATGTTCAAGAAGACATTGCAATCCAACTCACTCGTGGCGACTACTACCGTGAACAAATGACTAACTTCACCCATTTTGCGTCATGACGATTGTTGCGAGATATAATTAATAATTAATGTTTACGGATGTTTAATGTTTATTTTGTAATGGTGTTTAAATTTTTAATGAAAGTTCACCGTGTTTATGTTATGTGAAAGTATGATTTGTATAGGGGTAAAACATAAACCAAGGTCAAAATGTAAACGGTCAAAAATATAACACGGTCAAAATATCACGGTCAAAGGTAAGGTAAAACGTGGCATATCATGATTGGTCAAGAAAAAGACCGTTTCTTTGTACCAGCACGGTAACAACAACCAGAAAATGGTCCACGAGAACCCTACCAGCACATGTGGCGGTGGTGTTACCGTGCTGGTAAAGCGGTACCCGTGCCCAATTCTGGTAGCGTCCCGTGCCCCTTATAAAATTGGGTGTATTATTATTTGATTGGGTGTATAAGAAAAGGGTGTAAAAATTGATTAAAAAATAATATAAAATTGATTTTGTCTTGGATGGAGCCCGTTATGTACATAAAATTCTTCCCCATAAAGTCCCCATAACGCCCAAAAGGGCGGTGTACGGGGTGCTACAAATCTAAATAGTGCCCCTCATAACGCCCACTGAGGCTGCACTCAACACTAGTTACCAACGTTTCAAAAGCAGTGGCGCAACATAGTAGGGGCGGGGAGGGGCGCGCGGCCGACCCCCCCAGATTTTCGCGCAGAAGTTCCGATTATATAGTATTCGTATAGAAAATTTTGAAAATATAGGGTTTCGACCCCCCGAAACTGATTTTCGACCCCCCGAAACTAGTGACATCCGACCTCCCGAACCTTCGGGTCAAGCTTCGCCACTGTTCAAAAGTGACGTCACCTTATCATCTTCCAGGGAGATGTATCCGTTCTTATCTTTATCCTCTAGGGCAAAAATTATTACATCAGTTACCATGTGTTGAAAACGTGGTATTCATTATACATCTAATGATATTGGTAGAATACATATGCTAGTTGTTAAATATTTAGAACCTGACAGTAAGTTTTAGAAGACTTTTTTTTTTTTTTAACGATCAACTAAAATATTGCCGGGTATTCTGTACGTGGCCCTCAATGGCCGAAAGGGGCCCCAGACGGCCTCTAGTCCATACGGACAGAGCCCTTCGACCCACCCGTCTCCTGTTCCAGAGAAAACTCGGCCCACAAACCCGCCCGAAGGCACGACGGTAGTGAACCAGTAAAACCTGGAGGGATCAGGAGTCGAACCCATGACCACAAGGGTCAAGGGTCTCTCCATCACTTCCCAACCACCTACCCCACCACAAGAGTGAGAGTATCCATCACATGCCTCCCGTGGAAATCGAACCTGACACCCCAAAGAGAGAAGACTTAATTATGTATTCTTTGGTTTTCATACTCGTCTCTTAACAATTAAAACACATGGGGCATCACTTCTCTTTTAATATCTCACACATATCCCAACAAATCTAAATATCATTGCTATCTTTAGATGCATTGTAACTCATGAATAAATAAATAAACTATCCTAACAAGTTTTGTATTATATTCAAAGTAACAGCAATAGTGTTATGAACTCTTAAAGAATTTGATAATGTATAAATTAGTTTAGTAGGCATTTAGAATTTTATGGTGTTAAGTATTGAAAGCTTAGTATATTTCTTCACTTCACATCAAATTAGAGAGGAACATTCTCAAACTTCATCTTCATCTTTTCAAACTTTCATACACTAACTTATTCGGTGTAACCTCGGATGCGTTGTCTTTTCCGGCAGCACAGACTACTTCGGTTGTTGTACCCTAGGAGATAAATGTGTAGTCTTTATTAGAGGCCAAAAATATGTTTTAAGAGAAATGTGTTGAACACGTGCATTAACCACAACTGTCAACATATGTTTATTATTTCTTGTAGCAAATGATCGTAAAAAAAGGCATGGTTCAAGGTTTCTTATAAGAAGACGCAATTTAAACTCTCAATGAAGACTACGGCTTGAATCGATGTATTTACATATTTTGTATTTTATATTATTTTGTTTGGATTTATACACGGTACGAGTACTACAATTTCTCAAATGTATAGGGAGTATGTCTTTTTAGTTTTTATTAATATCTCAAGATAGATTGCTTTTCTACTCCTCCAAAGTAAATCTTACCATAATGATTAACTACGTGATGTTCTTGTGACAATGACATGGTTTATAGATGAGACCACAATAATAATAAATAATGATGATTTAAAGATACTGTTTAGATGAAAGATAAATACTAAATCACGTGTGTTCTATGAATACCGTATGTTTTCATGAAAGATACAAAGATTATGTACTTTATGTCTATCGTGGGGACATACTTAGTATTCGGAGGCATTGCGACGTATATATAACCCGTCAATCTGGCACCCATGTAATCAGTGGAATAGAATATGCAAGATCGTGTTGTTGGATGGAAAAGTTATACTTCTAGCAAGGTTTAGTCGATCAAGCTTCGTACCTCTAGGTTTACAACTTTTGTACTTTATAGTTTACCTTAATGAAAAAAAAAATATTTTACTTGTAAGTTGGTATCAATTGTGTCTCGTGCATTTTTATCTGGGTGTGATATCACAGTTGGTATCAAAGCTGGATCTCGATCCTGGGACAAAGACTTAAAAAATGGGACCCTAAATTAAAACTTAAATAGAAAAAAAAAAAATTAAGACGATAAATAGGATGACAAATAAGTTACCAGGCCTTTCACTTATTGCCACCCCTGCCAAAGATGATGTTATTTTACCGCGTTAACTTTTAAAGTTTACAATTTGGTTACATACTTACATGGAGACATAGTGTTGGTTTAAATGAAAAATGGGTTTAAATTGGCCAACAATAAATAGGTTAATGTGTTTAAAAATCATAATGAGTTCAAAATTTATATGTTTTTGTTTTAATAAATAAACTGAGGAATCATTCCTTGTGTGGCCTCTTTCGAGGTATAGCTAGTAACGGGCAGTCGATAAGGTTCTGGATAGATAAATGGATTGGAGACAGTACACTCAAAGACGCTTTTCCTCGCTTGTTACGATTGGCTGTAGATAAAAAAGCTGTTGTTGCAAATTCTTGGAATAGCGCTGAGGCGCGCCTTATGTGCAGATGGAATGGGGTTTTATCAGCTGAAGATTCTGCTCAAGTTTTACTTCTGCAGAACCTGTTAATCGGACCTGAACAATGATGGGATGTTTTCGGTTGCTGATTTCAAGAAGAATGTGATTAGCGAGAGGGCACAACACTGGGATTTTGTTATGCAATGGATATCATGGGTCCCCTTAAAAGTCAAAATTTTCACATGGCGCCTTGAAATGGATCGGATCTCGACTCGGATTGCTCTTAGTCGAAGACACATCCAAATTCTGGATGCGGTGTGCGTTCTATGTGTTGTGGAAGAAGAGAATGCGTTACACATGTTTACCGGTTGCGGCTTCGCTTTCGGTGTCTGGTCTACCATAGGTACTAGGTGCAAAATTGACCCGATTTTTGCCTTTCATATTAAAGACCTGCTGAGTTTGGCCAAGGATATAAGGAACAAGAATGCGAAAAAGATCCTCCAGGGTATTGTTATGGTCTCGCTTTGGGCTATTTGAAACGCAAGGAATGAAAAGATGTTTAAAGCTAAAGAAGTGAAAGTCGGTGAGGTCGTTGCAAAGATTAAGTCTTTGACTTTTCTTTGGCTTAGGTCTAGATCTACTTTCAATACTTTAGTTTGGAAGGATTGATCGGTTTACCCCTTGTATATGCTGTAGTTTTTTGTGGCGTTCCTCGCTTTGAGGACCTTTCGCTCGTTTTAATGAAGTTTACTTTAAAAAAAACTACATGTATAAAATATATAAAATATTTTTTTTAAAAAAAATGGGCTCTGGAAAGTGGGCCCAAGGAGGTCCCCCGAGTTACCCATGCTAAAAAGGGGCTTGGGTCATACTTGCTTCTATCAAATTCATGAAATAGTTACGATTGTGTCAAGAGATATGCTCATAACCCTCTTGTTCTATGGCTTGTTATATTTATTTTGTTCACCCAGCTACCCGTTAGCCTTTGACTTTCATGACATGTTTTTCTAAGCAAAAAATAAGAGACAATCTAACAATGTTTTATCGTATGATATTTGATTTGTTTTACATTCAAGGCTCTAAATTTATAAAAGTGTGGTCAATGACTCAATGTATAAAATGCATTAGATGAATACACATAAAGACATGATATATGAGGTATGCAACTATGCCTTATGATATATTTTCACTACATTAGGCTATATGTCTCCTGCATCCTGCTAATCACAGCCTCCAATTACCAATATGCTTATATATAACCTTTATACTTTTAGGCATTAAATCTATATTTATTATTAACTTTTGGAATAACAAAATTTCCAAATTAGTGGGATCTTGCTGTATATATACTGACATCACCAAGTAAACAAACAGCTACTTTGCAGATATCTGCAGGAAAATATTCATATTAGACAAGTTCAATATTATTATCTGAATTAATCACACTTTTTATAACCTAATTTGTTGATTAAAGGGATAAGTTACCTGATAAATGAATGGATCAGTTCTCCCTCCAGCTCCTGATCTTCTCACTTTCTTTTTCTTAAGCAAGCTGACATTTAATCACAAACTTCAGTTTAATTAAATTTAAAAAAATACAACATATTAAGAAAAATAAAAGCAGCTAAAGGCCAGGTTTGAACAGAAGTCAGGTAATCTAACGGTCAACAAGTGAGATATGCAATAGACGACGGATAGATATGAAGACACGTGGCATTCCGGTTTGCTTAAACACAGTATGCCCCGTGTCGTGTTTCTACACGTCATATGTTTTTTTTACGCTACTCATACTCTACTTTAAACCAATAATATTATGTGAAGAGTAAGAATATGCATTACATTCGCAACGCTTTGCTAGTGTCAGGACTGTCCCCGAGAATCTGACGTATCCTAACTTCAGAAGCGCATCCGTTATGAGCCAGCACTTTCATTATGGCTTCAGACCGGCGCAGTAGATGAGCCGAGCAGATCATATACGACGGCTTCTTCTTCGCATCCTGCTCTCTCTTCATCTTTGACCTACAGCTTTTCGAGCTGGAAACCAAGCTGCTTGAGCCACCTGACATACACGACGAACCCTCGGCCGTTAAAGAAGAGCCTTCTGCGGTTAACGACGAACCTTCCGCCGTTAATGACGAGCTATAGGACATAGAAACAAACTTGTGTTTAGCATTAGACATTCTACGACTATCGGATATCCATAATGTCTTCGATCTGCTCTTTTTCACCACCTGCAAACAAATTCATAAATAGATCTCGGTTAACAGTTGAATCTCGGAAATAATCGATCAATAGAAGATCGTATTAATCGATAGAGCATGTTCGTTGCTCTGGATTGTTGTACGGATGCTGATTGCTGAGATAAACGTAAAACAATACAACAGAGAGGATCATAGTATCTGTAGAATAAGGATGTAATTACGATCAAGCTGTAAACGATTGAAATCAAACGGATCTGAGGTTGCAAAACATATCCGAAACAAAAGCAAACGATCGACACAGAAACAGAGAGTTACAAATAACTTAAATGCAGAACGTAAGGATTCATATGTTCAATAACGTATCGAAAGAGATCATGAAAATCAAAGCAGAACTCTAATTTCATCTGAAACACGTATTATTATTATTATTATTATTATTATTATTATTATTATTATTATTATTATTATTATTATTATTATTATTATTATTATTATTATTATTATTATTATTATTATTAAACAGAGCTTCAAGTTAATCGAATCAAATCAACCAAAACTATAATTCAATAAACGATTACCTTAAGCTTCAACGCATGTTTAGAACGAGCAACAGAGCTCGCAACCATACGGAGACGACGTGCACGAGCTTCAACAGACGAAACATCATCGGTACTCACAGTAGACGAAGCAGACGATCTCGATCTCGAAACCGAAACCGAATTATTCCAGAGCAAACTCTCACAACGATCAACGTTACACTTATCTGTGATTTCCTCATCGCTAAACACATCCATAATATGTTAGTTATAAGTTTTATTAATTTACGTGTAATTAAATGAAAGCAATAACGATTGACGATGAATGTAATTGAGTTACCTTGGAGAAGACGAAAGCAGGAGTAGAGCTGAAGCGACGATGCGTTCAGTGAAATTTGGGTAGGGTGAGTCCATAATATGTTAGTTATGAGTTTTTTAAATGAAGAACAAAAGGCGGGAATATGAATAATTTGAATTTATGGAGGATTTGTGAAGTTTTGATGTGATTTTCTGTTATAGAACCACTTTAGTTGCTGTTTGGCAATTGTGATCGTGTGTCTAAATAGACGGTTAAGTTTTTGGTACCTGCATGAATGCGATGCTTAGTTGGGGCGGGAGGGGCGGCCGGAAACCCACCCCCCGAATTTTCGCGCAGAAGTTCCGATTATATAGTATTTGTATAGAAAATTTTGAAAATATAGGGTTTCGACCGCCCGAAACTGGTTTTCGACCCCCCGAAACTAGTGACTTCCGACCCCCCGAACCTTCGGGTCAAGCTTCGCCACTATGCATGATCAATCAACCTATTGTAGTCAAGCAAATATGGTTAACGATAGAAATAGTGCTTAAGACTATGCGTTGTCCCGCGAGCCACCCAAGGAGTCATGTGGATCGCGACCACCACAACTGACACAAGCTAGCAGGCACGCGAACAAGCAGACGCGACCACGTTCGCGTCTGCCAACGGCTCGAAACAGTCATTTGCCGTTGAATTTTTAATTTTTTTTTTTTTACCATTTTTCATTAATTACCAATTTACATTTTCATCCGATATATATTTATCTTCTTCTTCTTCATTCTTCATCTTTCATTTTCATCTTCTTCTCTTTTCATCTCTTCTCATATTCTTCTCCTTCTACAACTATTCAAAATCCTTCTTTACAAATGCTACGCTCAACCTTACGTTAGTATTTTTTTTAGTGTAATGGTTTTTCTTTTAGTGTAATGTTTTTTTTAGTGTAATGTCTTTTTTTTTTTAATTTAATGAAATGTTTTATAATTTTAGTAAAATATTAATGTTTTCTTTAATTAGTAATGTTTAACGAAAATGGGCCACTCACCTTGAGCTACAACAGGATCAAGTGAGCAGGATTGAAGCTTTACACAGTGCCACGTCAACGCCCAATTGTCAACATATGATAGGATAATCTTTCGGCTCACCTTGAGCCACAATGGATAGTCTAATGATGTGTCATTGTATAAATCTCGCAACTTTCCCGTTATCCACTTATACGAAAAAACGGTCGTTTGAAATTCATGGGCTATGTTTTGACACACAGACCTCCAAACAGTTGATTGATATAAGCATAAGCAATTGTTGAGATTCAGAGGACTATGCTTTGACATAAAGTACAGCAAACGGTCGTTTGATTCAACCTCAAATGACTCTTCGACAATGATATGAGATTAGATTAGATTAAATTAGATTAGATTAGATTATAGGGGATGTGGGTATTGTTGGCATCTTAATGACATAAATTAAATCCTCAAAAATTCATATGAATCGATGATTATCAAAATTTGCAAGAATTTTGGCATTTTAGTTAATAATAATACATTAATACAAAGGGTTTTTTAAAGTGTTTGGTAAGAATTTCCAAGTTTATATTCAAGTTTGTGTTATAGTATTTAGGCAGGAGTAATTGTTTGTGATAACCAATATGAAATATATTTTGTTTTATCCAAACTAATACAAATAAATATTTATAAACTATAAATTATATTCAAGGTTAGGATCAAATACACAGTGAAAGAAAAACAGAAAGTCGTATGAAGGGTATCAAACGAACTCCGATTGAACTCATTCAAATGACATTGAAACGTCTCATCGAACTCTACAATCTTAGTTTTTAGGTTTTCGTTATTATTTTCTGTTTTCCTCTCCGTACAACCCAACGTTTCCTCTCCGTACAACCCAACCCTTCCTCTCCGTACAACCCAACGTCCTTTTTTTCACCGGAGACATTCACCGGCTGTCTCTTCCGTTACCTCTGCCACTCCCTTCTTATTTTGCAGGTACAATTCCAGCAAGGTTACCTCCCCAACTGTCTCCGACGACGACGTTTGCCCAGCGAGGCTCACCTTCTCCTCTAGCTTCTTCGGGCGGAAGTTTTATATAGCAGAGCCACGCCTTCGACCTCTTCCCTGGCGTCAGATCCGTAAAAGTTGAAGGCGCTCTTTCAGGGAAGCGGTAGTTCACGTTTTCCGGCAACAGATTTTATCCATAACTCAGGTGCACTCGACCCTAAACAAATTGTTAATATACACAGAGTGAGGTTTCTTTTAAGTGATAATAAGCACTTTTATGATTTGATTATATATACAGTTAGCTATCATTTAATATACTTCTTTGAATATAATATATTTATTAATATAGTCCACATATTTTTAGCAAACTCTGTGCGTAATTTTTGACATACATTTGTTTGATATATTATAGAACATTTTATTTAACATAGTTTTATATATTCAGTAGTTACTGGGTGTTTTTGACGGATTAGGTGCTTGTGTGTTTATTTGTGCGATTGGGTGATTTGTTGCAATCATAGACGATAGCTAAATCTCGAACTAGCAGCAACAACAAGATCGGTACGGAAGGTGCCTACTTTTGCTTTCGTTGAATTGTCGGATAATTACTTGTAAATATAGACGGAATAGGTCACGATGGTTCCTTGAGATTGTGTCCAAAGACGAGGGGTGCAGGTAAGGGAAAGAGTAGGGGGTATAGCTTACGGGTAGCTTCTTGGAATGTAGGGACTCTAAGTGGTAAATTGTTAGAGGTGATAGATGCACTTAAGAGACATAAGGTTCATATAGCATGCTTGCAAGAGACTAGATGGAAGGGACATCGAGGGAATGAGCGAAATGGGTACAAGTTGTTATATTCAGGATCTGAGGGGGCAAAAAATGGAGTAGGTTTTCTAGTGGATTTGGATTTGCATAAGCAAGTGATTGAGGTGAAACGACTCAATGATAGAATTATGTTGTTAAGGCTAGTGCTAGGTGCGGAAGTAGTAGCAGTGGTTTCTGCTTACGCACCACAAGTAGGTTTAGGAGATCAAGAGAAGAGAGAGTTTTGGGATTGTCTAGACGGGGTTTTGAGAGCCATACCCATTGAGGAGAAAATTTTTATAGGAGGTGATTTTAATGGACATATTGGTAAGGATAGCAATGGTTTTCAGGAGGTCCATAGGGGCTTTGGCTTTGGAGATAGGAATGAACCGGGTATAGACCTTCTAGAATTTGCGGTAGCCCATGACCTAGGCATTGTAAACTCGTTTTTCAAGAAGAGGGAATCGCAGTTGATCACTTTTACCAGTGGTGGACGAAACACACAAATAGATTATATATTGATGAGGCGTCAAGATCGTCAACGGTGGAGAGACTGCAAGGTGATCCCGGGAGAAACAGCAGTGGCTCAGCACCATTTACTAGTAGCTGACGTAGCCCTAAGAGATAAATTGACTACAGCGGAGAGAAAATTCCAGCCTCGAATACGTTGGGGAAATCTAAAAGGCGACAACTTCGAAGCGTTCAGGGATAAGGTGATCTCGACGTTTGCGACTCAATTGGACGGTGATGGCGACGCAAATCAGATGTGGGAGGCTATGGCGAATACTATTACTCGGGTGGCGAAGGAGACTTTAGGGGTCACAACAGGCAGGACAGCGGGGAGCAAAGAGTCCTGGTGGTGGAATGCGGATGTGCAAATCAAAATAAAGGATAAACAACAGTGCCTTAGGGAGCTGTTACGGACCACTGACGAGGAAGTACGTTTGAGGTTGAGGGAGCGATACAAAAACGCTAGGAGGGAGGCAAAGAAGGCGGTGACAGAGGCAAAGAACATGGCATATAAGCGCATGTATGCACGATTGGAAACGAAGGAGGGGGAACATGATATGTTCAAGATTGCCAAATATAGGGATCGTAGAAGTCAAGACCTAGGAGTAGTGAAATTTATAAAGGGAGAGGATGGTCGTGTTTTGACCAAGGAACAAGACATTAAGCTAAGATGGAAAAGCTACTTCCACAATCTTTTCAATGGAGGGAGGGGCAACCAACATGCAAGTGAAAACCATACTACACAGAGCCGACAAAGAAATAACTGCTATTATCGAAGCATCACACATGGAGAGGTGCGGACTGCACTTAGGAAGATGGGAAGAGGCAAGGCGGTTGGTATAGACAACATACCGATTGAGGCCTGGAAGTGTTTGGGAGAAGAAGGCGTCCAATGGCTGACTACATTATTTAATGTTATTTTCAAATATGGAAAAATGCCCGATTGTTGGAGGAGTAGCGTGGTAGTGCCCGTATTTAAGAAAAAAGGAGACGCCCAATGTTGTGGAAATTATAGAGGTATTAAGTTGTTGGGTCATACTATGAAATTATGGGAGAGGGTGATTGAGACTAGACTTAGGAGGGAAACTCAGGTTACGGTAAACCAATTCGGTTTCATGCCAGGGAGGTCAACGACGGAAGCGATACACATTTTAAGGAGACTAATGGAAAAATATAGAGAAAAAAAGCGAGACCTCCATATGGTATTCATAGACCTTGAAAAGGCATATGACAGTGTGCCACGTAGATTGATTTGGGATAGTTTAGAGGGTAGAGGAGTCCCTGGGAAGTACATAGACGTAATAAAGGATATGTATGATAGAACTGAAACTAGTGTCAGGGCGCCAGTAGGAGATACTGATTCCTTTCCTGTCGAGGTGGGACTCCACCAAGGGTCGGCATTGAGTCCGTTTCTCTTTGCGGTAGTCTTGGATGAGTTATCTAAGTCGATCCAGAAGCCAGTGCCATGGTGCATGCTTTTCGCAGATGATATTGTGTTAGTTGAAGAAACCAAACAAATGTTGAATGCAAGGTTGGAGGAGTGGCGAGAAGCTTTGGAGGGAATGGGTTTAAGGATTAGTCGCTCAAAGACGAAGTATCTCTATTGTGATTTCAGTGGGGTTAACGATGACGAGGACACTCATATTACTATCCAGGGCCAGGTTGTCCCGCAGGTAACTAGGTTTAAGTACTTAGGTTCATTTGTTCAAAAGGATGGGGATATAGATAGTGACGTAACACATCGCATACAAGTCGGGTGGTGTAGGTGGAGAGCAGCCACGGGGGTATTGTGCGATAAGAGGTTCCCAGATAAATTGAAGGGGAAATTTTACAAGACCGCAATTAGACCTGCTATGTTGTATGGGACAGAGTGCTGGGCAATCAAGAAGACACACGCACGCAAGATGGAGGTCGCAGAGATGAGGATGCTTAGGTGGATGGGCGGGCACACAAGGATGGATCGGATTAGAAACGAGGTCTTTAGGGAGAGGTTTGGAGTGGCTAGGATATCAGACAAGATAAAGGAAGGGAGATTGAGATGGTTTGGACATGTGAAGAGGAGACGAACAACAGCGCCAGTAAGAGCAGTGGAAGCATGCGTTGTAGAGGGGAGAAGGAATAGGGGCAGACCTAAATTGACCTGGGATGAGCGAATTAGACAGGATCTCATAGAGTTGCACCTCTCTGAGGACATGGTCCAAGAAAGGAGTTCGTGGAGAAGTAGGATTAAAGTAAGTGACTTCTAGGATTTGACACTTAGGTAGCATAACCGGGTATTATGAGGCCTTACCTATAGATTTTCTAAACCTATTTTGATTCATGTGTCTATTTATCCTGTTTTCTTAAGTAGTGTGAACCTTACATGTGGTTGTAGTCGCGTTTACATGTTTGTATGATGTTCATTGTATTATATTTTTATGCACTATCTTACTAGCTTATTACTGCACTTGGCCCGCTAGCCGATAGCGATATATCCCTGTGGTACTTGTCTCGTTACTCGTATGCCTGCCTGTTTTCTGTTCTCTCTTTCTGAGCCGGGGGTCTCTCTGGAAGCAGCCTCTCTATCCGTTTGGGTAGAGGAAAGGTGTGCCTACATCTCACCCTCCCCTGACCCTACCAATAGTCTATACTATTCGTGGGATATACTGGGTATGATTGATTGATTGAATGTTTTTTTATTTTTAGTTTGTAGTTTTTAGAATTTGTGTTATATCATCGTGACTTTTATGTAGCCGTGTGTCTTTTTTATGCCATTTTTGTTATTCATTGTGTGTGTTTTCTTAAGCATTGTATTATATTTCTCGGCATTGTATTATATTTTGTGTCTCAATGTGTCATATTTCGTAAACTACTAAGTTTTTTGTATCCTTCTCAACCTTCTCATTTATTTTGCACTGTCTAGGATAACCTTAACCGGTATATTTATACAAAAATTATTTGTACCGTTCTATTTAACTCTATATCAGGGTTCTAATAAAAACTTTAGAGGAATGGTATATTATTTCAATCCTAACCGAACATAAATATAAATTTATCACGTATATTCACACCACATATAGTTACCTTTTTATTTTAAATATATCTAATAAAAACTTAAGAAGAAAGAAAGAAAAATAATGTGTATTAATGTAAAGATTATCCTGTTATACAGGATTTGTTAAAGTTTTTCCATCTTCTTCTTCTTTTTTTTTTTTTTTTATCAAAAGAAACTAATTATTGAAATATTGATAAAACACCTTAGACAACCAATTATAAGTGATACGTAGGTAAATGGGCCACAAGTTGCGCCGAACACGACCCATATTTTTATTCATGCAGATAACATAAATTTTAACTCACTATCACACACACGTTTTTTCCGTTTTTATATTTCCTCTAAACGTAGAGTGAAAAGCCCTACGCTTGCGCCTTGTTGCGCCTAGACCCTAGGCGCGTTTTTTAAATCCAAATACAAATATCCATCTCTAGGTGTATACCTTTGAATAATTTTATATAACTTTCTCTAGATGTTATGACAAAAATAAGTTATGATTTGAGTAACCATTTTTGAACTGTGTATACTCTAATGCTGATGACATGCACTCAGACCACCATGTCTCCTCCATCCTCAAAAAATGCATAGCTCTCTTACACTCATGTGCAACATCAATCCACAAGCTCAAACAAATCCACGCCTTCTCAATCAAGCATGGCGTCCCTCTCACCAATCCAGACATGGGCAAACACCTTCTCTTCACACTCGTCTCCTTATCTGCACCCATGTCCTACGCCCACAAAATCTTTACCCAACTCCACAACCCCAACATCTTTACATGGAACACCATGATTAGAGGCTACGCTGAGAGCGAAAACCCAAAACCAGCAATGGGTATTCACCGTCACATGCGGTTGCTTGCTGTTGAACCCGATACACATACATACCCCTTTGTTTTAAAAGCTATTGCTAAGTTAATTGATGTTAGAGAGGGTGAGATGGTGCATTTGGTTACGGTTAAAAATGGGTTTGGGTCTTTTGTGTTTGTGCAGAATGGTTTGGTTCATATGTATGCTGCTTGTGGGCGGGTTGAGAGTGCACATAAGGTGTTTGATGAAATGTCTGAGAGAAATCTTGTTACGTGGAATTCGGTGATTAATGGGTTTTTGTTGAATGGGAAGGCTAATGAGAGTTTGATGCTTTATAGGGAGATGGTTGAGGAAGGGATGGAGCCGGATGGGTTTACGTTGGTTAGTTTGCTTACTGCGTGTGTGGAGCTTGGTGCATTGGCGTTGGGTAAGAGGGTTCATTCGTATATGTTTAAGGTTGGGTTGGTTGAGAATTTGCATGCTGCGAATGCGCTTTTGGATCTTTATGCGAAGACTGGAAATGTTTTTGATGCGCGAAAGGTTTTTGGTGAGATGAAGGAGAATAGTGTTGTGTCGTGGACTGCGCTTATTGTTGGTTTGGCTATGAATGGATTTGGTGTTGAGGCGATTGAACTTTTTAAAGAATTGGAGAGGAAAAGGCTAACGCCGAGTGAAATCACTTTTGTAGGGGTGCTCTATGCGTGTAGTCATTGTGGAATGGTAGATGAAGGATTTACTTATTTTAAACGAATGAAAGAAGAATTCGGTATTGAGCCTAGAATAGAACATCATGGATGCATGGTTGATTTGTTGGGGAGATCAGGCCTTGTACAACGGGCTTATGAATACATTCTTAACATGCCATTGCAACCGAATGCGGTAATATGGAGAACGTTACTGGGAGCGTGCACGGTACATAAGCATTCAGATTTAGCAGAAGTGGCAAGAGCCCAACTGATACAGTTAGAACCTAAACACAGTGGAGACTACGTGTTGCTATCAAACCTCTATGCCTCTGAAAGACGTTGGTTGGATGTATCAAACGTGAGAAAAGCAATGCTCGAACAAGGGGTACAAAAATCTCCTGGGCATAGCCTAGTGGAGTTAGGAAATCAGGTCTACCAGTTTACAATGGGAGACACATCACATCCGCAAAGTGAAGAGATATACGTGAAACTGACAGAGATCACAAAGTTATTGAGGTTGGAAGGTTATGTGCCTCATATTGCAAACGTGCTTGCAGATATAGAAGAAGAGGAAAAGGAGACTGCTTTATCATATCACAGTGAGAAGATTGCTATCGCGTTTATGCTCATTAATGCGCCTTCTGGAGCTCCTATAACGGTTGTGAAGAACTTGAGGGTATGTGCAGACTGTCACCTTGCAATAAAGTTAATTTCAAAGGTTTATAAACGAGAAATTGTGGTGAGAGATCGAAGTCGGTTTCATCATTTTAAGGACGGATCTTGCACCTGCAAAGATTATTGGTAAACAGACTGCATGAAATTTCAAAAATTGGTCAGGTTGATCAAGCTTCTGACTTGTTTCACAAGTCTCATAGCTTCATGGGTGCTAGCAACACTTTCAGATGATAGCTGTTTGCGAAGATAAGAAGCACCAAAGCTGAAAAAGAAAAGAAACAAAGTTGAATATGGACTAGTTTGATGATCTTTTAATGATTATAGTGACATCTTTACATCAAGTTGTTTTGTTTAGTTATAACCAATTTTGACTGTGGACTCTGATTGTGAAAGAAGACCAGTTTCAGATAGCTTCAAAGTAAATTGCTTGACCATTTGATAAGCATATGCAAGATACTAGAAGCTGCTATGATATCTTAATATCTGCTGTTTTAAAAGCTATTGCTAAGTTAATTGATATTAGAGAGGGTGAAAAGGTGCATTTGGTTACGGTTAAAGATGGGTTTGGGTCTTTTGTGTTTGTGCAGAATGGTTTGGTTCATATGTATGCTTCTTGTGGGCGGGTTGAGAGTGCACATAAGGTGTTTGATGAAATGTCTGAGAGAAATCTTGTTACGTGGAATTCGGTGATTAATGGGTTTTTGTTGAATGGGAAGGCTAATGAGAGTTTGATGCTTTATAGGGAGATGGTTGAGGAAGGGATGGAGCCGGATGGGTTTACGTTGGTTAGTTTGCTTACTGCGTGTGCGGAGCTTGGTGCGTTGGCGTTGGGTAAGAGGGTTCATTCGTATATGTTTAAGGTTGGGTTGGTTGAGAATTTGCATGCTGCGAATGCGCTTTTGGATCTTTATGCGAAGACTGGAAATGTTTTTGATGCGCGAAAGGTTTTTGGTGAGATGAAGGAGAATAGTGTTGTGTCGTGGACTGCGCTTATTGTTGGTTTGGCTATGAATGGATTTGGTGTTGAGGCGATTGAACTTTTTAAAGAATTGGAGAGGAAAAGGCTAACGCCGAGTGAAATCACTTTTGTAGGCGTGCTCTATGCTTGTAGCCATTGTGGAATGGTAGATGAAGGATTTACTTATTTTAAACGAATGAAAGAAGAATTCGGTATTGAGCCTAGAATAGAACATCATGGATGCATGGTTGATTTGTTGGGGAGATCAGGCCTTGTACAACGGGCTTATGAATACATTCTTAACATGCCTTTGCAACCGAATGCGGTAATATGGAGAACGTTATTGGGAGCGTGCACGATACATAAGCATTCGGATTTAGCAGAAGTGGCAAGAGCCCAACTGATACAGTTAGAACCTAAACACAGTGGAGACTACGTGTTGCTATCAAACCTCTATGCCTCTGAAAGACGTTGGTTGGATGTATCAAACGTGAGAAAAGCAATGCTCGAACAAGGGGTACAAAAATCTCCTGGGCATAGCCTAGTGGAGTTAGGAAATCGGGTCTACCAGTTTACGATGGGAGACATGTCACATCCGCAAAGTGAAGAGATATATGTGAAACTGACAGAGATCACAAAGTTATTGAGGTTGGAAGGTTATGTGCCTCATGTTGCAAACGTGCTTGCAGATATAGAAGAAGAGGAAAAGGAGACCGCTTTATCATATCACAGTGAGAAGATTGCTATTGCGTTTATGCTCATTAATGCGCCTTCTGGAGCTCCTATAACGGTTGTGAAGAACTTGAGGGTATGCGCAGATTGTCACCTTGCAATAAAGTTAATTTCAAAGGTTTATAAACGAGAAATTGTGGTGAGAGATCGAAGTCGGTTTCATCATTTCAAGGAAGGATCTTGCACCTGCAAAGATTATTGGTAAGCAGAATGCATGAAATTTCAAAAGCTGGTCAGGTTGATCAAGCTTCTGACTTGTTTCACAAGTCTCATAGCTTCACGGGTGCTAGCAACACTTTCAGATGATAGCCGTTTGCGAAGATAAGAAGCACCAAAGCTGAAAAAGAAAAGAAAAAAAGTTGAATATGGACTAGTTTGATGATCTTTTAACGATTATAGTGACATCGTTACATCAAGTTATTTTGTTTAGTTATAACCATTTTTTGACTGTGGACTCTGATTGTGAAAGAAGACCAGTTTCAGATAGCTTCAAAGTAAATTGCTTGACCATTTGATAAGCATATGCAAGATACTAGAAGCTGCTATGATATCTTAATACCTGCTGTCGCAGCTGCTGCAACGACAAATGGTATGTTTTGTAGGTGTTTTATTTTTAACATTCAACTATTATACAAGTTCCATGTTTAATTTGTGCACTTAAGTAATATTCTCACAAGCAGACCCAGCTAGTAAATCTTACGAGTTCGGTTTTTATAATTCATTAGATGAATGATCACATAAATGTGGTAAGTGTGTACTCAGTGTGTTGGTGATTGAATGATGGAAAAAAACAATAAACATTATGTTTTTTGAGTTAGGAGATAATCCAGTTACATATTACTAGTTTCAATTAAAATGGGTTAATTCGGTGTTTAACCAAAACAAGTTTTTATTAAGTAATTGGGGTTGGTTAAACATTTATCTGATTCGGTTTTCTGTTAAGACCGAATAAAAGTCATAACTGAATATACAAAAGACTGAACCAGTGAACATCCTATTCGCACCTTAATACTCATTCTAGATACGCTCCATCGATTCACTTATGAGTCTTTACGATTATTCAAAGTGCTCTACAATCGCCGTCAGAACCTAAATCCAATTATGGTTTGATCATATGGATTGGATGTTCTTTAAGATTTTCTTATCAGTTCAAATTGTTCTAACTGTTACTCTTGTTGTGTTTCGATAAGTGAAACCTAAAGGAGCTAAGCCATTTGTTAGTTAAGATTTACTTGTCAAAAACTTGACCTGAGCTAGCTTAAACTACATTGTGCCTCTATAAGAGCGCATCTAATAAACGTGTTCAAACTCAAGCTCACTTATCGAGCTCGACAAGACTAGCAAACCTAAACGAGCCCAGGTTACCCGCCTATATAATTTTTAATTTAATATATTAAATATCTATTTACATAATAATAGTTATTTCTATGAAAAATTACAATAACACAACCAAATAATATACATTGTGTTATATATAAAAACTAATTCTAAATGACTTAAGAATTTTTATATATAAAAATGAAATAGTTATACATTAACAAACAATAGACATCCCAAGTCTAAGCTTGAAGAACCCCTCACGAACTAAACTCAAGTTTTAAAATAAAACCTAAAATGAATGGAGTGAAACACTTTTAACTTAGATAGTGAAACCTAAACTTAGACAAACTCAAACTCAACTTAGCCTGTTTACACCCATAGTTTTTCTAATTATTGAAACCTACAACTTTAACTTTCGGTTTTGATTTTTATGTCAAAAAAATGTGTTGATGTGAGAAAACTATTTGTAAGGATTAAATGTATAAATGAGACAAAGATGTCCAGTTCAACTAGCTAGAAGTGGGGGGTTTATATGCTTGCGTGGTTTCCGACTAAGGTTTGATTCTCTCTGACACAGAAAAATATACCCGTTAGCGATGAAAGGGACGTGTGTGTGTGAGAGGGATTCAATTTCGGACCAAGGGCTTTATAGCCAAGAGGTTTAACTAAAAAAGGTATAAAGGAACAAATCGTAACTTTTTTTTTTTTAACGGCTAATTTCCTGCTCATTTTTTTCACACCCCTCTTTACATCCTTTTAAATACACATTTTTTTGCCTGTTATGAGACTTGAACTCTCAATTGAGACGCGAACTCTCAACCTTCCTTTAAACCCCCCAACACCCTTACCGTCATAGCACGAGGGTGTGACAAATCATAACTAATCCAACAAGAAAAATTAAGAACACAAAACCCATTTGGGAAAATATCAAAACCCTAAACCCTAAAAAGCAAAAAGCAGTGAATCAATGGCTTGCAATGGCACAGGATGTCAATCGGGATGCTACAACGACACTACCGAGGATCAAGACGAGAACAAGGTAGCTGCTGATGCTAACCCCGATAACAATAATAATAATAATAATATTAATAATAATAACCGGCGCCACCTGACGACGTGCCTCAAATGCAAAGCAACCGAAGCCACAGTGTTTACCGGCGGAGACGGTGGCGGCAGATTCTGTGCCGATTGCTTCCGCAGTAACCTTTATGGCAAGTTTAAACTTGCTGTCACTTCCAATGCCATGATTTCCCCCACTGATAAAGTCCTTGTTGCCTTCTCTGGTGGCCCTTCTTCCAGGTTATTATTTTTTTTTTTATTAATTAATATTGTATATTATGTTTTTATGACAAAATTCTGCTGTTTTTTAAGGGTTATGATTGGAAATTAGATATTTTTTTCTGCTGAATTGAATTCGGTTTGTTGATAACATTGATATCATGTAATTAGAGTGTTGCAGTTGCTGTATTTGGGAACCTTTTTTACAGTTGGGATGGGATTTACTGCACTGGTTAGGGTATTGGCAGGTATTAACCAGGATTAATCGTGGTTAATCGGATTGGAATTTTATATATATTTTTCCAAATTTATACATATATAATGTTAATTTTATACCTTATATGTATAAATTTAAAAGTTAAGGTAAGAACTAAGAACTTGTTTTATTTAACGATTTGCTCCAGTTTTGACTTGTTTGAATTCATTTTTGACCTAATTTTGAGTTCTTTTAGGTCCGACTAGGACCGATTTCGTCTGACAAATCGGTGATTAATCGCGATTTTTACAACCTTGGACCAACACCGATTAATTGAGTGATTAGCCCTAAATTAATCAGTAAAGTGAGGACTCGATTAATCCCGATTTTTACAACCTTGGTATTACTATTACGCCATTATGTAATTTAGTTAAGAGAAAATTATGAAAGTAGCCATTTTTCTTAGTGGTTATAATACCTTTATGGTCGTGTTGAAAGTTGGAACAGTTTAACTCATATAGCATGAAATACGTGAATCTTTGGTCATGCATCTACTTTTACGATTAACTATGCGACACCATGTCACTTATAGATTTGCATATGTATTATTATCAGGCTATCAGCTAATAAAAAAACAAATATATTTATGGTTTACGTGAGTAACGTAGGTAAGCGAGTAAAAGTAGATGCATGACCAAAGATGAAGTTACTATTAGCAATACCTTAAACTGCAAAGATCAGCTAAACGCTTCACAAATAGGTATAAGATTAAACTAGAGAGGAGAGGCAGAGTGAAGGTGGAAGCTAAATGGATATCTCATTGTTTACTGTTGGACGTTTTCTTTTCTTCTGTTTGTGTACTATATATAATTTGAAATTATTAGGATCTCTGATGATCTGATCTCATAAAAAAACAAAAGTTCAGGCCAAAATCTTTTTGATTCATTAGAAAAGGGCAAAAGGCCCAAGAGGCAAGAGGATAAAATAGATAAACCCTCAAAAATCTTGGTATCGACATTTTGTTTTCTCAGATAAACCAATTGGTTTGCAGGGTGGCTCTTCAGTTTGTGTCTGAGATGCAACTCAAAGCTCAGAAAAATTATGATGCAACTGCAAATAGAGAGAGATCTTTACCAGTTTTTGGTGTCGGAGTTGCTTTCATTGATGAGAGTGAAATTCATCAGGTCACTTCTGCTACTTTTGACAAAGCAGTTGAAGACATTAAAGAGATTGTGTCTAACTTACCACTACCAACAAAAGAACTGCACGTGGCTCCTATCAGTCACGTTTATTCAACAAAAACCAGTGATGGAAAACATATGTTAAAGAATTTAACGAACTCGGTTGGTGATGCCACCGGAAAAGAAGATCTTTTGGCACATCTACGTATGTTGTCCTTGCAAAAGGTTTGATTTGTTTTAAAAATATGTTTTTGTTGACCAACGGCCAACAGGTATAATCAATGTTTAGTATTTATATGTTGCATTGTGTGTACTATGCAGATTGCTATTGAAAATGGTTACACCAAACTTGTGTTAGGCTCATGCACATCAAGAATAGCTTGCCATGTTCTTGCTGCAACAGTTAAGGTTTGTCTCCTCCTGGTTGCTTTTCAAAACTTATTAGTTACACATTTTAATATTAGTTTAATTGTATTCTTTTTATAAACAATTCCAGGGACAAGGGTACTCATTAGCAGCTGATATACAATATGTTGATGCAAGGTGGGAAGTCCCGGTAGCACTTCCCTTACGTGATTGTCAATTGCAAGAACTCAATATACTTCGCAATCTTGATAGGTTGGTACATTATTCATACCTCAACCTTTTACAGAAATGATATTAATTTTTCTATGTTGGACTAATTATGTATTAGCATAGCAGTTTAAAGATTGTGGATATTTTCAATGAAACTTGTGCTGGCATTAATGGTCTGATCTCATCATTTGTGAAAACCTTGCAGGTAAACAGCAATTAACTATGTATTCTATTATTTAAATTTTAAAGTTAAAATACATTTGTGAAGTTAATCCACAAACTTTTTGGTTCTTTATTTTACTATTATTTTTTAACAATTCAGGAAGAAAATCCTTCTCGAGAGTGCGCGATTGTAAGGACTGCAGGGAAGCTTACTCCATTTCCATTTAACAGGATTCCAGAAGCAAATGTAGATGATGTTGATCTGGTATCTCAACGGCGTCAAAAGAAGTTTAATTTAAAGCCTATTGAATCTCTTCCCCCCAAGTCATTTTGTCCAATTTGCAACAGCCCAATGAACTGTTACAGTAACCCAGAACCAACGCCCGAACTTTTCCGGGCTGCATGCTGTCCTAGTTGCCAATATCAGATACTTCCAGATGAACCGTCATCTATGGACCACTTTTATTCATTTTTACCGGAATCTATCATTGCAAGAGCGAAAAATGGGAACCAAAAATGGATGAGGTGAGTCCTGGTTGGAAAAACAGAGTTTGATTTTTTAATACAAGTTTGTTTTATTCATAGTATATGAACAATCTTTTACAGGGAGAAGATACAAGATTGTCTGCTTTTAGACGATGAAGATGAAGTTTGAATCGCCGGTCATAATAGCTGGTAATTTAATTTGTTTGCTTCAAATTATTGAATGCATTTCACAGGAAAGTTGCAGTAACCAATAGCTGCTAGTGTATGATATTAACATAAGCTTAAGAACTGGATTTTTGCCTTGAAAAGGATTTTGTATGTTCCTTTTATAGAAAAAGCGTGTGAGACGATTACATATTATTTTCTCTGCGGATGATAAGGTCAAATTTGTATCCAAACATGGAACAATTCAACATCCACCTGTTAAAATTGTGACAACTTATAACGTTAACGAGAGATAACTAACTTATAACAAACTAAATAGACATGATGTGAGCCAAGATGATAGAAAGACCGATGAAGATCAGTGATAGTTGCGAGTGCCAAGACAAGAAATTCTACCTCTACGATACTCCGGGAAATGAGATTACGACCAATATGCTACTTTCTAGGTTAGTTTAAGTACTTGCTAGATGGCTGCATAAATAGATGTTTGGTAAATCTGTTCGCATATTTGCTAAACATGGCCGAATCAGGCATGGATCATGTTCTTATATGGACCAACTTTCTCATTAACTTTCTTAAGTGTTGTGTTTTTGTAAAGATCTTAAACGTGGTACCAAAATCCATTTGAAGTATGCTTATTGACCAATCTTTTTTGAAAAACCATTAGCTTAGACCAAAAAATTTATTCGTTCTAAGAGGGCAAGGGGCATCTTAGGCTTGACGCGTCACGTCATTTCAACACCAAACTAGCCTAAAGTAGCCTAAACACCGCCTAGCCTAAACTAGCCTAAGGATTTTATTTAGAGAGAGAGTGAGTAGTGGAAGAGAGAGAGAGAGAGAGAGAGAGAGAGAGTTGTGAGAGAATGAACATCGGTGAGCAGAAGCCGATTGAGGCTGGAATCGAAGCCAGAATTGGGGGAGGGGGGGTGTAGCCGATTGAGGCTAGCCGAGCCCGTCCCATCCCGTCCTCTCTATGCCATTTACCCATGTAGACCGACATATCTTTACATATAAAGTTGGTTTAGCTTTTCAAAAACATCTTCTATAGGAAGTCTCTTTCAGACATGTTGAATATGTTGATATAATCTATCTTTCATAAACTTCGATATAAGGTATAAAACTTTGACTTTGGCAAGTACTTTTCCTTGTGTGGATCCCATTTCAATGAGAACTTGATGAGTCGATCCACCTACACGTCTTGCTTTTACTGCTATACCCGGAGTTACTCCATGTATTGCTTGACGGTTCAGTAGTGAAGCTTGAAAAAAATAATGGTGGGTGCCGAAAATCACGAGAGCCAATTATTTTTCCTGTCAGTGGGGGCCGAACTCAATTCATATAAAAATTACCTATGGAATTCGCAAACTATCACCATCAAGCCAAAAAAGGTGGGGGTCAAGGCACGAATCATTTGCAATAATAGGCAATTTTGAAGATGCAAGAGTGTTTATGGGGGTTGAATAAAAAAAATGTGGAAATGGGTAGGTCGCCAAACGGATCAGTGACTTTCATTTCAGATTTTGCAAGGTCGCTGATTCAATCAGCGACCTTCATCAAAGTCGCTTATCCAAACAACAATCTCCCTCCTGGTTTCTCCCTGCTCGCTGATCGTTCTGTGTTTTTAAAGTTTTGGCGGGAAAACTTTATTGTTCTTCTACACAGGAGATTAGTAAAAACGGTTTAATTTATTTGATTGGATTAAGATTATTGTATTTTCCTTGTTTAATAACCATTTAAAAACGAGATTCAATGACGTTTAATAATTATGGTTTGTTTTACGTCTCGCCGGATTTTTGCAGGAATTCTGCCGGATTCTTCCTTTTCGGTTTCAGGCTTCAGTTATCGGTTACATTCTTCAAATAATGATCCAGTTCAATGATTCCGTTCGATATGTGGCACAAAGGATGTCTCTGTTTTTTTTTTTTTTTTTTTTTTTTTTTTTTTTTTTTTTTTTTTTTTTTTTTTTTTTGAAAAACAGGGGATGATCCATTCATTTCACAAAACTTCGAATAAAATGGAATAATGATGTGATTAGATGCTCCTGCTAATTCTGATGTGGGATCATAGCATATATATGGAATAAAGATGTGATTAGATGCTCCTGCTAATCATTCTGGTTCGTGTGCTTATTCAAACATGGCTGCTATGTTTGGTGTTGATTCAAACATGGCTGCTATGTTTGGTGCTGATTCAAAAATGGTTTGGATAAACGACTTTGATGAAGGTCGCTGATCAGTTTGGCGACCTACCCATTTCCACATTTTTATTATTCAACCCCCATAAACACTCTTGCATGTTCAAAATTGCCTATTATTGCAAATGATTCGTCTAGGCACCCCTGGCGCCCATAATCCTTGGCCACTGACTTGGTTTATAAAAGTCATATAAAAGATGTGTCATTATTGTACAAAAGTGTAGTAATTTTCATGTGATCTTAAGCACGCCTTAAACACACATTACGTACCCTTAAATTGTTGTATTGTATATCCAAGGATGTGACATGTTGACTTGATAATTGAAATTCAACTTGTAAGGTACGATGAGTCATGCATCGACCATGCTTCTTTTACATCTCGGACGGTGCTTGGCTCGATCAGTATGTTGTTGAATGAGGCAACAAACATGCAACTTTTGTTCTCGAGTTCTTTTGCTTCTAGCTTGTTTGAGTTGACCAAAGGTTGAATAAGTTGACTATACATGATTGGAATGTCGTGATGTTTCTATCTGTTAATTATTGATTTGCTTCGGTTACTTGAATTTTTTTGACATTTTTGTAGATTATTTAACTATTTAAGTTTGTGGGATATGAACACATGCATAATTATACTCGATATTTTATTGACATCAAATACGGAATGTATTTTATAATGTTTGACTATATATGTACTAAAATCTCAGTCTTATGAAAGTGAACACAAAGAGATCCGATTCACCAATCTATAGCTTCCTCTTTCAAATGCGTGATATCAATGAAAACACCACTGATGCAACATTGTTGTAGGTGCAATCATCAATTTACTTGGGGCCAAAAGGGACATGAGCACATGACCTTCTATATTCAGGCTTAGAAGGGTAAGTTTGGCCCATTACCTTTGAATAATATTATCTTTATTTGTTTGGACCCCTCCTAACACAAAAGCCACTGCTAAACATATACTTTCACCCCCTGACCCCCTCCCCCCTAAGTAGGGGCGCATACAGAAACTTTTCGTGGGGTGGGCACATTTCGGCTCGATCGGTGACTGATCATCAGACTCAAAAGTCAAAACTCGAAAACACAAAGGCTGGAATCGTGAAGGGTTGAATTGGGATCATAGAGGCTGGAATCATTGATCAAAAAGAAAACATGTCACCTTTTTATAAAATAAACTAATAAATTTAAGTTAAATCAGTTAACTAAATTATCGAAAGACTAATTGATTCATCACACACATGCTAATGGTCAAAAGATATGTATCAACAAAATTAATCAAGTTAATGTTAGAAGATATACTGATATAAACACCACCCATTGGGCTTAACTGGCCACGTTAAAAAAAAGCCCATTTTAATGAAAAACAAATACCCATTAAGCCATCAACAGTCAACCCTATTTTTCTCTGTCTTTCAATATTCCTCCTCGTGAAAAATATCTTAGCAGCGCCTATGGCCACCGCCGGCAACCAACGGAAAATAGTTCGGATCAAGTTATTTTATTATATTTGGGCTGGACCTACGGTGGGCACAGGCCCACCGTTCTAACACACTGTCTCTGCCCCTGCCCCTAAGTTGACATGTTTAGGTTCCGCAACTAGCCAAAACTATATAAGGTCCATAGTTTTAAGTTTTGTCTTTGGTGGTATATTCAATTTACAATTTCATCTTGTGACAACCAAACATTAAAATTCAAGAAAATTAAATCCAATTCCAATGGATTATTATCAACATAAAATAATTTTTTTTTGAACGGCTAATGTCCACATAATTTGCACCTTACCCAGAATTTGATCCTGAGTATTTCCCCAAAAAAGCTTTACCTCTTATCGGTGGGCTACAATCCAAGTGACAACATAAAAGAAATTCTAGCCAGAAGCTAGAAAAACAACATTCAATAAGCCGACATAACAAGCCACCCAAGAAGGCTGGAAAATACAAGTTTACACCATATTGACCGTTCCAAGTTCTTTATTTTCACGGGGTTGGTGGCCCAATGGTAGAAGCAAAACTTTTAGGAACACCTAAGGGGGAAGTCATGGGTTCAAGTCCAACAAGGAGTAGAGTTTGTTGTTCAAAAAAAAAGTTCATTATTTTCACTCTATTTTTAACCCATAGAAATCCTAGGTTCATAATGTTTTTAAAAATCTTGAGTAATAACACGGCTTTGTTGTTGAAAACTTTACAACTTTTTCATTCAATACAATTTACACCTTTATTCATTGCATCTCTATTTATTGCAATGTACAACTTTCTATAAACATCAAACTTTGAGTTCCCAAAGTCTTACGTTTTCTTTACTTCTCCATAAAAAAAAAAAAAAAAAAAAAAAAAAAAAGTCTTTCTGCTTCTTTACTTTTTCTCTGAAAATTTAAGTGATAGTCAAATACTTAGAAAATATGAACAACAAAGATATGTAACCAAAGTCTGGGATCTGTCCAAGGAAAGTCTACAACTAGAAAACGAGCCTGGTGTCACCTTCAAGATTTAAAGTCTAAACAAACTTGGCTTGCGGCCTGCCAAATACAACCACTGATCACCTTGGCCAACTAATCAAAATCTGAACGGCTAGAAAGTACATGACCAAACCGCCAACGTTTGTGGTTTTTGATCTGACCGTCCTTAATCATTGCACTGAAGAGCATATTTATATAAACACACATGACACTAGAGACTGTGACATATAAAACTAACCAACTCATAACTATTTAGAGATGCCATTATTGCCATAAACCAATAGCAACATAACGCACAAATCTATGGCATACATATATCAACAATGCATATAGTCTATCATACATAAATACCATATGTCCTTTATTTCCTTCATATATACTTTTGTGTTGCCTTGTTCCACCAACACATGATTATTACAAGCGGATCAAACCAAGCCACATTTCTCATGCACTGTTCACATAAATCTAACCACCCTCTCAACTTAAGTCAAACATAGTTTGTTTCAATCTATTACACAATAAATGATTGTTCACTAGTCTTATATGAATTTCTAAATAGTACGTTTTAAGTATATAATGAATTAATAAAGTCTATAAATAAATAATAATAAATTTAATAGTAATAATAATAATAATAATCCCACATGATTTCATTTAAAATATAGATGGTGGGGTGATGGTTGAGATGATATTGATGGTTACAAGTCCAAGAGAAGCCATCGCGGGTTGAGTTATTGGAACCAAGACCATGCCATTGCCTTCTTTTTTCACATGAAAAGCAAAACCCCACTTTCCTTTTCTAACATTTCTAAAACATATTTATTTATTAATTATATAAAAGAATAACAAATCTTCTTATTGTTTAAAATAAGTACATCATGTTTTATAAGTTATTTTTGCATACACTCAAAGTTGATGGATTAAGGGGTTATAATGTTATATAATACACTTAGAGTAAATTATACAAATGGTTTGTGTAAATCATAGTTTTACTATTATTCATAACTTCTAAATATTATGAATTTCTCAGCTCTTACACTTTTAACTAGGACAAACTTACTAACCTTTTCATGGAGTCAGAAAATTTTGAAGTTAATCTGCTCTATATATTAAAATTATTAAATAATTTTAATAATCGATACCTAATTTAAACAATTGTTAAACTCTTACACTCATACGATTCCGAATAGAAGAACCACTACCATCCCACTCATTCCAGATACATTGAACGGTTTGTTTAGAATCAATGCAACCAACAAAGAACTTATACTTTTCCTCATCACATCATAACTGCTACGATAGATATATCATATGTTATCTGATTGCCAGTCTTCAATTGAACTCTAAAGTTGCATTTGCATCATCTGTTTTCTGTTGGGCCAGCCTCACAAGTAGGTTGGATTGGGTCATATAATAAAAAAAAAAATTAAAAATCAAATGGTAATCAATCATCTTATAATTAAAAATAGCAAAATAGTCAACTAATAAAGTACAACTTAGAGAAAATAAAAATTACCTCAATATATTCGAGAGTTATAGAAGATGATTCTAGTAAATGTAAACTTGGAGAAAAGTTATACAAAAAACCTTAAAATTGAGGTAAGATGAGTTTGATTTTTAACGGGCTTTATTGTTTTTTTAGAATGGGCTAATTGTTTATTGTTTAAGAATTAACACGGGTTTAAACAAATTAATTGTTTAATAATATAGGCTTGAATTAAACGAGTTGTTTCATATTTGTTATTTACATTAGGATTCGGTGTTACAATTTTATGGGGGTCGTTTACTCGTTTTCAAATTTGCATAGGGTCATTTGTGGTTGTTTGGGATTTCATCGTGTGTGCATAACACTACAAGGCATAGCCAATGCTTTTAACCTTTGAAAAGATGTTCGTTTATTGACTGTATATGCTCTTAATTAAACAAATAAAAAGTTTTAAACTCGTATACTAAAAACGTCCAATCTATACATCCACCTTTTAATCTGGCTAGAAAATTACACGTTTTGCCCTTTATATATACCTTTAATTGCACCTTGTGTCCTTTATTTTTAAAAATTACACCATGTGTCCTTTATTTGAAACTTTTGCACACCACAAGTCATTTACACTAACTCCATCCAATATCTTGGGTATCTTTAATTATATATTATTCATTTAATGGTTCAATTAATTATTTAAAATACATTTACAAACCAAAAAATCTATAAATTTTACAGAAGCTTACTTACATCCAAAATTCCATTATTTGTATATTTACTTTTGGAAAATATGTTTTTAATTCATAATTAATTCATTATAAATCCGATTTGAATATATTTAATTACATAATTAATTCTTTATAAATCCAATATCTTGGTTATTTTTAATTACATATTATTCATTTAATGGTTCTAATAATTATTTAAAATACATTTACAACGCAAAAAAATCTATAAATTTTATAGAAGCGTATTTACATTCCAAATTTCATTATTTGTATTTTTACTTTTGGAAAATATGTTTTTAAATATATTTAATATATTTTATTTTTTAATTCATTATAAATCCGATTTGAATGATTCAAAAGCCCAAAATTTTTATAAAAATTTTCTATCATATTTAGCCTCTGTAGAAATTATTACTTCAGAAAATACTATATTTTAATACTTTTAAGCATTTTAAATCAAGTTATTCATTATTAACGAAAATAATTTGTTTTATATTAAATGTAAACATAAACTAATTTACAAAATTATTTTCTAACTTTATACATCAGTGTATGGGTAAACGGTAATAATTTTGATTTACTTAGTATAAAAATTATAAAAATATGGTTTTATTAGAAACTAGTTGTTAGAAACAAATTATATTTTATTTTATACATTAGTTTCTAGTAAAAATTCTCTATAATTTTATTAGAAACTAATTTTTACTGAAGTATAAATTATTATCATTTACCCCTATACTGATGTATAAAATTGGAAAATAATTTTGTAAAGTATTTTCTGTTTTCATTTAATACAAAACAGATTTATTTTTTTTAATAATGAATAACTTGATTTAAGATGCTTAAAAATATTACAATATAATATTTTCTAAAATAATAATTTTTACAGGGGCTAAATATGATAAAAAAAATTATAAAAATTTTAGGCTTTTGAATCATTCAAATCAGATTTATACTGAATTAATTATGAATTAAAAAATAAGATATGTTAAATATATTTAAAAACATATTTTCTAAAAGTAAAAATACACGTAATGAAATTTGGAATGTAAATACGCTTCTATAAAATTTATAGAATTTTGAAAAAATTACGCCGTTAGTCCTTATGGTTTACCCTAAATTTCAATGTAAGGTATTAATGTTTTATTGTTTCTTATTAGGGTATTAGACTTTTAATTTGTTTCAATGTAGGGTATTAGGCTTTTAATTTGTTTCAATGTAGGGTATTAGGCTTTTAATTTGTTTCAATGTAGGGTATTAGGGACTAACCTAGTTAAAACTTAACTAAGTTTGAGGGGTATTATAGTCCATTCACCTGTTTATAAAGAAACAAAATAAAAACCAAAACCCAGTTGTCGAAGACTCGAACCTGGGACCTTGGCTTATTAAAAGAACATGCAAACCAGCTGATCTAAGTGACCAAGTGGTTGTTATTTCGATCAGAATCTTTATAAATGAAATCGTTGCAGGTCATCTTCTCCAATTCAACCCAAACCAAACCCTAACCCTGCACTATAATCTAAGGCCACCTGCAAAGAGAGAGATCTCAAAGATTTACTAAATAATTAAAAAAAGAAGAGGCCATTGAAATACAATATTCCAGTTTTAGGCTGTAATAATCAACTTCGATTGGTTGGGAAAACATATAGCTATATAGGGTTTATTTTTCTGATAATTAGGTCAAAACCATAAGATCTGGGTAATCAGGTGAAGACTTGTAATTAAAAAGCTAATAATAAAACTATCTATTAAGATAATTGCAAAAGTGTTTTGCAAACCCTAGCCTAAAGAAAATGATTACCCAATTCTGATTCTTCAAGTTGCGATAATCACTCGCAAAATAAAAAATGAAGCACATCATAACAATCAATGATGTACATGCCAATCTGGAAACTGTTTACGATTATAAGAAAAGCCAAAAGCATACTTGTTGATTTTGTATAACAAATGCTTCTTCTAATGAAGGCCGTAGAAACTCCATCATTTGAGCATCAGCAAAATCATAACATATGTGTTCTAATATATCTTTATCAGCCACAAATCCCAGTGCACGAATTCGAGAGGAAGGGAGAGTGTAGAGAGAGACAGATCTACTTTTTCTTTTTAAAAAAAATAGAGGGTTTATAATGTTGGTTTAAATATATTAAACTTCAAGTTTTAAACAACTGATCATATAGATCAGATGGTTCCTCCGGTTTGTTGTGACACAAAGGTCCCGAGTTCGAGTCCTCTTAGAAATGGTTTCAACCCAATATTTTTAAAAACTGAATATATAGGTGAATGGACCATAATACCCCTCAAACTTAGTTAAGTTTTAACTAAGTTAGTCCCTAATACCCTACATTGAAACAAATTAAAAGCCTAATACCCTACATTGAAACAAATTAAAAGTCTAATACCCTAATAAGAAACAATAAAACATTAATACCTTACATTGAAATTTAGGGTAAACCATAAGGACTAACGACGTAATTTTTTCTAGAATTTTTGGCGTTGTAAATGTATTTTAAATAATTGTTAGAACCATTAAATGAATAACATGTAATTAAAAATAACCAAGATATTGGATGGGGTTAGAGAACCAAGATATTGGATGGGGTTAGTGTAAATGACTTGTGTTATGCAAAAGTTTCAAATAAATGACACACAGTGTAATTTTTAAAGATAAATGACATACGGTGCAATTTGTGGTAAACATAAAGGACAAAACGTGTAATTCTCTTTAATTTGGCTAGGTTCCTCGATAACCCTTCCATTTCATCAACTCTTGCACATAGTGGTGGCAGTGTGGCACTACTATTTCGAGCTTGTTTACCTCCTTGTGTGGTTAGATTGCATTTGATTTCACCCCATTTGATTAATCTCTTACATGCGCTACACATATTCTTTTAAAATCACAACACTTTCATGAAAGTTGCAAAAGCGATACTGAAGGCGTATCAAAGAAAGTTGTGGAGCATGAATAAACTTGCGTTGATAATCTATATGATTTCGTTCCTTTTGCTTTTGCTACTTTTGGCTCTCTGGGTCCCGAAGCTATTGGGTTCCTAGACAGAGTACAATGTGTCGTACACAACAGTTTCTCGACCTCTATGAAGCAAGGTTTTGTTTTCGGTAGGATAGGTTTTGCTATTCAAAAGGGGTTTGCAACGCAACTTGTTACCTGTTTGCCTGATATCCTGTTGTAAAATTTATCATTGCTATTAAATAAAACACCTAATTAGATAGTCATAACTCACTTATATTACAAGCTTCGAGATTGACAAAGTTAAATAGTAGAACTGATGGTTGATAAGTGAAATCATGTAAAGATATTGGGTTTGCAACTTGTCAAGTGGAACTTCGCCATCAACGGACAATCTTAATACTCCCAGTTTTAGTCCCATATTCGATTAGATAACTGCGTCTCATCCCCGTCATGTACCTGCTACTCAATATAGCAGGTATACATGTTCATGATCGTATGTAGTTTTACCAGGGAGTTCATTATAAATCTGATCTTAAACGCATCAATAAGTCTACTTGTTTAAGTTAGCAACTTAGCCTATTACTAGGGATATATTGCACACACTCAATTACACTTAGAGCTTCCACAATGGTTTGGTTGGTTTGGAATTCCAAACCGCATATCACCATGCCACATCATTTTAAACCATAACCTTTCCAAACCTACTTTTTTCTACAATCATAAACCATTCCAAACCTCCACCTTTTTATCTATCTTATTGCCTACTTTTCACACTATACAACCTGAAGAAGTAAGAACCTGAGTAATGTTCTAAATCTTCTAGATGATACAAAAAGATCTTTCCCAATTCGTTCAAAGGTGAGTACGAAGGTAGCTCCTGCAAAAGAGAACACCGTTAGGACTCGCCACAGGATTGGGGGTAACCCTGTGACCACCCTCCGGCGTGAGAATAAGTATTGTTTTCTAATGAAAGTGAATGTAGTAAGAAATGAGAATAGAGATGATGATGTCTTGCTTTTACCTTTCATCCTCCTTTTATAGTTGCTAGTTTGCTCTTCTCCCGGTCTTTTGCGAGAGGAGATAATTATTGCATGAATGTTTGCCCATTGACTTCGCCTTATGACCATCATTGTATTAATTATGTTTGACTATTTATGTTGACCAATTTGACTCATTCGAGTTAGTTGGGTCTTTCTTTATTGGGCTCATGTTAATGTGGTATGGGCCAGATTTATCTGGGCCCTACCTCGTCACAACCCAATACCAAATTTAACAAAAAAAGGGCCCACCCAAAACTCGTCCGGACCAAACTACTCCAAACCCCCTTTCGGACCTCTCTTACAACGGAGTTGGTTTGAAACCACTTGTCTGGTTGTTTTGAACCCATCCGTTGTGGGTGCTCTTATCTATATCTATATTATTATTATTATTATTATTTTATTGTCTATACTATACTATATTATAAAGCATTTGACAATGACTTCTTAAATTTTAAGAGGTACAAGTTTAATTGCTTATGATACAACAAACAATGCATATAATAACTACCTTTTGAGGGTAAAATTGTCTTTTAAACACCATATTTAATCAAAAGGTAATCAAGAGTCATGAGATGTTTATGAGACCTCATGACATTCAATTCTACAATTATTTTAAACACATTAATTAGAACACATATAAAAAATAATTCATAATACTACATGTTTTGTTATAATCTTTTTTATATACAATTAGGTACTTTATAAAAGTTAAAGTTTTTATAAACCTGATAATACTATATAGATATAAGAAATCGATCAATAACGAAAGTTGTGTTTTTAATCATGAGGTAATGATTTGAATTCTAAAATTACTACATATGGCTAATCTGATCTAAACTATACTGTCACCGGATTCTATGATCGGAGAAGAAAGATTATGTTTATAATGAATTTTGAACAAAGATATTAAGAAATATTCATATAAAGGAGTAGACAATAACAAGAAAAAATTAATTAATTAATAATAATGGGCTCTTCTTATTGAGTACTTCAACTCAAGTCCATATTTCCCGCTCAAGTAATTTTTTTTGGTTATTTATTGAAAACCAACTGGACCAATGTTCATAACCGATTAACCAAATGGGAACAAATAAATGATTGAAACCAATCGGTTTTTGAAATATTTTAATCTAAAGTTTTGGTTTTAGTTATGGTTCAAAACCGAAGTGAACCGAACAACAACTTGTACACACCCTTAAAATCACCAATTGAAGTGTTGTGGTCTCCGCCGCAACGCGCGGGCACCCCACTAGTTATTATATTATAAAGCATTTGACAAAGACTTCTTAAAATTTAAGAGGTACAAGTTCAATTGCTTATTGTAGAACACCCAATGCATATAATAACTACTTTTAGAGGGCAATTTTGTATTTAGATTACCATATTTAATCACATTGAAGTCAAAAGTTAAGTGATTTTTATGAGAGCTCATGACATTTAATTTAACAATTACTTTGAATGAACACATTAAATAGAAAAATATAAAAAATACATAATGCTACATGTTTTGTTATAATATTTTATATAGAATTAGATACTTTGTAAAAATTAACGTTTTATAAAATTGATAATATTGTAAGAAATCGAGAAATCAATAATGAAAGCTGTGTTTTTAATCATGGGGTAACGCTTTGCATTTTAAAATTATTACGTTATATTCATACACGTAAACATGCCTAATCTGATCTTAACTCTACGTCACCAGATTCTATGACCAGATAAGAAAGTTTCAGCTTATAATGAACTTCAAACAAAGGTTTCATGTAATTATGTCAACTAATCATGATTAAATTAGATTAGCTGTGAATTTTCTTCTACAAAAAGTATTTGACATATTGTAATATGCGAAAATTTGATATTGAATTGATATGATGATTTTAATACATTATAATATAGTTGAATGATTATTAATAAAATAACTCTGGTTGTTTGATAGATAAGTATTATTTAATAATTTGTGCTATACAAATTTTTCACTTATTTTTTGTTCGGTTTAGCAGTCCTGCTTGTTAAAATAAAACCAATAAAGAAAATTAAAAGAAAAATCCATAAAAATGAGAAGAAACTAAAGGGGTCGGCATGGGCGGTGGCATTGTCGCCGGATCTTCACCCCAAATTCAACCTTTTCTTTCCATAAATAATAATCGTAATATACATACATACATACATAATTACATACTATACATACCCCTCCCTATTCATTCGCCATTTCTCTATTCCTACAAACCTACCTCAAATCACTTCAAATCTCAAAAGAAAAAAAGAGAGAAAGAATTAAGGCAACCCACAAAACCCAATTATTAAGTTTCTTTCTTTTTAGTACTCTTTCTCTCTCTATAATATATATACCTTTACTTTGCCAGCTCTCTTTCGGTCTTCCTGCTTCCTTCCGTTTCTTCTTGTTTATTTCATCACACACCTTTTTTACACTCCACACATAATCAAGATCTGTACACAGGTCCGTTTCTATTCATCCACCATCTTCAAAATTTCATCTTTGCATCTGTTTTTTCAGTTGTTATCTATTGTTTTTTTAAGTTTATTGCTACTGTCAACTTAATTTGATCATCTGTGACTTCAATTGACACTTTGTTTACCCTTTTGACGATCTGGGTATTGTTTACTTTGTTGCTTTGATCTAATTGAATCTGTTTTTTTCTTGTTGATATTGGTTCTAAAGTTTTTTTTTTTTTTTTTTTTTTTTTTGGTGTTATTGGTGGGATCTATTGATGTGGTTGATCTTGGAGGATAAAGTTTTGATTTTTATATTCATGGAATCAGGGGAAAATTGTTGGTTGGAAGTCTGGTGGTATGATATGAGACATGAATGAATTAGTCAACTTTTTTGGGATATTTAACTGATTCCATTGACTGGAGTAGATTATTAATGGTAGTTGGAATGAACAAGAGCATCTTCTGTTCTAAGTAATGGTATCAATTGAATAATAAAACCGTTCGTTTAAATAACCATCGACCATCGTTTTTCAAAGTATAACATAGTATCAAGATCATAGCTCCATGTGTTTATGTAATTTAAAAGTATTATAACTATATTGTTGAGGTAGTTACTAATTTCAGATGAGAATCTCTGCGGTTATTTTTGGTAGATATGATCATGGAGACTGATTTGTGTGAATTCTTGTATGCTGATGAAGTTTTTGTACGGTTTTCAGGATAATTATTAAATCATATAAATAATAAATTGTAAATTGTATATCATTTGCAGTGACTTGCAATAAAAATTGCATTGCCGGACTCTACGCTTGTTTAAAGGAAATTCAACTTTAGAACGTTACAGCATGGCGGGCTCTGCAAAAGCTCTGGAACCTGCGTTTCAAGGAGTCGGTCAGAGACTGTATCCTTGCCGAATTTCTTACTCGCAAAATATTAAAATTTGTTCATATGTTGATATTGTTAGTTTATTTCAATTTACAACGCATTTGGTGTATTGGACTTTTACTTAACACGTTGTAGAGGAACCGAGATATGGAGAATCGAAAACTTTCAGCCAGTACCATTGCCTAAATCTGATCACGGTCGATTCTACTCCGGTGATTCATACATCGTATTGCAGGTGCTAATGATATTTTACACCGTCCTTAGTTTCCCTTTATGTGCATCTTAATGGAATAGTTTGAATTTACATCTTTTTTAATGTGTTTGTAGACTACTTCTGGTAAGGGTGGTGCATACTTTTACGACATACATTTTTGGTTGGGAAAAGATACTAGCCAGGTAAAAAAAAATGTATTTATTTATTTATTATTTTTTTTTTCGTGAATTTTATATGTTATATTTGCGGTTTGCCTAAGTAAGTGAGGCCTTATATCATGAATTAAATCAGGATGAAGCTGGAACAGCGGCCATAAAAACAGTTGAACTTGATGCAATTCTTGGTGGGCGTGCCGTTCAATATAGGGAACCTCAGGGCTATGAATCTGATAAGTTTTTGTCTTATTTTAAACCGTGTATTATACCACTTGAGGGAGGTGTTGCTTCTGGGTTTAAGGAAACCGAAGAAGAAGAATTTATAACACGATTGTACACATGCAAAGGAAAACGAGCTATCAAGTTGAAGCAGGTCTGTGAAGCCCACCACACACACACACACACACATATGTGTATATAGTGTGTGTCCGTACGTATATCTGAAAGTAAAGTTGTGTTCTTTATTCAGGTTCCTTTTTCTCGATCCACATTGAATCATGATGATGTCTTTATCTTGGATACTAAAGATAAGATCTTTCAATTCAATGGGGCTAACTCGAATATACAAGAAAGGGCGAAAGCATTGGAAGTTATTCAGTTTTTAAAGGCTAAATACCACCAGGGTACATGTGACGTTGCAATTGTTGGTAAGACACCTGTCATGCATTTTGCTGATTCAATTTATTGGATTTTTTGTAACATCAATCTGCAATTTTATGTGTTTCTAATTCATAATTATCATTTTCTTTAACGATATTAGATGATGGGAAACTGCAAGCGGAGGGAGACTCTGGTGAATTTTGGGTGATCTTCGGTGGCTTTGCTCCTATTGGCAAAAAGGTTGCAAGTGAAGATGATATAATTCCGGAGAAGACTCCGCCAAAACTTTATTGGTATATTTTGCCTTACGTTTTTCCTTTTATGTTTATGTGTGTGGGTGAATCTGATGAAAACACATGTAGACTGTAAATTGTGTTTTTCTTTGCAGCATTGCCGAAGGTCAGGTTAAGGATGTAGAGGGTGAACTTTCAAAATCTTTACTGGAAAACAACAAATGCTATCTTTTGGACTGCGGTTCAGAGGTGTTTGTTTGGGTGGGCCGAGTAACACAAGTGGATGAAAGAAAAGCTGCCATGCAGGCTGCTGAGGTAGGCCATGGGCTTGTCAGGCGGGTTGGGTACATAGTTATCAAAAGCGCTAGGCGCACTCAAGGCGCATGGGCCTCACATGGGGCCTAGGCGCAAGGCGCAAAAAAAGCGATGGCCTGAGATAAAAAAAAGTGAACAAAGAAAATATGGTTGGGTACTGGTAGCGGGTTGAAACTGGTTAGGTTTGGTCAAGCTTCGTGATTTTGTTCTCGTTTTATAATAATATATTTGTTAGTTATGATTTTAAAACATTACAATTACCGAATTACGAAAATCTAATATGAATCTTGGAATAGACCGATTTAGTAGGATGTATGCTTTCATAGTAGACTTTGGGTGGCTTTCAACCAGTTACTCTTTTAGCTATTATTTGGGTCCTTTGCCATAAAACAACCCATTTTTCAGTTGTTTATCCTCACCTGTAAATATTTTTTAGGAGTTCATTACCAGCCAAAGTCGGCCCAAGTCAACTCGTGTAACTCGGCTAATTCAAGGCTATGAAACACATTCATTTAAGTCAAACTTTGAGTCATGGCCATCTGGTTCAGCGCCTTCTGCTCCCGAGGAGAGTAGAGGAAAAGTAGCAGGTAATTTTTGCTTTCATTTTAATATAAAATGCTACTGTAAGATTTTCAAGCAGTGTATGAATTATCCTGCTTGTTTTTTTTTTTTTTGTTATTAGCTCTATTGAAGCAACAAGGTGTTGGTCTCAAAGGGCTTGCAAAAAGCTCTACTATTACGGAGGAAGTCCCACCTTTGCTTGAAGAAAATGGAAAAATCGAGGTTTGATCACAGGCAATTTATGTTGCTCGTTTCCTTTTTACAGTATACGCGATTATATTTATTTATTTATTACGCGTTTTAGGTGTGGCGGATTAATGGCAGTGCTAAAACACCCGTACCAAAGGAGGACATTGGTAAATTTTACAGTGGAGATTGCTACATTGTTCTTTATACCTACCATTCCAATGAAAAGAAGGAAGATTACTACCTCTGCTGTTGGTTCGGCAAAGATAGCATCGAGGTACTACACACTACAGCAAAACCTCTATAAATTAATACTCGATAAATTAATAATTTCGATAAAATTAATAATTTGTCCAGTCTCAACTTGGGACCGGTACAAACTTGGACCCCATTAAATAAAACAATAAGATAATAACTTTTTTGAAATCCCAGTGTATATATATAGGTCTCAACGAAACTATAATTATAATATAATATAATTATTAAAAGATTTCAAATTCTAAGATTGTCTAGTAAAAAAATAATCTACAGTCACTTGTTTGCTGTTGAACTTCAAATCGAAAGTTTTGTCAGCCTACTGCACCAAATCTTGTTGAATACATCATTGGTGATATCTCTTATACTCGCATAACAGTTTTCGTTGTTGATTGGTCATGGCTGATTTTTGGACACTTTTTAGTTTACGAGTCATAGTTGATCTGATTTTAAAAAATTTCAATGGACATTTTATAGTGATATGTACATGGAGAAAAAATGTACCTTGAAACTTATTTTTGCAATTCATTTTTTGGTACCATGAACTAATTTTTAGTTATTAAAAAACAATGAACTTTGACAAATTCAATTAATTTGTAAATGTACATTGGACTTTGAAATTGAACGGTCATACATAAAACCTCTTTAAATTAATAAATTATTAATTTATCGATATAATAATATCTCGCTAACTCGGTCCCAACATTATTAATTTATAGAGGTTTTACTGTGCATTGATTAGTTTTTTTGCATGTTTTAATTTTAATTCATGTTTGTGATTTATCTTTGAGATAACATGACATATCTTGCAACCTCAGGAGGACCAAAACATGGCTACTCGACTGGCTACAACAATGTTCAACTCACTTAAAGGAAGAGCGGTTCAGGGTCGTGTATATCAAGGGAAAGAACCACCCCAATTTGTCGCCATTTTCCAGCCAATGGTGGTGTTGAAGGTACTTCCCTCATACTTGTAGTTTCTGCATTATACTTTTTGATATTAAATTCAAGTGTCATGAAATTAAACATTTAATGGGACATTAGGGTGGATTGAGCTCTGGTTACAAGAACAATATTGCAGACAAAGGATTGAATGATGAAACCTATAGTTCAGATGGTGTAGCCCTCATTCAGATATCGGGTACTTCAGTGCATAATAATAAAGCCGTCCAAGTAGAACCGGTATGCTCCACTTCAGATAACTTTTAAAATTTATTATTAAGAATATTCTTATGTATCACTTCTGATTGCTCATTCTCAGTTATAATTAAATCATGGTAGTGTTATTATTTGTACACTACTTTTTAACTTGCTGGATAATGATATTTTTTTATGAGTTAAATTAACCAATGCTCATAAAATACGCAATTATGATCTCTTTCAGGTGGCAACCTCTTTAAATTCTTATGATTGCTTTCTTCTTCAATCTGGTTCATCATTATTCACCTGGCATGGAAACCAGAGTACTGTTGAGCAGCACACCATAGCTGCTAAAATTGCCGAGTTTTTGAAGGTATGATTTTTAGCAGGAATCTTGGTATTTATTATAGCCAAATAGAATGCTAACGTAATCATTATTCATTGTCCTTTGTTTTTTTTTTTTAAATTGTTCAGCCTGGTGCCACCATCAAGTTTGCCAAAGAAGGAACCGAGAACTCAACTTTCTGGTTTGCACTTGGAGGGAAACAAGGTTACACCAGTAAAAAATCAGCGCCCGAAACCGGCAGAGATCCTCACTTGTTCGCATTCTCGTTCAATAGAGGTTTTAGTTTATTTATTTTTATTTTAGATTCTGCATATGCTAATATACATGATTGTTATATCCTGATTATAAAATCTGACTAATTTTTATTTCTGCTGCTCTGTTGTGGATTCATAGGAAAATTTGAGGTTCGTGCTCCATGTTGTATATATACAGTTAACTTAATATTCATTTGTCCTCCGAAAGATTGTTAATTATGTTTTCTTTGTATGACAGATCGAGGAAATCTACAACTTTTCGCAAGATGACCTGTTGACTGAAGATATGTTAATATTAGATACACATGCTGAGGTGTTTGTTTGGGTTGGTCAGTCTGTAGACTCCAAGGAAAAGCAAAGCGCCTTTGAAATCGGACAGGTACCTGTTTAGCCTAGTTTCTGTCCGTTATATTGCAAGCTTGTTTTTGTTGTTTAATATGTTTTTAATTAAACTTGATATCAGAAATACATAGAGTTGGCTGCGTCTCTAGATGGGCTATCCCCATGTGTGCCTTTATACAGAGTTACAGAAGGAAACGAACCTAACTTCTTCACAACATTTTTCTCATGGGATCCTGCAAAAGCCAATGTATGTTTTGTTCTTATTTTGTTAATATTGTTTGCTTCTAATATGAGTTTATCGGATTAATTTGCAACTATGTATTGTATGCTCTTGAATTTAGAGGTGGCCAAACCGTACGGGCTAAGTGGGTTTGGTTATGGTTCCAAAGCGCCAGTTTTTAGTGCCGGCACATCTGATTGACTTACTCACAGAAACTTTTTTTACCACATTATTTTTTTAACGGATGATTAATGCGTTCACCATGTTTGAAAACTATCATTACCAGAATTTCTTGATTTTTAAGTAAAAAAATTAAGTTATGAGGTTGTATGCATTAAAAATGCATTATTTTTAGCTACTTTTTTCCTGATTAACATTTTTGGGGTAGAATAGGGCCGTAATTGAGTCATTGATAGGTATACGAGTTGAGAATTGAGATTGCCACCTCTACTTATTTATTTAAAACATTAAAGTATGTCTTTCAACACTTATCATTATAATAAAGGTAAAAGATTTGAATATTAAATATACTTCATCTATATATCTTAATGTTACCGATGTCTGAATATTGATCTGGATTTCCCTTTCCTTTTAAACTTGACCAGGTTCAAGGGAACTCATTCCAAAAGAAGGTTTTGCTACTATTCGGGTTTGGTGGAGGGAATTCTGGAGAGGTAAATCAAATATCAAAAGCAATGCTTAAACGTATCGAGAGTTTCTTGGTTGTGTTTTTTTTAAAGATTTCCGATTTTTAACAGAGTCAAGATAAGTCAAACGGAAACCAGGGTGGGCCCACTCAAAGAGCTTCAGCGTTGGCGGCATTAAACTCTGCTTTTAAATCATCCCCAACAACTAAATCTTCAGCTTCTCCGAAAGTACCTAGTCGTGGTTCACAGAGAGCAGCCGCAGTTGCTGCTTTATCTTCAGTTCTCACTGCTGAGAAAAAAGGATCATCCGATGCTTCTCCAGTTCGGCCCATTAGAAGCACCGATGCTTCTCCAGCTCGGCCCATTAGAAGCCCACCATCTGAAAGTGTCTCACCTGGTATCCATCGTTTCTTGTTGAATATTATTATCGTAGTTTTAAATTTCGTCAAATCGAAACTAAAGTATCCACTTTTGCAGCTGTTGCCAAAAGCGAAGAACCTTCTGATAGTAATGAAGGTTCAGAAGTTACCACCGAGACATCTGACCTGGTTCAAGAGGCCAACGGAGAAGGTTCAGCGCCAAAGTCAACAACCGAAGAAAATGAATGCGAGAGTGTAGACAGTCAAAGCACTTTCAGTTATGAACAACTCAGGGCTAAATCCGAGAACCCAGTCAAAGGAATCGACTTTAAGAGAAGAGAGGTTTTCTTTTGTCTTCTTTTTTAAATAATTCCATCACTCGAATATCATCAATCGTTTTGAATAATAATGTGTTTTTTTTTTTTTTTATTTACCGCTTTGTAGGCTTATCTTTCTGCTGAAGAATTTGAATCAGTACTTGGGATGACGAAAGAGGCGTTTTACAAAATACCGAAATGGAAGCAAGACATGATGAAGAAGAAAGTTGATCTGTTCTAGGAATTGAAATGTGGGCGGAGATAAGATTTATTCTTTTGATTCTTAGTTTTTCGTTGTGTTTGTGTTTTGTTGATTATAGGAGTTAGTATGGGGGTCGATTAATGGCCCGAGTAAAGAGTGATTTTTTTGCCCCTCTTTTGCTGCTGCTGCTGCTGCTGAATGTTTTGTTTTTTTGAATGAAATTGTATCTGGGTTTGAGTTGGTTTGTGATATTTATTGTTGAAAAGACTGTAAATGGTGATGTGTTTGTACTTGGGAACTCAGATGTTACGCGTTAAAAGAGTATGATGTTTAATATTTACGCCTGTCTGTTACTTTCGGTTTATGGTTCAACTTTGTGTGAAACATGTGCATGGAAATATTGATTTGTAAAAAGATGTTTCTAGCTGTGTCCGTGTTCGTTTGACGACTTTGGCATTAAGGCTTATGGGTGTGGAGACGGGAGGAAACCCTCCGCGTAGAAAAAAGTGTCAGTCGGGATCAAATATCAAGGAGGGAGACATGGGTGGGGGACAGTGTGCTCCATCCAAGACATGGAGAACATGCAACCTGATTGGCCACATTGAATGCAAGAGTGATGTTATTGGCCGTCCCTTATGTCTCTGTGAGAGACGGGCGCGGGGGGGGGGGGGGGGGGGGGTGAGATGGAGGAAAGAGAGGGTGGGACGGGGGGCTATCACGTCTCCACACCCATTAGTCTAATAAATATACGAGTCGTTTTGGGTTATCAATTCAACTAGAAAACCAAAAACCCGACATGATTAATACATCTAGCCAAAACTGTGGTTGATTAAACAAGTTTGGTTCAAGATGGACATAAAACATCTACAACGTTTATAAGCTTAAAAAAAGACTAGAATTTTTATGAACTTGAAATTTACTTTTGTTATATTATTGATGCTCATTTTTTACGAACACTGGATCAAGTCCAACTTGAATCAAGTTATACCTCAAGTGAATTGATAAAACTTCGACTCGTTAATTTGTAATTGTAGATGGTATCTAGTTTTAGAATATATTAAGTTTTAACAAATATATGAAATTATGCTCTCATGTTTTTTTTTTTATTGTAGATAGTTTAACACGTATGATATATTATATGTAATACGTTACATCTTATACATATTTTAATTTAATGAATTGACGTCTGAACGTCAAAACAAACATTTGGAAAAAAAAAAAATATTCATAAACAAAATAGTAAATGATCAAAGATCTAACATGAACCGAATATGTCAATATTCAAGTTAGCATCCAAACCTATCTCCGGTTAGAATAATCGGTTCATTATGTCAGAAACAAATCACTCATTTAGCCATTCTAAACAATGTTAAGATTCACATTTCAGACTTTTCTCCATCAATAATGACTTAAACTAATGTGATACATGACACGATATCACATATAAATGCGTTTATGTAGTGTTATACACGCATGAATTTGCATGTGTATTGTTATTTATGTACACATTCTTATTCGTGTGAAGAAAATTTTTAAGCTTGAGTAACAACAAATACACGGCTATTAGTCTCATTCATATACCTTATAATATTTGTGAAATCATCCAACACCATTAGAATTGTAAAAATGTTTTCTCATAACTTTTTCTAGATTAACAAACACCAAGTCTATATTTACTTATACTTTAAAGTACCCATTTAAAAAGTAAAGAGATTACTTTGTAACATTGGAATAATATTACACACACAATATAACAAGTAACTCATGTAACCATAACTATATTCTAAGCAGAAATATACCGAGTTCAGGCCCTCCATTCCCATCTGGGTTCATCATATAAAACGCTTCCGAGTCGCGACTCCCGACGACTCGTTCAAACCTCGCTCTCATATACACTAGCTCCCCTTCACCCTTACCCTTTCCCTTATCCTCCACAACCGGTATTACACCCGCCCCAACCGTAACCGTTTGCACCATGCTAAGCACGTGCCAATCAGACTCAGTACACGCACGTGCCAGCGCGTACCCACACTTCCTCCCATTACAATACATACACCACGTGGGCTCATTATACAACTTCGTGGTTCCCACTCTCCCACCACGCACGTGCTGCTTTTCGCACTCCAACGCGATCCTAACCAACCCTGACGACATTTCTTTAACTAAATTGGCGGTTGTAACCGCCAACTCTATGACCATTATTGGTTCGGATTTCGGGTCGGATTGTACAGCAAAGCTGACATGTCCCCTCCGGTTTCCAAACAACGTGCCGGTGACTTTCCTACCCGGGGACGGCGTTAAAGACAGTTGCCCGGGTAAGTTGAGCCACCGGCACGATGGGAAAATGGAGGGGACTGATATCATGTTGAATATTGATCGAATAAATGATCGCGGTGTGAAGAAACGGGGCCCGCAACCTACTACGGGTGAGTCTCTTGATACGGGGATTGGTTTATCGTCCGTGTGGTCGAGGACGAAGGAGGTGGAGGAGATATAATTGGATGGGATGATGGCGGTAGAGCTTTTGCAGCTACTGGTTCTAGGGAGAGAAAGAAGACGGTGGTTCATGACGGAAAGATGAGTGGGTAGTTAGTTAAACAGTCGGTCCTGAGAATTTAAGTGAGCAGAAAATAAAAAAAAAGGGCGTTGGGAATTGGAAATGAGATGAAGAAGTTGAAAGTGAAGGTGTGTAATGATAGTGTAGGGAGGGAGGGGTGAATTTAAAGGGAATGGAGGTCAAACGTGACTCTTGAGTTAGTGTTTTGTTTATGATTTGGTTTGTTTGATGATGCTATTGTGTTCTTTTTTTAATTAATGTTTTTATTTATTTAATTTTCTACGTTCTAAGTTTTGATTGATAATATTGTTTAATGTATCTTGTTTTAAATATTTGGTTGATAAGCAATGTGTTAATATGGTAATGATGTCATAGGTTGTCCTTATATTAATTAGTTAATCATGAAGATGTATGAGTTTGTTATTCAATTATTTGGTTTACTCTTTTTTATTATCGGTAAGGTAATATTTGGAACATATGATTTACAGCTTATTGCATGGTTCGAAGATAGCATGAGAAATTGAGAAAATGAAAATCCTCTAAACCAAAATCTCCTTTTACTTGATATAAATTTATAATTTAAAATTTATAATGATAGTAATATTTTCGAAATAAAACTTAACAAAACATATTTTTTATGAAATTTTATGTAGCCATGGCCCCCGACCCTCACCTTTTTTTCTCAATAGTGTAAATTTACGTATTTTAGTCTGAAAATTTTATATGTATTGAGTCCGGCCCCCTTCGTTTTAAGGGTTCTGTGACTTCCCCCCCCCCCCCCCCCCCCCACCCCTTCAAGTTCCGCCACTGCATGTACACGTAGTAACATTTTCTACTTGTCTCGTTGTGTTCTTCAATCAAACAATTTTCATTATTCAACTCATGTAATATACGAGATATGATCTAGTTACTAACAAACAAGTTAACTGTTAACTTTAATGAAATAGATACAAGTCATTTTCAAAATACACAAAGACAAAAAGAGCAATCAAAGATATGCAAAATAAGATTTGATGGCTAGGGCTTAGCATGCAAAAACACTCATGATGAGCGGTGAGCTACAATGGATCCACCTGATATCCAGTCAGATTGAGACATGTGTAAAACGAAGGTTAAATAACACGTTTGAATTTTATAATACATTCCACACACGGGGTAATATTTCATGTGTAAAGCGAAGGCTAAATGGATCCACCTGATATCCAGTCAGATTAAGACATGTGTAAAGCGAAGCCTAATATCTAAGACTTCCCTTGTATAAATTATTTATTCACACCTGTATTTCATAATTTCAGCTTATGAACAAGAACCAACTTTGTCATCACATCTTTGGTCCGAAGGATTGGTCTCGTATCTCCACACTAACCATTCACTTCTTTCATGTTATAAGACAAGTCTGTTTGATAGTGACCTTTCCACGATTATGAAAGTATTGACATGATAGTTCCCTTGGCTTCTTGCAACAACGATATGAAGGAAAAGGTTGGGACATTGGGCTCTGATGGTGAGGTCGACGACTCCCTGGACCCCGGTTCCTAGTTAGCCATGTGAGGCTTCTCGTAAATAGTTTTCAAGGCTAAGAGACTGTTTGGTAGGATCTGTCTGATTAAGTGCTGAATTATTAGGAGGGTCTGAATCTTTCAGCACCCCTTATTAGCCGAATGGTTAAGAGCTTAATGGAACCATTCAGATGTTTTTTTAACATTCTTAATGCTGAACGATTAAGAAGTTTAAAGAAGCTAACAAACACCCCCTAACCTAGTTAATAGATTGAGCGTTGTCTATAGCTAGTGATAGAAAAAAGATAATAATATCACAAAAAGATAAATATGCTTAATCAATAGATTGAGCATCATCATACCCAATACTCTTAACAAAATCATTAAACTCCAAGTTGAATATCCTCTAAAGATTTGATGTAACACTCATGAATGAGTGAGATCATATGTTAATGCATATAAGAGAATTTAGAAAATGTTAAAAACTAAATTCAATATAATTTGTTTTTATATTTTGTTATTTTTAGTAAATGGGACCGATGATGCAAAGGGAAGGTTATCATTGAAATAATAAATGGAAGACGGTTCCAAACTGCTAATGTAATACTAAACCGCCAATCAGTTTTGGTCGCCTAAAACAATGTCCACGTGGATCTTATTACAACCACTACCAAACATAAGTCTTGTTTGCTTATGTCTCTTGTCTATTTTACATTTTAATTTGTTATCCATAATCAAATAATTTAAGTTATTTAACACAATTTAATCTGAACCAAACAAAATTACGTTGACCGACCAAAATATTAATTATTTACTTATATGATGTTTACGGTTTTATAAGTATTTATTTATTTAAGAGTTAGAACATATTTCTAGCCTAGGCCCATTGGATAATGAGAAACATTATATCGTTTGACAAGAGTTTACAGAACTTGTCATGCAAAGGAGGAAAAAAACAAGAGAGTGAAAAACAAATACTTCAACCATGTATTTTATCCTTTAAACCATTGGATAATAATGGAAACAATTTTGTATTAGACAATGCTACGTGCACCCTTACACCCTTAGCTGACACATCATCTGCCACATCACATTCATAAAAAATACATAAAATCGAGGTTTTAACCAAGCTTAAACCAACCATTCATATATTTTTAGGTTTTATACCTCAATTTTATGTATTTATACTTCTATTTCATTAAAAAATTTAGCCAAAGTTTGGTTTTGGTTAAAAACCAACATTAACCTAACCCAACTGAAAATGGACAATCTAACCAAATAAATCGAACCAATCAACTGATTGGTTAATAAGATAGATTGACCGATGACTTCAGTTTCTGTTGAGGCTGATAACCGAACTGAACCGAACCATGTACACGCTTACAAGTGTATGAGTTCCCTGTCGCATCGCGCAAGCACCTTGATAATGTTTGAAATATACTTGCAATGTAAGCTAAAAACACCTAACAATTTCTAACCTCTTTTAAAAAAGGATTACTTGCACCGATAGTCGATGTGGTATGTTGATATTATGACTTTGATGCATATTTATTGAAAACTATGCCATTTGTCTCAAATTATGCATAAACATAACTTAGTACGCCAACCAAGTTACGTTTTATGCATAACTTTGGATCAACCATTGTGACATCCGTCACCTTTCATTTTATCTTTTGTCCAACTTTAGTCCATCTATTTTCATAAATTTACATCTACTCGAATCATTGTCGTATTTGAGAAAATTCTTTTCTTTTATAATAATAATAATAATAATAATAATAATAATAATAATAATAATAATAATAAATATAATTTTCAGATTTCATTAAGTTTATAAAAAAAAAAAAAAAACTAAACTCTATAAACACCAACCACCAAACCTAAGCATGACCCAAACCAACCCAACCATTTCTTTTGTGGATTTTCGGAGCCCAAGACGTGAAGCCCAACAACAGCGGCCCAGTACCCGGCCCAATCCCCCTCCCTTCAGTTTAAAAAAAAAAAATGTTGCTACTGCCCGGACTCGAACCCGAGTCTAGAGCCGGGTCAGCACAACACACACACATCAACACCATCTGGGCTACACCTCACATCTGTTTGTATCCCAACCCATTAAGTATATATGCCCGCTTCAACTCCTTGTTTCCCCTTCCTTTTGATCGCTGCAGCGAGAAGTCAGCAACACAAGGCTTTGATTGATCAAATTAACTAAACAAACATGGTAAGAAACTCGTGATTTTTCGTTATTATGGTATGACTAATTAAACGCGTCATTGCCACACTTATAATTGTTTAAAATCACACCAAAATCCATCCCTTCACGCGTAAATATAATCAAGAACGGGTCAAACCTTCCATTCACATTACCCGAGCCCTCCCACTATAAATTAAACACTTCACAGCAAGCTTTACTCGCCAATTACTCTTTCTTCATCTCCAATTTCTGATAAAACACCCTTCAAAGCTTCTATTCATCGCGAGTTTGACTTTTTGTTTGACTGAGCATTATACACGAATTCGTGTTTGTAAGTCCAATCTTTTTTATGGGTTTCATTGATCGGCTATAGAGCAGCAATAACCCCATGTATAATCGGGTTATTGCTTGCTCATTTGAATTATTGTAAAATCTAGGGTTCTTATGGTTTTATTTGGGGAAGATGATAAAGTCACGCGTCGGCTTAATAACATTTCAAAATGAGAAAAGACCAACCATCTGATCTAGATCAGATGGTTGTGTTGGCTGATTTTCAGACAAAGGGTCAGGGGTTCGATTCCGAGCATCAACAAGCATTTTTTTATATACCATTTAAGCTTTAAATATATTCACTTGTATTTTTAAAATTAGTTTTAAAATACTAAAACTCTTTTATAAATTCTACAAAAATTATTTTATGTCATTCTAGCAGAAAAGTTCAACGTACAATTTTTAGTTTTTCAAAAATCTTTTATTTATTATATATAATAAATATTACAAGTTTATTCTATTATAATTATAAAATTCTATAAAAATATCAAAATGATTATATAAATTTCCAAAAAAAATTATTCTAAGTTTATATAACATTAAACATTTCTGAAATGATTTTTATTTCTGAAAAATCATTTATTTAATATTTTTAATCAATTTTTGTTAGTTTTAATCATAAATAAATCATAATAAATTCATTTTTTAATATTTTTGCACCAAAATTTTATATAAATTATTTCTACTTATTTAGAACAGAAATACAATTTTTGATTTAAAAATTCTTTGATTTTAATATTTTTAAATATTAAAGTTATATTTTGACAATTTGAAATAAATAGATTTAATATTCTATTTATAAGAAAATAATTTTATAAAAATTATTTTCATACTTAAAACTTTATATTGGGACCATCTTTAATTTAAAATTTACAAAAAATACTTTTTTTTTTATTTATTTATCAAATTTCTCTTATTTATTAAACGTTTAATTTATTAATCAAACGAATACTTATCCCCAATTCGAAACCCTAGAAAATACTCATAGACTAGATAGACTTAGACTTATTTGTTACCTTATACATAGGGTGATACTTGGCAACGTTGGATTACACTTATTCAATTCCACAAGACTTACCACCTTGCTAAGGTGAGTATTACTTATCCCCTTTTTCGTTTTTACACTTTTGGGGTGATTCATGCACAAGTATACAAAACTTTCACATTCAGTTACACATACATCTTCTTCATTTACGATTCATATACGTGTCTTGTTTATCTTGTGCCTTATGTTTGAACATGAATGTAGCTTACGTACAAAATCATACAGCTAGACATAACTTATGTTATGGTGCTCTTTACATATAGACGTACTTATGTTACAGTGCTCATTTAGACATAACTTATGTTATGGTGCTCTTTTAGACTTGACACGTGTTAGGGTGCTCATTATCAATTTCATCTTACCAACTTTACATTTGATCTTTGTCTTGTTTGGTTACTTATGTGTTTACATAATGCCTTGGTGATGCTAGACACATGAATTGTACCACTTTTCAAACTTATATTATATGTACAAAGCTAGGTAGTACTCACCAACATCATATGTTGACAAAATTTATTTTCGTGCATGTTTCAGGATAAGCTGCTTGACGCTTTACATAGGACTTGGACTTAGATTAAATAAATCAACTATCTCTATTTTTGTTGCTGTGTATTTATTTTTCACATGTTGTAAAACGATTATCAAATATTTACATTTTAGTACCATGAGCTTTTGAACAATCGTCACTACGTGGCACCTCGATGATTCCGCCATCGGTTGGGGTGCAACCATGTTACTTTATACATAATTTTAAACCCGTGATATAGTTTCCAATAAATATGGACTAAGCGTATAATTAATCCTTCAAAATATCAATCAATGATCTAAAACAATTGTAGTTTTAGAAACCGTTTTAAAATAAGAACATGATGTTACAATATAAGCAAACTCTTAAAAGTGCTTTTGGTCATAAGTGTTTATTGACTTATGACTTTTGAAAAAGGAGTTTTTAAAAAAAGTGTTTGGATTAGCTTTTGTGGTGGTAAAATTCAATAAGTCAATAAGTTGTTTTTTTTTCTAAAAAGTGTTTGGTTTAGCTTATTAGTGTAAAATAACCAAAAAGCCAAAAATCAAAAGTTAAAAGTCAGGATTTCTGACTTCTTGAAAACAGTTTTTCCACCCCTATTGAAAAGCCAAACCAAAAGTGTTTTTGGTTTACACAAATAGCTTATTGACTTATTGGCTTTTGAAAGAAGCCAATAAGTCAATAAGTTGTTTTGTAACTAATTCTCAAACACACTCTTAATATTGACTGATTCATTTGTAGCTTCTTAATAGAATCATTTAGAGGCTACTAAACAGCCCTTAGTTTAGAATTTTAGTTTAGAATTGTAGGAGGAAAAATCATTAAGAGCTATGTTTGTCTTTAAACATTTTGTTAGTTAGAATTACTCTTGACCAATAGATAAAAGTTAGTATTATAAAAATCCAATAACTCGTTTATTTACATTATATAAAAAAATAAATAGCTTATTCAAATAAATATATGTAATTATGAAATGTTAGTGTAGAAAATGCAATCAAATTAAAAATGTATGGATAAATGTAGAAAAAACTACATTACTTTGGCTTTGTACTTACAAATAAGAGTATATTATACGGATTGTTTATGTGGTTTACCAAAATTTTAGATTTGGTTTTTGGTTTTTTAAAGTAGACGGATGGTTTATATGGTTTGCACTTCTTAACACATTTAGACCCCAACTTTTACCAAATATGCATTGATGGTTTATGTAGTTTACACTTTATAACACATTCAGTCTCTAACTTGGACCCGCTGAAACCTTCAGATTTGTTGATTGAGGACTAAATGCGCTAGACAGTTCAAACTACATGAACCATCCGTGTACTTTTGGTAAGCTATGAACCAATCTAAAATTTTGATAAACCACATGAACCATCGGTATACTTTACAAATAAATAAATAAATGTTAGATTTAAAAACTCATGACAATAATAAAGACAAAGCTAAGGATGATCATTCAATGGTGTAACAACTAGAATTTGTGAAAACCATAGAATACAAGATTTGTTTGCGATAATTTGATCATTTACCAAAAAAAAAAGGTTAAAACACATGAAAATGTTATCTCAAATGTTGAATTTCTTGTAATATCTCCATAGAGTTTGACCCATACGATTCTTAGTTTTTACTTTTAAATTTTTTTAGAGATCAGGAGGCACTTAGTCCGACTGTTATGGGCCTAAACTATAATTTATTATTTTTTTTCATTTTTATCTTGATGTAATTTTCTGTGTCCGGTAATGAAAATCACTAAAGTTTGAGTTGAAAAAAAAAATGGTGAATTACATAAGTATAGCAAGTAGGTGGGCAACAAACTGCACCACCACCCCTTTCTAGATAGCGAACCTTAATCTAGTGAAAACAAATTTTCGTCCCTAGAGAGTCGAGAAGTTGCAGTGGATCACCCGCTGGACTCTCGTCAGGAACCTGAGTGGATCACCCGCTGGACTCTCGTCAGGAACCTGATCGCATCTGGTGCCAATGAGCCAAAGGTGTCAAAGGCCAAAGGGACTAAAGCATGTTGGTTATCTTCGTACGCTTTAACGTGCTTTGCCACCTTGTTCGACTCTGCTCTAAGGACCGCTTGCCCAGCCACGAACCTACTCTCCCTGAATTCATGTAACAAAATTAGTACAAGTTCACCCATTATTCAAATGCTCTCCAATTTAGAGAGTTTGGTGGTCAAACACAAAGAAAGTCATCGTTTGAAAAAAATTGATTGATATGACCGAATCAAGCTAGAGTAGATGTTTGAGTTTACCATTCAACATGTTCTTAAGTTACAAAAACACACACCTACTAAACTTATTTCTAAATTCAACATCAACATCACAATAGAGCACTATCTTACTACACTATTTAGTACCACCATATTAAAAACCCCTTTGGTTACAATATTTCAACTAGATGGATGTTTTCACAATGCTATGACATATGATGAAGAACTAAAAAAAGATTAAAAAAAAACTTATATGCACACACTTTTTCTAACTTTTAAATAGAATGAGAAAATAGTCCCTTTTTAATCACATCTTTTAACGGCTACTAGTAAAAAAAATATCAATAAAGTGAGTAGTGTGGATATCACATATATTAATTTAATTAAAAAAAAACCCAAAAAAATTACCGTACAAACAAACTTACCTTATTATTCTTCATGTGGGAATAATATGATAATAACGTCCCATACACAAAATGCAACAACCAGAGCCGTTGATTTAGCTGACTTTCTCTTTATCCGTCCCTACACATTTGAATTCAAATCTTTCCAACGGTCTTCTTTCTGCAACTTAATTGAATATTCGTCTATCCCATGTTTCTTAACCCTAACTGATCCCCACCCTTCTCTTCACTTCACTTCATTCAATCCCAATCCCTCTCTCTCTCTCTACAATTCACATCATTGACCAATTATAAAAATACCCAATTTCTTTAGGGTTTGTTAATGGAGGTGATTATTGCATCAAGAGCAGGGGATTATCTAAATCTTGCTTCAAGAAAAGCCCAAGAATCAGGTAATCTTATACCTTTTATTATCAATTTCTTATTATTATTATTTTATACCAAGAATATATATATTGATTATGTTAAATTTTATAGCTTTAAGAAGGTTTGAAGCTACTGAATGGCTTGAGAGCATCGTCGGGCCGTTAGGGATACCGAAACAACCATCCGAGAAGCAGTTTATCTCTTGTTTGAGAAATGGGTTGATTCTTTGTCATGCTATTAATGAGATTGAACCTGGGTCTGTCCCTAAGGTACATATTTTGTTATTGAGATGTTTTGTACAAATGGGTTGGTAATGATTTAATTGATTCTTGATTAGTGATGTGGGTTTGTTTGATTTTGTTTATAAAGGTTGTGGAGATTAGTCGATTTCCTTCGCAGCAGTCGCTTACTTGGGATTCTCAGCCTTTGCCTGCTTATCAGTTTTTTGAGAATGTTAGGAATTTTTTGAGAGCGGTCGAAGGGTTAAGGCTTCCGGTATTTGAAGCTTCGGTTTTCGAAAGGGTACATATGTTACAGTTTTGACAAATTTAATACATTTTGTTTAGTTTTTTTTTTTTTTTTTGCTGTATTGTGAACATGGTTATGTTGTTATGAATGTTTTTTTAGGATAATATGGTGGCGGGTTCGTCTGCAAAGATTGTCGATTGCGTGTTGGGGCTTAAAGAGTATAATGACAGGAAACAGAAGAAAAAAGGGAATGGATCTTTTAAGCATGATTTTAGATCTCCTTTGATGATGCAGTCAAATTGTAGGAACCTCAGCAGGCAGCTGGATTTGTCTGCCAATTTTGAAAAGCAGCCACCATCTCGAAACGATGCACAGACGCTTGAAGGTTTACAGATTTTTCCTTTTTTTATCTATATGAAAACATGTTATTTGTGGTCAACTGCATAATTTGTTGGATCCTATAACTGATTTGAGTGTCATTTTATTATATTTTGTTGGTACATTGTAGATATAATTGTCAAGGCCTTAGCTGAATGTATGACTGATGCAAAAGAGAACTTAGATGGTAACCTGTTGTCTTCTATTCGTAACGGAAATCCGGTAACTACTAAAGCCTTCAATTTGTATAAACATTTGTTGGTCAGATAGAAAAGGTTCGTAAATTATAACCGAAATCATGTAAAACAGGATTCTGTCAAGTTGCTTACTAAGATGATTTCAAGCACTTTGGAGGAACAACTTCTGTACAAACTCCCCATGGTACCATATTTAGTTGAACATGATTTTGTAGTAACTTTAGTTTATTCAATCACAATGTTTAACAGCTTCGTCTGTTTCTCGTATATCAGTTAAATCCTATTTCCAAAGATCTATCCACAGAAGAAAGCCGATCCGTTACAAGTTCTGAAACTTCGTCCTCACCAGATTCGTCGTTAACTGGAAATGTCGAAGTATGTGGATCAATGTATTCTTTTAAATAAATCATTTTAGTTTGCATTTATTCACAGATTCTTGAAAACTTTGTTGCAGCGTCGTCAAGCTGGTGATTGCAACCACTTGCAGGTGGTTCAAGTACAAGAAAAAGAGCTAATGGTAGGCTTTGTTTCTGTCTTTACTAACACTTAAAGTCTTAAACTAACAACAAGAACTTAAGACACTCATTATCACTTATATCTCACTATTGCAGAACTTAAAGGGACTATTGTCGAGTACAAAGGCGGAATTCGGAGACTTGCAGTCTCAATTTCAAACTGATCTAAAACAAATGGGTATGGCCAAGATACTTTTCAATGTTTAAAAGTCCATTTGTTAACAAAAGTTTAAAGAATTTGTCTAAATGCTATTTTTGTACATGTGTTTTCAGAGAGACATATAGAGGAATTATCCACTGCTGCCCAGGGATATCATAAAGTAGTTCAAGAAAATAGGAATTTATACAATATGGTCCAGGATTTAAAAGGTATATCTTGTTTTTTTTATTAATGTTATCAAAATGGATATAATGTTGTTAGTTATTAACTAACACTTGTATATGTTTCAGGAAATATTCGAGTATACTGCAGGATCCGACCTGCATTTAGATCTGATACAAAAAATGTGATCGATTTTATCGGGGAAGATGGCTCATTAGTTGTTTTGGATCCTTTAAAGCCTACTAAAGACGGGAAGAAGTTGTTCCAATTCAACCGCGTCTTTGGTCCAACCGCCACTCAAGGTGACCATTTTCTATAATTTCATAGTTTTGTATTTCTATAGACTCGGTAGATTCTAACATTTTTTTTTATCAGAGGAGGTATTTGCGGACACTCAACCACTCATAAGGTCGGTTATGGACGGTTACAACGTGTGCATATTTGCATACGGGCAGACAGGATCGGGGAAAACACATACAATGGTGAGATAATACTTCCAGTACCCTTTTGGGTTGAAACTTGTGGCTGTAATATTATTTGACTGATGTTGTTTATATGATTCTCTAGTGTGGCCCTACTGGCGCATCAAGGAAAGACATGGGCATCAACTATTTAGCTCTTAATGATCTCTTTGATCTATCAAACAGAAGAAAAGATGTTCTAAAATACGAGATATTCGTACAAATGGTGGAAATATACAATGAACAAGTCAGAGATCTATTGACCAGTGATTCTTCATCCACCAACAGATTGGAGATCCGTAGCTGCACTAGTGAGAACGGTTTGAGTCTTCCTGATGCAACCATTCACCCGGTGAACTCAACCGCTGATGTCCTAAACTTAATGAAAACTGGTCAAGTGAACCGTGCTGTGAGTTCCACAGCTCTGAATAACCAAAGCAGCCGGTCCCACAGGTGACATATCTTTACGTTTTAAACTATACATGACAATATGGGCAGGGGTGGTTCGTTAACGGGTCAAAACAGATAGGTTTGATTTTAACGAGTTGTGATGTATTTTATTTCAGCATATTGACGGTGCATGTCCATGGAAAGGATGTAAATGGAGGCACGATTCGCAGCTGTCTTCATTTGGTGGATTTGGCCGGAAGTGAAAGAGTAGATAAATCAGAAGTCACTGGTGAAGGGCTTAAAGAAGCGCAATATATAAACAAGTCGCTTTCTTGTTTAGGAGATGTAATCACAGCTTTATCTCAGAAGAACTCATACATTCCATACAGAAACAGCAAACTTACGCTACTCCTTCAGAACTCGTTAGGTATACAACGCACGAAATTTGGTTACTTTTTTCGACAGAAAGTTGAGTCTGATCAGGTTTGTTTGTATATATAAAATTTGCAGGCGGAAATGCGAAGACTTTGATGTTTGCTCATGTGAGCCCGGAAAGTGATTCTTTTGGGGAAACAGTAAGTACTTTGAAGTTTGCTCAACGCGCATCGACTGTTGAACTTGGTGCTGCTCGATTGAACAAGGAAAGCAAAGAGGTCATGGACCTTAAGGAACAGATTGAGAGCCTGAAAAAACAATTGGCAGAGAAGGAACCACAAAGTGCACAACACGTCAACAAACTGGAACCAAGATCCCCATTACCGCGACCAAAAGCAGCAGCAGCTGCAACGATGGACAGAACTCCCAAGAGTCCAAGGTCGCCTTTACCGCGACCAAAAGCAGCAGCTGCAACGATGGACAGAACTCCCAAGAGTCCAAGATCACCATTACCGCAACCAAAAGCAGCAGCAACAACGATGGACAGAACTCCCAAGAGTCCAACTGCTCCAAATTCTGCTTCGAAAAGCAGACAAGTGAAACCGCTTGTGCTACCAAAAACACCAGAGTCTCAAGTGTCAATCAGAAATGAAATCATAATTTCTTCGGAAATCAGAGCTAGCACTGCAAATGTGAAATCATCACATATTAGGAAATCGCTTCGGACCATTGGGAAACTAATTAATGGCTCTGAAAAACGGTGGGTACAACAGAAAACAAATTATAATCCTTTGTTTAAAGTTACAATATTGAAAGAACCAATTCATATCATCTTGTTCTTTGCAGGATGCAAACGAAAACCAATGAAGTGCAAACCTCAACGCTAACGCCACATGTTATTGCTAGGCCATCACGACGGCAGTCTTTAACTGGGATCCAGCCACCAGAGAGGTCAAGAAGATCGTCACTTGGAGGAGTTGACCCTTGTAAGTCGTTATTGCCATTGGTTGGAAATTTGACAAGCACTCAGTTATAAAACTTTCCTAGCTTGTTTATGACACGGGTTTGATTCGTTTGTTTAAGGTGTTAATGGAAATGCAAATGCTAGAACCCCACCAACGGTCAGCCGATCAAGCAAAACGAAGGGGATGTAATATTGAGTTTAGAGTTGAGAAACCTTTCATGGCTTTGACTCGAAGCATATGGCATTGTTGAGCTACAACTTTTGTTTAGCAGCAGGCTAGAAATAACCATTTAGATGCAATTTAGTGTTGTGTACATGTAATTCCACCATATAATTCAATTCAATTCATTTGATTGATAATAATTGTTCTAACTCATGGAAATTCCACCATAGAAGTAACTTTTGTTTAGCAGGCTAGTTGTGTGCATGTAATTCCACCAATATTCATTAGATGCAAGTTAGTTCTTGATGCAGGCAAGCTAGGATCATCACTGTTAGGGAATTTAGATGAACAACGAATGATCTGAGAGGCGTGTAATCACTTTCAGATAGGGTTGTACACGAGCTGAGTCGAGCCGAGCCAGGCTAAGCTCGAGCTCGAACTTAAACGAGCCAGCTCGGCTCGGCCGAGCTTGAGCTCGGCTCATAAATGTTCGAGCCAGCTCGTTATTTTTTTACAAATATTTATAAAATAAAAAACAAAAAAATAAAATAAAATTACACATATAACATGTATTATATGTATAATTTGTGTTTTTTTCTATAAATTTTCATATTTTATTGATTAATTAAACTTAAAATGTTAAAAACCTCCTATCACGTATTTTTTGATTTAAACTTTTAAAAATAAAATTAATACGTATAAATAAAATAATTCGAGCCAGCTCACGAGCTGAGACAGGCCTAGCTCGAGCTCGAGCTCGTTTATAATCGAGCTGAGCCTAGCTGGCTCATTTTTTTGAGCGAGCTTCGAGTTGCAAGCGTTTTGTACACCCCTACTTTCAGATAGAATTATTTCGGTGGTTCTCCCGAAAAATCCAATCAGATACAACTCAGATTGAGAAATAAGTACCTAGTATGTGTTTGAGAGTGAATTCGTGAACCAGAGATGCCTTGAGAAAACGATCTTCTGAACCGTACTTTAAGTTAGACCAAAACTACCCTTGGTAGTTAATTAACCACCATTTGATGTAATAACTACTATTGGTAGTTATTTAACCACCGGTGGGACTGCGTCGGTTGCTCAGTGATAGTGGCTCACTTCTGTCAAAGCTTTTAAGTAACAAAATTAAAATAGTCCTGATCAAGTGTGCACTCCGCACCTCCTAACTTGTATAGTTGTATCAGTATATATTTTAATTTCTCATTTGGTCTTAAGTGAATCCCGATTAACCAAAACAGTCTGATAACACTAAAATCACCAACAATCATGCTATACAATTTGTAGCATGTATGTAGCTTGGTCTATCCGCCTTGCATATAAATATCATCTCATTGGCCATGCTTTTGAAACTGGTTTAGTCATCAAACCGATCGTTCTACTTGCTCCCTCATTAGACTGGTCGAACTGCATTTGAAAAACCAGATCACATTAAATAAACTTACGTAGCTCACACATTATAAACACCAATTTTAAACTTAGCAAACACTGTGAACACCAACTTTATGCAGGCAACCTAGGATCATCATGTATAAAATAGACTAAAAAGTAAAAACCCCATGTGCTATAAAAGCAATGTTTTCAAGATCGGACTGGATGTTGAACCAGAGTCCCCACCGGTTCACCGGTCCGACCGGCTCAATGAACCGGCCCAAAAAATAAACCAAAACCCAAAAACATACAAAAAAAAACGGTCCAGCCTTTTAAATCCCTGTCCGAGCGGCCGGTTTTCCGGTCCGACGGCGCCCTTAGCAACTTTGCTGAGCCCCGTCCAATCCCTATTTACCATGTCAAATTCACACCCAAAATAATCAATTGACAGTTACCAAGGGATAATAATTTTGACCGTTGCCGAAAGGTTGGTGACGGTGTTGCCACGCGGCAACCCAAACCTAGCACCTCTTGCCGAGTGCCCCGCCCCCTTAGAACTCGGGCACCTTTTAGTCCTTCTAAAATAATCTTAACCGAGAAGTTAGAAAGATAAATTGTTTACCAATAAATAGATAATTTTAATGTGGGAAACGACTATAAATTATCATTTGTTTATAAATTGTCAAATGGACCGGTACAAAAACCAAGTAAAGTGTTGGTCTCAAATCTCTTCAAACAACACCTCTTTATACCCAAAAAAAAAAAAAAAAAAAACATTCTGCAAACCTTGTAATATACTAAATACTCAATGTCCAACACTTGCAGCTCAACCCACTTGGTTGAGGGCTTAAAGTTTTCTATGGGAGACTTGGGTTCAATTCCCACTATCTACATTTGAGGGACATTGGTGGATGGGAAATGAGGGATGACCCGGCCATTGGCTTGGGTTCGAGTCCTGATCCCGACCGGTTTTACCGATTATTTCATTGTCGTGCCTTCGGGTGGGTGAGTGGTCGGGTTTTCAAGGGAATTGGTGGCAATTGGTGGCCCGGGTACTCTCGAGTACCTGATTCGCTAAAAGGGTGCCCGAGAGTGCTCGAAAATTGATTCGTTGGCCGTTAAAAAAAAACTAAAAACTCAATATTGTGCTATACATAGTTGTAAAATTCGCGCATAGTCGCCGATTAATCACTAGTCGGAGGTTCATCAAGTAACCGGCCAATTAATCAGTAGGCGGTCAAAAGTGGTCAAATCCGGTCAAAATCTACCAAAACTCAGTGGAGGTCGAGCGATTCCGGCCAAATTCTAGTAGAAAACTGTAATTCCAACCAAAACTTGTTAATTTCGGTAAATTAACTCTAATTACTTCAAACTATGGGTCAAAGAAGGTGTTTAAGCATGTCTAGTTAAAAAGTTTCATATATACATATAAAATTGGAAATTACATATAAAGTCTCAAACCAATAAATCCTGATTAATCTCTAGTTAGAACCCTATCAACTGACTAGCGCGCCTAGTGATTCTTACAACGTTGGTGGTATAACCTCAAGAGTCTTAATAAACATGATGACTAAATCGTTGAAGTGAATGAATTGTCGATAATACAAAGAACAGCTTCCATACATTGTTGAAAGATAAAAAAAAAAAAGAGAGAGAGAGAGAGAGAGAATCGCATGGTTGGTCCATGTGATTTACAAATATTGCACTCTTGGTTCTAAGGCTTCAATAATTACACCGTTGGTCCTTGAGTTTGACAAAAATGTTGTGTGGTCCTTACCCCTAACTGTCATCAATTTTCTTCGCTAAAAACCGTTAATTTACATTTTTGCCCTCAATTGTATAAATAAACAATTAAAAAACATAATAAAAAATAATATTGAACCCCCAACCCCCACCCTCTTCTAGTCTTCTTCTCCCCCACCCCTTCTTCTTCTTCCCCACCACCACCACCACCACCATCCACTATCTACCCCAACTCTATACTGGCAATTTTATAAAAGATGGTGAAAAATGATGCATACTGTGATGATTAATAATACAAAATTCTTGTGTTCATTAGCTGCCATAGTTGAATGTTAAAGAATAATTATAAAAATTATTTCCCTTAAACTAGAAACCCACTGATGTGCAACAATGGCTCATCAGTCACGCCACAAGTCGTTCTGTCGTTGCAAGCTCCTCCTCATGTGCAACTACATCGACCACATCGTCCCTCGTTCACACAAAAAATCCCACATCGATGAATATGATTGGTTTATTCTATCTGATCTCTACCGGAGAACAATGCGACATCGGAGGATTAGTTTTTAAACACGTTGAATGGTACGGCATTTGGAGTTTCTAATACTTTTCGGTCAATTGTTTGTTAGGTGTGGTGTAAGGAGGTGGGTGGTGAATATGGTGGTTGTGACGGGCTACCGGTGGCGGTTACGAGGGTTGTGCAGAGTGGAAATCAGCCCCTGTTTTTAACCAGAGCTTCAATGAAAAGTTATCGTGAGAAATAGGGGGGAGAGAAAGATAGATAGGTGTGATAAGTGGTGGTGGTGGAGGTGGAGTGGGGTGGTGTAGTTAGTAGGTATTTCTTTTTTAACTACAAACAACTTTTATTCATCACCCCAATTATACAATACACTGTATGAGTAAGTGCCTAACACAATGTAAGTCACCAGATATATTTTCTACCCCATGTCATCAAAAATCGTCAATTTCTCACACTCCACTTTGTGCTTATCCACACTATGTTTCTACCATATGAAAACCGTGAAAATCGTGTAGTTATTTATTTGAAATATTTGTTTATAAGGGAAAAAATAGGTATTTTATATGCATTTAACCTAGAATTTTAATTGTCGTTAAGGGCAAGAACCGACACGGTAACAATATTAATACATTTGAATCATGTGAGTAATACTTTACAACCCTTAGGACTAACGGTGTAATTATTGAAGCCTTATGGGGGACGGGGCACATGGGGCTTGTGGCTTTGGGCTTCACTAGCCAAGGGCTACACGGTTCCGATCCTTGGAGCTTCGATTTTTGGCTTGAAAAAAATTGGCTTGGTGAAGCCAATTTGGCTTAGTGCATCTCTTTTCCATCTATCTCTATCTCTCTCTTCCACACCTCTCTCTAGGGGTGTTCAAAAAATCCGAAATCCGATCCGATATCTGAACCGAAAAAAAACGATCCGAATTATTATTCGGATATTTGGATGGATCCGATCCGAATCCGAATTACTTATTCGGATTTCGGATCTGATTCGGATTTCACAATTAAATTATTCGGGTTATTCGGATTATTCGGATAACCGAATAACCCAAATAAGCTTCAATTGAGTTTTAGTAAGGGAATGACCAATTGGTTGAAACTTAGTTCAACCCATGAGGCATGAGACCAATACTAAACCATAATTCTTCAACATCGTCCCCATCCATATGGACTAGTTAGTGTCACGTTTCGCGATGCTTGATTTTATGTTCAATACTACGTTTTAAAGTTTGATTTTGTGTTTAAATTTACGTTTTGAAGACTATATTTTGAAGTTTGAACTTTGTATTTGTGTTTAAGACTAATCTCTATTTTCGCTTTTGTATGTTTATTGAATTCAAATTAATAAAATGTTAGGAACCATAAATTAGGACAAATAAAAAAATTGAAAAATTGTTGTTTGGTTTAATTTGGATTATTCGGATATCCGTTCGGATTATTCGGATTTATCCGAATCCGATCAGAATTGAATTCGGATCGGATCGGATTCGGATAGGCTTCTAAAATTTCAAAATCCGAATAATCCGAATAACCCGTTATCCGATCTGATGAACACCCCTACCTCTCTCTCTCTCTCTAAAAAAAATATTTTGGCTACTTTGACTAGGAGTGTTCATCGGATCGGATAACGGGCTATTTGGATTATTCGGATTGGATTATTCGGATTTTGAAATTTTAGGAGCCTATCCGAATCCGATCCGATCCGAATTGGATGTATACCCATCCGAATAATCCAAATTAAACCAAACAACAATTTTTCAATTTTTTTTATTTTTCCTAATTTATGGTTCTTAACATTTTATTAATTTGAATTCAATAAACATACAAAAGCGAAAATAGAGATTAGTCTTAAACACAAATACAAAGTTCAAACTTCAAAATATAGTCTTCAAAACGTACATTCTATATATATACAATTAGCAACTTGAGTTACCTATAAGAGTCATCACTTTTACCTCATAACTTGACACCCTTTCACAAATTAGTTACCAATATGAGTCTCCTCTAAAAGTCACCACTCTTTCTCATCACTTGACACCCTTTCACAATTTATTATTTAACAACATGAGTCTTCTTACCTCTCTTTCTCCATCACGGCATTGTTTCACAAATTAATAACCAACATTAGTATTTCCAAGAATTAGCACTCTAGCCCCTCACTTGGCACCAACAAATACAAAAACCAACCGTGCCCCATTACATCACTTCCAAGAGTCCCTTTTACTTTTACAAAACCTCTCCTTCCACATTATAGATACCCTCTTAAATTAAATAAATTAATATTCATGTGGAAAAAATATTAAAAAAAATCATTTAGTCAAGTAACGCAACTTCTTAATCTAAAACCGAATCGACATCCCTTTACCGTCTGCAAATCCCGGTCTCCTTTCTTCAAACTCTATTAGTAAATAACATTCAATCAACGAGTCACGATCGAGATCAAAGGTAACTTTTTAAAATTTGGTTTTCGTTTTCTATAATCGTAGTTATTTTTCCTTTTGAAGTGCAATAAAAATTCTGATTCGCTCGCTTAAATTATATGTTGTTACCATATTAATCGTTTTTTTTCTTTTTTGAATTTCATATACAAGAGTGATATTGGGTTAACAGTTTGTAATATTTAAGATTATAACCATATCATAAATGGCTTCAAACGTATGCCTTTTCATGTATGCCATTTTTTTCCTTCTTGAATCGCGACAAATCGATACCAATTTTTTTTACTCTTGATATGTTGTTGAAGCATTTTAATAACAGGATGAATAACAATCTTTAGTTATAATACAATATTGTTTCTTTCATCTATTTTTTTGTGAAGACTTGATATATGAAATTGGGGATTGTTTAAATCGGTTTGAATTGGATTATTTCAAGTTTTAGCCTGCGCTCAAATGTAAAATTTATTAGTATTTCATGTGTTGTATCAAATCTACTATGTGTTTTGTATATTTTATTAACTTTTGTTGTGTTGTTAGAAATGTTTTTTATGATACAAATATTGAAAGTTATAAAACATATGAAAAATGGACTGCAATATTCCAATAAAAAATAGGACCATCGAGAAGATGGCAGGATTTTGATTTTGGACCATCGAGATATGGGTCAAATAAGCAATGCCTTCTTTCAAGTTTTAATTTTAGAAATGAGACATAAGAAGAGAGAAATATGTTGAAAATTTAGTGACCTATTTGTCTGCAAATGAATTTTTCTATTGTTGATAATACAAATGTAATATTTGTTACCGTCATTCGGGTTTTCTTAAAAACATAATTTGCCAAAGCCAAGCACATGTTATGGTCCCAACTTTTGGTATGACGTGTCATGTTAAGTTTTAACCCTCACTTGACGAATTTGTCTTAACCCTCAATTTCACCAACAATTGTCTAGAATTTAAACCAATTCCATTTTAAGGTAACCATTAATGGTAACCATTCTACTTAACAATATAACAATTTTGAAAGGGTCAAACACGTTCATTTCAAATTTATGTAATATCAGGTCATTCCTTAAAAGACTTTATATCTTTTGTAATATGTGGTGTTGTAATATGAAAATCACGCAAAAAGTAAAGAAAATTTGCATTTACATGACAATTTTCTAATATCATATGCTCAAACTAAAAAAAATTCATAATCAACATCCCGCTGCAACGTGCGGGTCAGCGTCAACTCGTTTAAACACAAATCAAACTTTAAAACGTAGTATTGAACATAAAATCAAGCATCACAAAACGTGACACTAACTAGTCCATATGGATGGACGATGTTGAAGAATTATGGTTTAGTATTGGCCTCATGCCTCATGGGTTGAACTAAGTTTCAAACAATTGGTCATTCCCTTACTAAAACTCAATTGAAGCTTATTTGGGTTATTTGGTTATCCGAGTAATCTGAATAACCCGAATAATTTAATTGTGAAATCCGAATCCGATCCGAAATCCGAATAAGTAATTCAGATTCGGATCAGATCCATCCGAATATCCGAATAAGAATTCGGATCGTTTTTTTTTTGTTCGAATATCGGATCGGATTTCGTATATTTTGAACACCCCTAACTTTGACTATGCATTTTTAGTGTTTGGGCCACTTTAGACTACTTAAGGATAAAAATGAAGTGACATTATATGATTGGTTAGGATAGGGCTACATGAGGCTTGTGCTCCTTCCACCCTTAGACCATTGGGTGTGGAGGAGGCCTATCATCCATGATGGTCCTCCAACTCAGCTGCCACGTCATGGTGGTGTAGGAGCATCATATGGATGATGGTCCAAGGGTGTGGTAGGAGGCCCATCATCCACCTTTTTTTTAATTAAATAATATTATAAGACTAATATTAAAAAGTTAAAATTACATTAATAAACCTAAAATTACAAATAAAAAACACTTAAATATAAGTAAAAAAAAACCGAACACTTAAAAAAAATTAAAAAAGAAAACGAACACTTAAATTAAAAAAAACTACGAATTATATTTTTTGGTGATATTCTCCTTCATTTTGAGCAGGACGGGATGGTCTTCTTCGGGATAGTCGTTGTCATTATTCTCCATTCTTCTAGTTGCGTAGCTTCATTGTTTTGGCGAATGCTTTCCTCCGCTTTCTTTTGCCTCAACCGAAATTTTTTTTCAACTTCGCGTTCCTTCAATTTTACCTTCTTTGCTTGATTCGGGTTTGGGGTGTTTTGGTAGGGATCCATGATGACAAAAATTTAGAGATTGTATAAAATATTTGAATTATATAAAAGTTGTAGAAGAGATGGTGTAAAAATGAGGTGGAATGGTTGGGTATTTATAATAATAAAAAAAACTTTTTTTTAAATGGTCATAATGCTGCTCCCCAACGGTCATAATCAATTCCCTAACGTTCGAAAGAGGCCCGACACAAGAGTCATGTGGTTGCCGCCTTTGCCTATGTCGGCATAGGGGGCGGTGTTTGCCGGGGCGGCATCACCAAGCCGACCCTATACCGGTACCACACCGATGGGCCTTAAAACAAAGAGAGCAATGTTTGTAAAACACGTAAATCAACCATCTAATTAGGGCTGTTCACGAGCCGAGCCGATCCGAACGGAGCTTTGCTCATGCTTGGCTCGTTTACAAACCGAACCGAGCAGAGCGGCTCATTTACAATCGAGCTGAAAACCGAACGAGCATTCTTTGAGCGGAAATTTTTCGAGCGAGCGCCGAGCGAGAATCGAGCGGAGAGTAATATGGACGATCATAAAATTGGGATGTTTCCTTCGATGTTTTCGTTGTCAGGTGAAAACTAAGGTCGAAATGTCCTAAGCAGTTAATGCGGTGGGAAATCGAATATCGGTCAAGGGCCGATATTTAATATATAGGTTATCGCGGTGGGATATCGGTAATTTTAATATCATGTAGAATTTTAATATTTATATATTAACATAATATAAAACCTAAACATAGTCATATATAATACTAAATTACTAATAGTAATATCAAAAGTCAATACTTCAAAGTGTCAATATTTGAAATGTTATCTATATATAACCTAAAACATAATAATATATAACACTTACAGATTTGATGGCAGTAACAGACGAACTCCAAAGTGTCAATATTTGAAATGTTATCTATATATAACCTTATAAATAATAATATATAACACTTACAGATTTGATGGCAGTCACAGACGAATGGTAGAAGACGAAGGAGAGACAAATCTGCCCACTTTAAGGTTTTGGAAGTGTTTTTGGGTAGTTGGGCTCTTAATATTTATGGGCTTATTCCAAAAAAAAAAAAAAAATTATTATTGGCTTTTATTGTAATTTGGCCTATAAAAAAACATAACTTGGAAATACGGCGCTATAACCGATATATGAGAATCAAAATATCGATGGGATATCGGCAAATATCACCGATAATATCGGTGAGGGTCCGATAACCGATATCCCACCGCTATCCCACTGATATCCCACCGATATTGACTGCTTAGGAAATGTCCAATGATAACACTAATATTGAGATCCAGTGTTCAAGAATGAGACTTAGATTGAGACTGGTGATGTGATGATCATACGTTGTAGAACAGTTGTTGCATTGTGATGTAGGTGTGATATCAAGCGAAAATTAGCGATGGACGACTAATAACATAAAGAAGTCAAGACTGTCACCTCATAACTTATGGTTTTACTATTAAATCCAGTGTTACATTTTTTATTGAGTTAAGTGAGCTAGTTATATTTTGTTTGCATATACCGAGTCAAATCCAATAGAATGTTATATATAAAGCTATAAATTTATTTGTAAATTGTGTGTATATTTATTATTATATAAATAAAATTTTATTCGAGCCGAACCGAGCCGAGCGTACCTTTGCTCGTGCTTGGCTCATTTACAAACCGAACCGAGCCGATCGGCTCATATACAACTGAGCGGAAGATCGAGCGAGCATTTTTCGAGCATTTTTTCAAACGAGCAACGAAGCGGCGAGCAATTTGAACAACCCTACATCCAATACTCTAAAAAACGATACAAGAGGGACTAAAAGCAAAAAGTTACTCTCATTGACTCTATAAATATCAACCCTCATCCTGTATTCATAGGCTTTACATAGAATAGCTTTGAATCAAAACCTACGTAACTTCCCCACCTCGCCACCAAGCTTCTCCCCCATCCCCTTCCCCGCTTTTAACCCTAAAATATTATCCTCTTAAACCCGACCCGTAATAATAACAATAACAATTATTATTAACCTTAAATCTCAAACACCACATGGCAGACGCCTACTGTTCGGACTGCAAGAGGTGCACGGAGGTGGTCCACGACCACGCTGCCGGAGACACCGTCTGTTCCGAGTGCGGACTCGTCCTTGAATCGCATTCAATCGATGAAACCTCTGAGTGGCGTACCTTTGCTAACGAGTCAGGAGATAATGACCCGGTTCGTGTCGGTGGGCCCACTAATGCCCTCCTTAATGACGGCGGCTTGTCCACCGTTATTTCCAAACCTAACGGCGTTACTGGCGACTTTTTGTCTTCGTCGTTGGGCCGGTGGCAGAAACGTGGGTCGAACCCGGATCGGTCGCTTCTTACGGCGTTTAAAAATATTGCTACTATGTCTGACAGGTGAATTAGGTTTTAGGTTTTAGGTTTGTGTTTGTGTATTGTTATTTGGTAATGAGATGAGTTAACAGAATACTGAAAGGTTAATGGTTTTATAAAGGTAATGAATTTGGGGTAAAACAGTAAGGTAGCGATCGTTTCGTGGAATGTAATTGGAATTCGTGCGAGAATTGTAATTTGATTTGGAATTTAGGTGTCGGCGTTTCGCGTAATGGAATGAAATCTATATGGAATTGGAGTACATTTCATTAACATAAGAAATAGAATATACATTCCAATTGTAACTGGATTCTATTGTATTCCGTGAAACGAACGCTACCTAAAAGTTATTCAGTTAAACGCCAACACGGTTACATGAGGAGATTGATGGATTGCTGATTCTCTTTGTTTGCAAGTCTGAGTTTTTTAAAAGATTGGAAGATGGTGGCATGAGATTTTGGGAATTGATTGATGTTTGGAGGTGTTTGTTTGCACCGGAATTGTCTAGCTTTACTTTGAAGTTAATATGATCTTTTGAGGATTTGTTTATTGGATAACAGTAACAGTAGCAGCATCTTATCTAGCCTATTTAAGTGATTGGAATGAATAGGAAGTATGTTAATCTAATAATCCCTTCAGTTTGATCTTATCATTTTCCGATGTGCGCATTGAATTAGTCTGTCATCTTGTTAGAGACAGTAGTTTTTGCTTTATTTTTTAACAAGTCCAGCGCGTTGTATTTTATTTTGCTTTGTGTTGTTCACTTGTTCTTGTGGGCGTTGATATCGGTTGGACAATATTTGCTCAGTTTGTTCTTTGATTCAATAATATTATCATAACATAGAACCATTCTTTGCTTCTGCATTCTCACACGAACTCACATCAATGCTGTTTGGAGTTTGAGTTTGTTCTGATGCATTTAATGTGTCATACAGGTTGGGCCTTGTTGCAACGATAAAGGTATGCCGTATGCTTATATTGGCAATACTATGTAAATGGAAATAAAAATAGTGGCTGTGTCTTATTTTATTTTCTTTGTGAAGTCGTTATTCATTTAATGCTGTTGCCTGCTCCCCCTTGACTTGTATTCATTTGGATGTTGTTGTTGGTCTTGTATTTTGACTTTCTAGGACCGTGCTAATGAGATATTCAAGAAGGTTGAAGACCAGAAGTCAAGTAGGGGAAGAAACCAAGATGCCATGGTGGCGGCCTGTCTTTACATTGCTTGCCGTCTAGAAGATAAGCCACGCACTGTAAATGGTATAAACAATCAACATTAGTTTGTTAATTGGATGCTTACCGGTCTCTGTTTATATATGAAATAGATTTCCATTTTCTTGAACATGTGTTCAAATAGAATTCATTCCGGTTGCCAATGGAGCCACTAAGAAGGAAATTGGACGTGCAAAAGAATACATTGTGAAGCAACTAAAACTTGAGATGGGTCAATCCGTTGAAATGGGGACCATACACGCTGGCGATTTTATGGTCTGTTTTACCTTTTTAGCTTGTGTAGCGGTCACCTCAAGTATTACATGTTGTGGTTATCTGATTAATGGTTAAATAATTTTGGATAATAGAGGCGCTTTTGTTCCAATCTTGGCATGACTAACCAGACCGTTAAAGCGGCCCAGGAGTCTGTCCAGAAATCTGAACACTTTGATATAAGGTACTTCTGTTGTCTTTGTGTTAAGACTCTCCATGTAACTTATACATAATTAGGTATTAAATAGTTAGTTATTTATTTCCAAGTTATAGTTCGGTGATATCCATTTGTTTTTATTTGTTTTTCAGGAGAAGCCCAATCTCTATAGCTGCAGCCGTTATTTACATTGTGACTCAACTTTCCGATGATAAGAAACCCCTCAAAGGTAAACTTGTTTCCACGTGCTTTGTCCTTAATGTGATATGATCAATCTAAGAAAATAATCTGTTGAGATGTTAATTTCTAAGTATCATTTCAACTGATTTTGAGGTGAGGAACGTGGGTTTATGCAGACGTATCACTAGCAACAGGTGTTGCAGAAGGGACGATAAGGAACTCATACAAAGATCTGTACCCTCATTTATCTAAAATAATACCGACTTGGTACGCCCAGGAAGAGGATCTCAAGAACCTCTGCAGCCCCTGAATAATAGTTTCCATTTTGCAAGTTGCGATGTTAATACAGTTGAAAACAAACCATCATGATACACTTGAATTCCAGGTTCATATCCTCACTATGGTCTCACTCTGTGTTTGGATCGGAGTCTGGTTTTGGTAGACGTGTCAACAAAAGTCCAACGGATACTAGTTGTCAACGCGTGATAATTTTTGTTAGTGTCAAGACTTAATCTAGTTATAATGTAAATCCAGCTTAACTAACCTAACATAAATTTTTACATGTGCTTATTATATTGGCTGTAATCAATTTTTTATATTCATTGGAAGAACTAGTGGTAATATCACCAGACAGTATCCATTTATTCTAAAATACAAGAGTAGATAGATAATTAAGCAAGGGACAAGAGGTGACAGAAAATATAGTATCAACTTATGATAAATTTATTATTTTGTAGCGACGCTGACAGCGACTGAAGCTTAAAAATTATCGATGGCTTTGTGATGTTTCCATCACAAAAGATAGTAAAAGCAAATCTGTTGCTGTCTGGTAATATGACCAATTCAAATTTTGTTACTGTCTGGTGATGTGACCAAGAAACTCATCCAGTTCCTTGCGCATAACGCCGCCTTCTTCCACTGATTTCCGGACTGCAAAGCCAAGGTCTGTCGCCTTCTTTCTTACCAGACACCCTTCTTCTGATGCCATCAATTGTCTAACCGCTTCTGAAACCATCGATGCCGTCACCTTTTCGTCTCGACACCCCCACTCCCTTGCGTGTATCCCCGTTCTGAGCACCTCTGTTATCAGAATAGCGTTCCTTGGTTGATCGGAATGCATGGGCCATGCAGCTATAGGAACCCCCATTGTAATCGCCTCCATGCATGAATTCCAACCACAGTGACTCATGAACCCGCCTGTAGATGGGTGTTTCAATATTTCAAGCTGTGGTGCCCAGCCTCTCACGACTACCCCCACGCCACTGCTTTCCACCCTCTCTTCATATCCCTCCGGCAACTCCACTTTCCGAGCAACGCCATCAAAGATGTCAGCTTTATCGGCTTCCCTCACCACCCAAATAAACTTCTGACCACTTTCTTCCAGCCCGGTAGCAATTTCTTTCACTTCATCGTCGGTTAGTGAAACCGTGGTACCAAACGAGACATAGATCACTGAATTTGGTTCTTGTTTATCAAGCCAGTTAAACAACTTGATTGATTCTGGACTGGAGCTCCGGTGATCGGTCATGGTAACCGGATTGAATGGACCGATAGCCCAATTCATGGTCGTACCAGAGGACGCCTCTTCATGCTTAAGCAACTCCAAGTACTTCTCTTCAAACACTTTGCTAGTGTCGTAAAGTGTACCCGAGCTGATGTTCTTGAATGATTTGTCTTCTGAATCAAGTAACTCTACGAACTCACTGCTGAAACACCCTTCCAACGAAGGGAGTTTCATCCTCAACGCTTCAGTCTCATCGTCCAACTTTAACGCTTGTGTTTCCTCCCAATGGAACCAAAAGGCAGTAAAAGCCGAACAAGCTTGAAACATGTAAACTTCAGCGTTAGGGAACGAAACATAGTCTTGAACGATGGAGCTCATCAAGTAATCATGAACAATCACAACGCGTTTCATTTTAGTCGAGAGATCAGATAATAGTTTGAGAAACGGTTCACGTAGATGCATGATGGCTTTGAAAGATGGCATGAAGTGGTTAGGGAAGCGTAGGGTGGCATTCGGGGTAGGTGGCGGGTTAGAAAAGGCGGGTATTGGAAACTCATGGAAGTGGATGTTGGCGACTGAGAGAGGGTCCCAACCATGGACCCGAAGCTTGGCTTGGCGCGTATGACTCGCGGCGCAGACGAAGTGGACGGGGAGGTTGTAGGCAGAGATGAGGCGAGAGAGGTGGATGAGTTGGTTGAGATGGCCTTGTGCTATAAAAGGCACCATCACAACACATATTTCTTGGTTTTGATCCATTAAGTTGTGTTAATTTGGATTAGTAATTCTTCTAGTTTACGTTTTATGGTATATATAGGTGTTTAAGTTATTAAAAAAATGTATGGAATTATGTTGATAGTATCATAGGATGTATCATGTATGTAGGGAAGCATCATTCTGCCGTATTCATCTTCTCGGGTCGGATGCAGTGGCGAAGCTTGACCCGAAGGTTCGGGGGGTCGGAAGTCACCGGGGGTTGGAAGTCACTAGTTTCGGGGGGTCGAAAACCAGTTTCGGGGGGTCGAAACCCGATATTTCTAAAATTTTCTATACGAATACTATATAATCGGCACTTCTACGCGAAAATTCGGGGGGGGGGGGGGGGGGGTCGGGCGCCCCCGCTAGCCCCAACTAACTGCGCCAGTGGTCGGATGGTCTCATTTAGGGTCGGTATATTTATTCATCTTTTAAAAACAAACCGTATATATCAAGTTCTCTGTATGTATCTATCTTTATTCAATTAAGAAGTATTCTTTTTGTACAAACATTTATAGAGAATGCATAGTGATCTCCATATTTGGAAACGGAGTTTGAAGAGAAATTGATTGGCTTTTTTTAATCATAACTTCTTCACATCTAAGGCTATCCGGTGTGTAGTGGGTATGAAAGCGTTGTTGGACTTGGACTGACAAATGGGTAGTGGAGGGGCGTGGGCAGCCCCCCACAAGCCTGACGCGTTAAGATTGTGGGCAGGGCCACAACTGTCAACATACATCTTTTTCCCTCTTCATTAGTGATAGAGGATGATGGTGATGTGGAAGATCATCACCATTCACCACACTCCATAGGGTGGTTGTGGAGTGGAAACCCGTCACCCCACTCATTATCCTATATAAGTGTAACTTTTTTCTTTTCAATTTACATGCATACTTATATTTGTCGTTTTGCATATGTGTTAAGGGTGGAGGGTATTCTGTTCGAAGTCCTCAAATGCAACAACATCAACATTAAATTAAATTTAAACTTAATCTCCCTAAACTCTCCAAATGCGTGAAAATCCTCCCTAACTAATGTTCATCGGGATGGAGATCATGGACTACTCCATTTTGATTGGTATTTAGGAACTATACACCCCCTATTTAGGAACTATATATCCTGGCCCACATCACACACTAATAGGATGCTGCCACATACCCCAGAATGTGATGTCACAGCCCTAGAATGTGATGTCACGGGGTGTATGAATCCCATAACCCTCCTTTTGATTGGTATGTGACTAAAAGTGTCTACTTTATAAATTCACATTGATAATAGTGATACATGATCTAACAAAGAAGCCAATAAAGGAAACAATATTATTGCTTCGCTAAAGGATATTCCATCCATCATAATATCCCAAAAAGAAATCTTACAAATGAGACATGAGATGATGAGTAAGAATGGTTGGATTATGGGAAAAGTCAAGCAATCAAAACAAAAGGTTAAAGTACTAGAGTCGTTGTTTTCTTCTATTTTAGTTATAACTAGATTGTTGTCGTACGCCGCGCGTTACGGCGGTGTCGACTTATTTGTTTATGTGATACATTAACTATATGAAAACATGTGTTGCGCCATATCTGATCTAAGGCGTTGGTTAAAAAAGAAACGGAATCAAACCCGGGTTGATTCGTTTACTGAAGAGTCCATCGTGTCCATCTAACACAACACAATCTTTACCTTTGCATCAAAACATACAATAACTCAAATTTATACCGTTGAATAAAAACATATTATATTTGACCCGACTCGTTTTAAAAAAAAATATATGTTGAAATGTAAATTTATGTTGTTTACATTGAACGTGAATTTATCACACACGTGTCACACAATAATATAATTATAATGTATTACAGCTTAGCCCACACGTGTCACACTAAAACATTTCCAAAACTTATATTTGAATATTCAAAAAACAAACAAACTTAAACATAATTTTTTTTTAACGGCGATTGATGCAGCCGGTGGAACTCCGACTAACATCCTTGGTCAACCTGCACTGATTACCCATCCCACCTGGATTGGGGATCTCCGCAGATGGAACCCTCATATGTGACAAATATGACCAGTGGCGGACCCATGAATTTTTTTCATGGGTGTGGAATCATAGACCTTATATAGGTCGTTAATCCATCAGGTGGTCCGGGTCAGTTCGGGTCGGGTCGACTCGTATACAAAAAATAATAATACTAAAATTATATAATCAACTAAAGAAAACCAAAAGCCCAAATGTAATTTAAACGTCATTAAATAAGCAAAACACACGGTCCGATTTTATACTATACTTTAACCATCCTTTATAAGTATCATACCAAGTTTCTTTAAATCGTCTTAATTCAACACCAAACACTGATTGTGGAAGTTCTATACCTCGTGATTGACATGGTCTTCTAAGTATGTATGCCCTTCTGATTTCATCTCGTTGATTAACGTTATATGACGAAATCGGTTTTTTATTGGCAAGATTCGTAGGAAGAATATCCAAGTCAACGAATTCAGGAGGTTTTGAAGATGATTCTCCACTTTTCTTTCTAAGAAACTGTTTCATAATTATATTGGTCGTCTAAAAAAGAACTAAAATTACAATATAAAAACCCAAAACAAAACCAAAATTACAATATAAAAGCCCATAAGAGTATGTGTAGTGGGCACGTTATAGGGCGTTTTGAAGCCCCATAGCGCCGGGGAACACCGCCCCCGGCGGCGCTATAGGGCGTTTTGGTTCAATCCGGCATGTAAACAACGAGCGCTATGCTCTGCTTCTTGATTTTTATTATTATTATTATTATTATTATTATTATTATTAGCGACGGAGATGTCGGAGTGAAGAGGGAGTTGACGTTTTGGTTCAATCCGGTTTGGTGTGGTTAATGAGAGGCCGACGAAGACGGCGATTGTGAAGAGGGAGTTGACGTTTACTAGGCCGTCGAGTGCTGTGACGTGGATGCTTGTTGTTGATTGTGTGGATGGTATGGATCTGGATCGTTGGGGGCAGTATCCGTTAGATCTGTAGAGGAAGAGGGGTGAGAGAGATTAGATGAATGTAGAGAGAGAGAGAGAGAGAGAGGAGAGAGAGAGAGAGAGAGAGAGAGAGAGAGAGAGGATAACTTACTCTGCCATTGATGAACCTTGGAAGCTTCAATGTGTGTGAAGGAATGGAATGGTTTAATCTTGGGGTTTGGGTTATTACTGAATAATAATAATAATAATAATAATAATAATAATAATAATAATAATAATAATAATAATAATAATAATAAAAAACAATAATTAACCAATCATTACCAATCATTTATAACCCCAACATAACCCTCCTTCCCACTACACCCTCTTTTTCCATAACCCCAACATAACACCTTTTCTATTACTTTTTAATATTTTAATCCTATAACCCCAACATAACTATCCACCACTACACATACCCTAATAATATTGCTCATCTAGTCATCTAATAATATTCACAAAATCATGCCAATGCCCTTATGGTGGAGTGACACCCTCCTTGTTTTACTTATGGGAGGTGGGGAGTTCGAGTCCTACCGTCACCAAAATGCTGCTGGTGGGTCGGGTTTTACCGAAGTGGGCTTTCGGGCGGCGGGTTTTCCCCGAAAACTGGTGTTAAATTACCGGTGGATCCGAGTTACTCTCGGAGTACTCCTTTGTCCAGTTGGTACTTCGAAAGTGCTCGGGATTGATTTGTTGGCCGTTCAAAAAAAATATTTACAGAATCACATTTACCTAATTACCTTTTGGTGTTTTGTTGTATTTGTTCAATTGTTTGTGAATTGTGACCGGTCAACGTCATATGTTCCTCTTTTTTGTTTAGCGATCGCCAATCAGAAGCAGGGAGGGAGACAAACAACTTTTTCTTTTTGTTTTTCTTTGTTTAGCGCTCTTCTGGCTTTAGTTTTTTTTTTTTTTTTTTTTTTTTTTTTTTTTTTTTTTCATTTTATTCAACATTAAAACACGTGTCAGCTTATTATAAACTTTGGATTTTGGTTCATTCTTAAAATTGGGCTACTAATTAATAAAATGGGCTAACTCTTAACGTATAATTATATATTTTTTTCTTGAGGTCGGTTTCAAAAGTCCAAGGTGTGCGACTGAAAATTTTCATGGGGTGCGGACGGGATGAACGTGCGTATATAGCACTAATTTTTTTTTTCAAGATGGGCGCCCGCACCCTTAAACTTGCTATAAATCCGCCCATAAATATAACTACGACCAGAATCAAACCCTCAATCTTCACATAATTTCACTCTATTTCCCGTTGTTTTACCAACCGAGTTAGGTTTTATTTGCACTTGAATACAAATTATTCATATAAAATGTAACTCCAATTAATAACCAAATTTATTATTATTAATTAAAATCTTTTGAATGAAAATAAAACAGCTGTAACTTTGAAAATTGGATCTTGAGAGCATAGTAAATGTTGAAGTTTCACTCTTTTATGCCATTTCTCTTGACTTTTTTATCTGCACCACAGACACCTTGTAGCCCACCCACAACAACCATCCAACACCACCAACCACCCCACCACATCCAACCACAAAGTAGCCACTTCCATCTCCACTACATGATGATCACCTAACCGCCGCCACCATACCATCACAATCTAACCTACGCCACCACAGCACCAATACTTAAGTCGGTCCATCACATCACAACATAATTGGTGCCAATTTCAGTGAAACAGAACTGCAACCACTGTTGACGGAGTCACGCGACTAAGTGATTAGGTGACCGGGCACCTTGATAGCCAGAATCAATACCTCTACCCTAACCCCATGTCGTTCTGAAGAATCTATCTAAAATGTGGTACATGCAGCCGAAAGACACCTTAGCCAGCAACCTACTCAGTCGGTTGTGATGCCGCCGCCTTCGCCACCGAAGGCCGTGTCTGTGTGAGAGAGAGGAGTCTTGTGCAAGTGTAAAACTGCTGCTTGTTCTTCTTGTCTAAACACCATCGCCAACCACCACGTCTGACCATTGCCGCTGGCCATCAAGCCTAACGACCACCGTCGACGACAACAAAGTGTCACAGTCACCATCACCGGCGACGATGCCTCCCCGGCTCCCTCTCTCAATTGTATAAAAAAAGAATGGCATTTTCGTAATTTTGATGAAGGGTAGTTTTGTAATTTCCATGGTGGCCACCGACCATGGTTTTTAAGATGTATATATAATATATACCATCTAATACGAGTTAATTAAAAATAATTAGTAACTGATCCGATATGTCACCCGTCATAGTTTTCTTTCTTTTTTTTTTTTTTTTTTATCAATTTGGATAAACGCTATCTTTTTTAATAGTGCCTGTTGGCGTTGTTACTTACTTTTTATCGCACGGCAAGATGTTTTATTCATCACCAAGAGTATTTACAACACCTGTATTAACTCTTTTTTTTTTTTTTTCTTTTTCTTTTTTTTAAACTGCATTGTTACTAACTAATTTATAATGATCTCTAGCCTAACTGGTTTGAGGTAGGGTGAGTTTTCCCTTAAGGGTTCCCATCCTGGGGGTAGGTCACAGGTTCGATCCATGCACATCACAAAAAAATTTCCTGTGACGGTTTGAGCTTAGGTAAGGAGGACACCGGTGTGTGCAGGGACGAAGGATTTAAAGGGCCAGTGGTGGCCCTGGCCCCCCTGTTTTTTGGCGCAGTAGTGGAAATTTGCGATTTTCATAGGTAAATTGAGTGCGGGTTGAGTCCGGCCCCTGCCGATTTGCACTACCAATTGAAAAAAATTGAGTCCGGCCCCCGCCGATTCGAGAACCAAGCTTCGCCCCTGGATGTGTGGGTAAGGATTCGAACTTGAGACCCCTAAGTTAAAGTTGTACAAACATTTCCACTAAACTAAGTCTTTTAAAAAAAAACATAAACTGATAAACAGACAAGCAACTCATTAATGTCACTGTAAATAGTTGGTCACTTTGGTTGTCTGTTTAATACACACGTCAATGATGAATTGATGATTGGTCAAAGGTGATGTACAGGTAAGAGAGTATGAAGTAAAGTTGATATAGTTCACCAATAGATACATGAATATTGCTATTTAGGGATGAACTCGGGACGGTATCGATACCGAATCGATACCGATCCCGACAATACCGATACCGAAAAATTCAAAAACCCAATACCGATACCAAACACATACGGTACGGCACGGTATCGGTTTGGTATCGGTATGGTATCGGTATTTTACCTTAAAATACCGATACCATACCGATCCCGTACCGATACCGATAATACCGAAACCGAAAATCCATAAATATGGGTACCGATACCGATCCCGAAACCCCTCGGTTCGGTATCGGTATCGGTTCGGTACGGTACGGTATCGGGATCGGGACGGGACGGGATCAGTATTCGGCCTTGTATGCTCATCCCTATTGCTATTTATAAATTTGTCATAAGTTAATGACAGGGTTGTTCCTGATAATTCAAATGTTCGGGCTGAGCTGTTAAATATGTGCCCCTTAGTTTTAGATCTTAACAAAATAAATAACGTAAACTATATTTTTTTAAACGACAATATTAAGTTATATCAAATTGATGAATCAATTCTTCACGGTTTATTTTATCCAAGAATGCGTTCTCAATAGCTATCATCGCCAATCCGTGAAGTTTTTTTTTTTAACTTAAGTGTTTTGAGCCTAGGGCAAGCAAAAAATCGAAACCAATATAAAATAAGAGGATAAATGATTGCTTTTAAGCTATTGTTATAGTTAATCTTAAAAAAAATATGATGACGCCACTGTAGGCGTTTTTTTCCTTACAGATTGGCATATTCTTTTTTAAGAGGTGTTGCAATTAAACGATTGGAAGTGTCGAGATTTGTGCCAAAAATCTAGAGTGAGATGGGCTGCAAAGGGTGATGATAATTCAGCCTTTTTTCACAGAATTGTTAATGGAAGGAAAGCGTCTAACGCTATCCCGGGTCTTATGGTTGAGGGTCAATGGGTGTCTAAGCCTACAATAATTAAAAAACAAGTTTTATTGTTTTTTTCAGAAGCCATTTCTCGAAAAAGCACACTATTCAGCCTGATTTGAAGTGTTCGAACATTAGAAGTTTATCCTCTGAGCAAGCGGATTGGCTGGTTCGGCTGTTTTCAAAGGAGGAGATAAAAGCGGCTGCTTTTGATTGTGGATCGGATAGAGCGTCGGGTCCTGATGGGTTTAACTTTCGTTTCATAAAACATTTTTGGAATACATTGGAAGACGACTTTGTAAGTCTCTTTAATAATTTCTATGTTAATGGAGATATTAGTAGAGGCTGCAGCATGGCGTTTATTACTTTGATTCTGAAGACTAATACTCCGGTCGGCTTGAAAGATTATAGGCCAATTACATTAGTTGGAGTCATTAGTAAACTTATTTTGAAAGTGTTGGCTGAGAGGTTAAAGGTTCATATTGGGAACCTTATTTCAGACTCGCAAACGACATTTCTAAAAGATAGGTTTATTTTGGATGGTCTCCTCATCATTAACAAGGTTTACGGGTGGTTGAGAAAAGATAAAAAGAAGGCGTTTTTACTCAAAATCGATTTTGAAAAGGCTTATGACAACGTTAACTGGGGATTTCTTATTTCGATTATGAGGCAAATGGGTTTTTATGATAAATGGTGTTTATGGATAAAAGGTATTCTTAAATCCTCGAGTTCGTCGGTTTTGGTAAACGGGTCCCCGACTTTTGATTTTCAATGTTTTAAAGGGACTCGTCAAGGAGATCCATTATCCCCTTTTCTTTTCCTGATTGTCATGGAGGCGTTCTCTTGTTTAGTGACGAAGGCGTGTGATTTAGGAGAGAATAAGGATCTTCGAGCTTTTAATGGAGGTCCGGCCATCTCACACTTATTATATGCCGACGATGCTCTTTTAGTGGGGGGAATGGTCTAGGGGAGAATATCTTGAAGACGGCAAGGTTGCTTAGAGTGTTCTATGTTTGCCCGGGTCTCAAAATAAATATTTGGAAGTCTCATTTATTTGGAATTGGGGTTGGAGGGGATGAGGTGAGTGATATGGCGAATATCTTGGGTTGTAAGATGGGTGATTTTCCGTTTATAATATGGGAATTAAAGTAGGTTCAAACATGAATAAGAGCCTTCATTGGTCCTTGGTTATCGACACTATACAAAGGCGGCTTGCTTCTTGGAAGGCTAATTTATTGTCTATGGGTGGGAAATTGACGCTAAGCAAATCGGTTCTTTCAAGTTTACCGGTTTATTACTTATCTCTTTACAAAGCGCCTATTAAAGTTACAAACCAAATTGAGCAAATGATGAGAAACTTCCTTTGGGTGGTACGACGGAGGATAAAAAAATGAGTTGGGTCGCTTGGGATATTGTTACTAAGTCGAAAAAGAATGGGGGCTCGGTATTACTAAACTTAGGGACGTGAACATTGCTCAATTAGCAAAGCGGGCTTGGAGATTCAAAACGCAGCCTAACTCTATTCGGACGAAAGTCGTTTATCTTATTCATAATGCGAGAGGTCGTTGGGAGTTTCTCCCTGTAAATAATCGAATAAAAGGGTGCTCGAAGAATATTGTTAAAGAAGTCGATTGAGTAAAGCTAAAGGGTTCTACACTGAATGCTCTTATCAGACCCAAGTTGGGTGATGGTAAGAATATTAAGTTATGGTCAGAAGTTTGGGTCGGAGACACGGAGTTGAAATAGAGGTGGCCAAGACTTCTTTGTTTGGAGAAAAGCCGGTCATGTTCGGTTGCAGACAGACTGCAGATGCTTTCCAACTCCCTACGCTTTATGTCGGATTGGAAACGGACCCCCCTCGACAATAGAAGAACTCTCAGAAATGCAGGATTTGGAGTTTTTGTTTGGCTTTGTTTCTTTTTCAGGTACTAAAGATACTTGGTGCTGGAATGGTGATAATAGCAAGCCATTTTCTATTGCTGCAGTTAAAGGCCTGATAAGGGAAGGATCGGAGGTTCCGAGAGATCATAAGCTGAAATGGGAGACGTGGATTCCTTGTAAAGTTAATCTCTTTAGGTGGCGAACGGAAATGGATCGGATTCCTGCTAAAAAAGCGTTTCAAAGACGCCATATTAGTATTCAAGACGCTATCTGCAGCTTGTGTGATACCGAAGATGAGGACGTTAACCAATTATTCACTGGCTGTATTTTTACAGATGCTGTTTGGGCCGCGGTTGGGACGTGGTGCAGGATCAGACCTGTTTTCGCTTTCGATTTTGGAGACTTACTGACCCCCTTCATCATCAAGTCGATACTAACAAATGGGGAAGGAAGATTATCAAAGGGATCATTATGATATCTTGTTGGGCGATATGGAAAACTCGAAACGCCAAAGTTTTCCAAGGGAAGATCCCGAAGGTCGCTGAAGTTATTGCTTTGATTATGTCTTGGGCGTTTTTATGGTTAAAAAACAGGTCTAGGTTTGATAATATCGTTTGGAAAGATTGGGCGATTAACCCCTTGTATATGCTTTAATGTTTTTGTGTAGCGGTCCTCGTTTTGAGGACTAGCTCGTTTTCTTAATGAAGTGCATTGTTCAAAAAAAAAGATTGACATATTCTAATGTCTATAATACCCTATCATTTTCTAGTATTTACACTATGCCACCATCTTCCTCAAAACAACCCCTTTTATACCCTGTAACACCAACACTATGCACATATCATTTAGATTTTTTTGATAAATTCTATTCCATTGTCAGCCACTGTCGCCGTTCACAGTTCCCCCTGGAAATTGGGCCCGGGCCGAGATTCCTCCCTGCACCCCGTCAAAATAGGCCATGGTCAATGACGTCCAAGTTTACAAGGTCATAGTGTAGGGATGAGTAACAAACCTGAACCTGATGGGCAAACTTGAAACCCAAAATATTCAGGATGGGTAATTAGACGGATATCCGGGTTTAGAATCTAATAAAGGATTAGTTTTTTTAAAAGAATATATAAGCATGGGACATAATGATGTTTGGGTATGGAGTTTGTTTATTTAATGGTGATATTATCTATACATCCCCCTTCAAAACCCTACACATCCTTTTAACAGGCCGTGGAGACCCCCACGACCCGTGAAAATGTAAAAGCAGAAAACGGCGTGCCCCGTTAAAAATGTAGCAGTTGGGACATTAAAGCCCTACCCCGGCCTGTGGAGAGCTTCACGGGGCGTGGCTGGTACGAGGTACTATGTCAAGTCTTTTGCATGGAGTTTATACTGAAAAAGCAAATCCCCACGACCCATAGAAGTTTTTTTTCCAATTTATTTAAAATAAAATAAAGCTTCTCCTAGAATTTTAGTATCACCGGGTCGTGGAAGGCATAATGGCCCGTGGTTGGGCCTCTTTCACAGGCCGTGGAGGGCTCCACGGTCCGTGGGTAACTCTTAAATGAGTCGTGGGGCTCCCCACGACCCTATGGAATTCAATTTTTTTTATATATTTTATAAGTGTTTTTTTATATATTTTAAGATGATATTTGTGTTTTTTATAAATAGTTTTTTTTTTCATTTCTTATTATAAATGTAAATTAACGTATATAACAATTTTTTTCACTTAATAACTCGGTATACTTGAAAAAACAGTTGCATACGATAAGTTATAACAAGTCAATATAGTCTTTTCTTCCAAGCGGTTGTAAACGAACGAAGGTTCAAACAGATTGATCAGAAAATATTTTCTCAAACCATTCCTAACAACTGTTCAGTTATGGATCTTTTTTGTTTTTTTTTTTTTTTGTCATATTAGATTTGGTGTTGAACATTGTTGGTTTTACTGTTTGGATGAATACCATCAAACGTTACCACTAGAAGCTGAAACGACTTTTGTCATGATAAGGAACAATCCAAATAACTGTTCAGTTATAGATATTTTGATCATAAAATATATTCTCAAACAATTCCTAACAACTGTGCAGTTATGGATCTTTTGATTTGAAGACCAATTTCAGCTTGTTATTGCTCATAACTACTATGAGAGTAAACACTTCTATTTCGAGTTGAATAAAAATCAAACTGACAAGTTGGTGTCATCGTTTGCATCATCAATGAAGGGTGGTATTTCAAAAAAGTCGAACACTCTTTATGTCTCTTTGCCTAAAGCTTCCAAGAGATAAGAATACAATGTTCATGTATACAATGTGCATTGCGTTTTTAGTTAGATACTCATGGTGTTTTACATTATGTCCATTGAGTCTTACGCAACTGGATTTTTTAATTTTTTTTTCAATAAGTATAACGATAGGGTGATTATATTAAAGCTAAAAGACTGTCGACTTTATAGTGCAATGTTTAGATAAGCATGTGTATGTTTATTGGCATTTGATAAGCATGTACATATTTTTTTTCTTTTGGACAAAACTTCTCTTCTTACTTGTTTATTCTCGAAGCACATAGCACTCTCTAATGACTTGCTATTTTTCTCATTATATACCCTATATTTAGTAATGTCGGTGCACTCACATAAACCCACTATTGCAACTATGGCACGCTTTTCAAAAAAAAATTAACTCGCCTTTCTCTTGCTCTTTCTCTTTCTTTCTTTCTTTCTTTCCGTATCTCATCTTCCCCTCTCTCTATTCTCTCTCTCTCTCTCTAAAGCTTTTCTTTTTTTACACCACTAACCTTAGTTTTTGACCTCAGCTTTTGGATGATGGAACAAGATGGCGGAGCCGGTGACTGTGCACCGAAACACGAAGGTCAATCGAAGCCGATCAGAGCATCAATGATGGCAGATAAGGTAATTTTCTTACCCTTTAGGGTGAATAAATTTAACCTATTTATTGGATCTGTTGTTCTGTAGTGGAAGAAGAAGAGAATGAGGAGATTAAAGAGGAGAACTCAGTCGACCTATTCTAGCCACCATATGCGGGTATTGTACTTTTGTTCTGCGTCTTTGATGTTTTATGATAGATAAGCCAGCTATAGTTGTTGGTTCTCTTTCTTTTAGTGTTAGTTGATTTTTCTGATGAAGACAAAACTATACATCGGTGTGATTCTGTGACATTGTTAACAGCGACATCACGACCTTCCACGCTATCCAATGGATGCAGGCTAATTAGTGTTTCCTTTCGAACAATGTTCATTTGGGTGTGTTAGAAGTGGGCCAATTAGGGTTCATGTGTACATAATATTTGTTTATTTGACCTAATCTGATAGTTATTTGACCTTTTATTTCTCTGTTATTCTGTAGATACAGATTTGATATGATATCACACACATTGGTTCGATGTGCTTAAGCATTACAATGGTAGGTCTATTTCAATATTTTATAATCTTTTTTGTTCTAAATTGATTCTACTAGAAACCATTGTAAAGTTTTTTGTGCAAATAACTAGAGGTGGAGGCGGGCAGCTTTATGATGGGTTGTTCTTCAGCAACAAGAAAGGGATTTGAACAAATACGAATTTGAGATTGCAAGGTGATTTCTTAAGGGATTTACCGGTTGTCAGAATTGATTCTAATCATTGTTACTTCTTTCTTCTTTGTTGTTTACGATTTTTACTGTTGTTGATACGATGAGTGCTCTGACTCACCTGAGCAGTAGGCTTTTCTAAGTTTGAAGGTAAGATATTTTTAATGTTGTTTAGAAAGGGAGGATGTTTGGAGTGGATTTGGTGGTTATTTCAAGTTAGTTTGTGTATGAATTTGTAAATTTGGGCTTGGGTAGCTGAACAACAAGTGAGTAGCTTATGCTTTGCTAACGTTCACCTGGATACAGCTGCAACTTCTTGAATCGAGCTTTGATTTTGCCTTTTCTTACCAACTAAACAATTATGGTTCTGGTAAGTGCTAACCTTAGGTCTCTTCACTTTGTTTTTAACTTTATGTTCAAGTTCAACATAGAAAGTAAGTGCCTATGCTATGATCTAGACTGTGGTATTTTGTAATTGTGCATTTGCTAATTGCTATTGTGTCATTTGTAGACACTAACTTACTGGTTGATGCAATTAACCTTATCAGATACATTGTTTTTTCCCCCAAGGAAATGGTCGATTGAGCATTTAATTCTCCAAGTAAGTTTACAATTTTCAATTCATATAATCAATGTGTTGATATGGGGTTCTTAATTTTTCACGTAATTTGACATATTATTTATATTAGTGATTAGTCATGATAGATTGTAATTAGGATTTAGCTGTCACGAACTAGGATGTCGTAGTTTAGCAAATGAAATCAATCAATATTATTACCTGGCTACCCGCGCTTCGTGGCGGAGCTTAAGTAGCATATTTTGTTGCTATATCCAACGTATCTTTCTTAGTTTTATAAGTTCTTAGAAGTTTTGACTATTATAAAGATTTTAAATTATCACCAAAGGAAGACAGAATAGGCAACCTTGACAGGTTATCATTCTAATTTTAGTAGGGTTATTAGATAATATGCATGTGGCTCACATTGAGTCTAGGAGCGCGACGGATATAGGTTAGTTGACCACATCTAATCCTCTCTTAAATATTTTTGTGTTGAATGTATACTGAAATGGTGTTTTACACAGATCACTTCAATATATTAAGTGATGTAGTTATGTTACAATTCCGTATGCTTTAGTGTTGTACTTTCTGCAATGATGACATGTTTATATGTTACGCATATAATAAAGTCTTGCAAGCTTCGGGCAGTCGCCGCAACGCGCGACACGGGTAAAATGCTAGTTTCTTTTATTATTTGTAGGACAAGTTACCCAATAATAACTCTTACATCAATAAGAACAAACACATTTTTTTAAGAGCAAAACTTTCAATGTAGTGATATTTTTTACAATGTAATTACAAATCATTTATTGATATACTAGCTGATTACCCCGGGAGGGTTCCGGGGTTGAAAAATATAATTTTACGTGATAACCTATTGCAAATGGCTTAAGTTAACTAACCACAAAATCTCTCAATCATTGTATGTTCATAGTATTCTAATCAGTAATAACTCATATTCTCTAATCTAAAACCTAATCAGTAATCATTTAAAGAATCACTTATGTAAGCTGCAACTATTAAAAAACTCATCACATCTCTCTAATTTTTCACATTCTAATGGCTCTTATAATTCCTAACCTAATCAACTAAACAAACACTTAAGTTGGAAGTTGTAATCATTGCATCTCATTATGCCACGTGGCATAATCAATAGATGGTTGAGGCCACCATTAAACGCCACGTCAGCAACTATCAATTCTTTCCGGGAGCATCCCGGGGTTGAAAAATATAACCATTCTAATAATACTAATACTAATAGTAATAATTATTACTCTTGTAATTAGATAAATAAAAAAATAACCTTGCTATAAGGTGACACCATGTGTTGCAGTGTTGCGCGATTCTTTCTCCTAACTTCTCTTGATGAAGTATACCTAGTATAATTCCGATGATAACATGGCGATTGGACTGATTTTCAACATCGTAGATAAGAACCCGGTTTAAAAGAAAAAACATGATTAATGAATAACATGAACACTTTGTGTGTTTTTTTTTTCTATATGAACGAAACCTCACAAAAAATAGGCGATTTTTCTCCGTTTTTTATATAGGACTATGGTACTCGTTGGAAAGATAATAAAACGCTCGTTAATTTGGTGTAATTTTTTTCTTTAAAAAATCTCGTATATAAAAAATATAAACGTTTAAAAATTATGGGAGGATACATGAGAGAGAAAATTTTAAATTTATTTTTAAATTCTTTTTTTCCTAAAATAACTTAATTTAATTTAGGGTTTATGTTTATCTTTTTTTTAATTAAAAAAGAAAATAGTTCAAAAACACTAAAATCTTTCAATTATGATGCCACGTGGCACTTTCAAGGAGAGGTTGAGGCCTCCATTGCACGCCACGTCAGCATATATCTTTTCTTTTATATATATAGATAGATGACTTGTTACGATTATATAATCTCTATCACGAACATTTATTTTAGAAACATTATCTAGTTGCTTTTCCTAATTTTAACTTTAGGTGAATATAAAGTGAAGGATTTAAAAATTTGTAATTTTAAATTTTGTATATTTTATAAGTCCTGTGTATTATATAATCACTTTTACGTAGGGTGTAAATAGAAAATAAAGTGGGTGTATTTAGATTTTAGAATAACTCAACAAGCAACAACATTCAAATTGGGTTTTATAGCATTGTGTATAATTAGGCTTAATTGCAACATTGGTAAGCTATATAGACCTAGTTTTATTTAACATGCATAAATGATGAATAATTAACAAATGCTTCAATCATACCACTAGACACTAGTCTTCTAACATAGTATTAACGCTTTGTTCTAGAGTTTCATTTACCAGGGGAAGAAAAGGGAATTTGAAGGAATGAAGAAAAAAGTGTGTTTCAGAGTTTTTATATAGAGAGAAAGGAAGGGAAGATGAGGGAAAATAGTGGTGTTTTTAGGCATAAATCATGTCTTTCCAATTTGGAAGGAACACGGGAGAAAGTAAGGGAGGAAAATAAGTAGGGATTCCTTTCTCTTCCCCCTTAAGACTATGCGGAGTGGGGGCGGGAGAGAGGGCGGGAAGGGGGGGGAACATCGCCGCAAGGCAGCGTGGAGAGGGGCGGGAGTGGGGGGGGGGGGGGGGGGGGGGCGGGAGGAAAGCCACTGGCGTGGGGCTTGGGGTGGGGGTGAGGTGGCAGCGATCTATTGGTCAGTTTTTTTTTTTTTTTTTTAACTTTAACACAATATAATATTATTTCCTTCCCCCCCCCCTCCCCCTCTTCCCCCCTTCCACTCCCCACAATTATTCCCCCCCCCCCCCCCCCCCCCCCCCACACAAGGGTCCCACAAGTGCCACATGGCGTTTCATCCCCCTCTTTCCCGCCCCCACTCCTTATAGTCTAAATGAAACTTTGAAACAGAGCGTAAGATAATTAACAAATGCTTCAATCATACCACTAGTCTTCTAACATAGGATTAAGTACCCATGAAATTAGATACCGTGATTATTATTTTTTTTCTTTAAACCGCTGAATTTTATTATGAAAACCCGACTAGCAAGAACTTAGCCAGGAAATTCATTACCAGCGAAACAAATCAAACTGCCTTTGGCTTAAAAGTACTAAGGTATTGGAAAAAATGAGTCATTCTTTAATGATGAGGGTTCAAGTCCTATGATATACCAAAGTGTGGATTTAAGGGTATCGACCAGGTCGCTCGCACTCCTCGAGAACTATGCCAAAGCCCCATGAACTGTCATACGATCCAGCCCCTCTGTCCCTGCAAGTCTTAAGCTGCTGAAGACTATTTTCTTTTATTTCAAAGCGGGCCAAATTTTCCATATTTATGCTAGGCCGCCCATCAACTAAATCCAAGTTTAAATAGGTCAGCCCATCATTCATTATTATTCAGACCATGTAATGACAGTAATGTAGTATTGTAGATTTGTAGTGTTCCATTATATTTTTTTTTTAATTAAGTGCATCATTTTCACTTGTTTTCAAGTTAAATAAACTTGCAAAACAAAAACACGAGTCAAGTAGTATATTATACGTCAATATTGATGCATTTAAGTGTTTAACCAGACAATTAACATGTTAAGTATGTACAATGTATTAGAGCATTCACATATATTCCATCAAATCATTTTGTATCTTTAAAAAAAATTAAAAAAAAAATATTAAAAGTTACTATTTATCTTCCACCAAATAATTGTGAGTGTATCAAATCGAAAAATATAACAAAATAAGTGTGTGTGGGTAAAATAAAGGTAAAAATGATGGTTGGGATATGAAAGGTTTTCCAACAAAAAAAAATTTGAACGGTGAAAGGTTTTCCAAAATAAAAGAAATTTTGAAAAGTATGATTTTTAGTTAAATATTTAGTAATTAGAAATGATATCATTTTTTTCAGTGCAAAAAACTTTGGTGTTTTAACTTCAAAACATTGGTTTTGGGAAAATGATTAATTTTTAATAAACCGTTAAACAAGTTTTAAATTTATAAGTAAACGATAATTACTTAGAAACTAAAACTAGCACATAGGCAGAGAACTTGACGTGTATAGTATAGATTTCTAGGATAAATACCGAGTATCGTATTCTAGATAACACACTTTCCCCTACTCAACCATCTATCACATTAATTAATCGGGTTTGAAAAAAAAAACTGAGGGGTTTTAAGAAAAATGATTTTTGAAAAGGTTTTGGTTTTAAAATAAAAAGATAAAAACAGTAGGGATAGCAAACATGCATATCCTGGGGACCCTTCGTATAGTTTATAATAAAAGCAGTATTAAGTTTAATTATTGGTGAGGGGAACGGGGGTGAACGGTCCCTTTAGAGTAGGAGATGAGAAAAGAAATAAACAAGGGATGACGTTCTAGCGACTCTATAGGTCACGCACAGGGGAAGTGTACAAGTCCCCATAAAGGTGTATTCGGACTGCTGGCCCATAAGCCGGTCTTCTCCTGGTTGACAGTGTGGTGTTACCTAACTCACACTAGCCGTGTAGCTTTTTGGAAAGCTTGAGTCCTGCTTTTTAGGCACTTCCCAAACCACCGCCAAGCCACTCGTTTAAGCACTGGGTTTTCTAATTTACCTTCCTAAATTTATTTCGAGGCTTAATTCCGACCGGGAATCCCTTCCACCTCTCCCAACTCTTGTTTTCCGTGTTGAAGGAGCTCACATGCCATCATCATGTGTGACGGGGGACCCTCTAAGAAGTTAACGACGTTGTACTAACGAGAGTTGGGCAAAGTATTCTTGTTTAATTTATCTTTTAAAAGTGACAACTTAATTATTTATTGATCAGATAAATTTAAGTTTGGTTTAGTGATGAAGTGACTTAACAAACCCAACCCTTAACCCCCAAGACTTATGAATGAAATCCTTAACAAAGGTGAAACATAATCCTAAAGGTGTGCAATCCAAAGATCACTGGTGCACCCGTAGGGAATCCTCCCTTTGCCAAGAAAGTCATTCACACATTTGGTAAGAACCATAAACTTGTCACTCGGATATAGTCCACTTCAGAATCCATTGCTTAGAACTCGGTTTGGATATCAGAAACCCGAAGGATCTGTCTCACTACCGGTTTCCTTGCCTTGGATCTAGCTCGGGACTACCAGAAGCCGTACGAACCCGATGATAGTTAATTTTATTATTTAAGTTAGGGTTGATTCTAAAGGTTTGACAAGTTAATCACTAATTGAACCTGTCACAAAGATAAACAAACAAGAATTAGTTAAGAAGATAAACACACCAAATAACAAAAAATAAACTACTAATAATGTAAAAGTCTACAAATCGAAATAGGTACGGAGAATACTAGATGGATACAACCATAATAGATAGTCAACACAAGAACATGGATGTTTCCAACTCATAGACAAGCCTTCGACCTCATTGATCATATGCTTCAAATGTGATCCTCACGACCCTCGATGTTTTATTGCGTATAACTACTCATATGGTTTCATTCTCGGCCAAGATAGTCAAAGTAGGATGAATCCTAACCTTGGTGAGATGTTAAGATGGCCCTAAGGCCTAAGACCTCAAGAGCTCTGCAAGAAGCTTGGAAGTCGACCCAAGAAGGCACAAGAAGGAACACCAAATGATTGAGTTGAACTTGCTATTTATAGAGATGGCCCTAAGGCCTCCCACGGCCGTGCACCTGCCCCACGTACATTTTGTTGCTGCAGGATCTGTCATGTCTATACTTTTGGTTAGTCACTCTAGCCGGATTACAGTCATCAAAAGAGTGCTTGTATTTCACAACTTTCCATTGTCTTTAGTGTACAATGGACGAGGCACAACATTCGTCAAGGTTTGATTACAGGCTCATGTCAATCACATAACGATTATTGTCTTAGCTAGGTAATGATCCAGTCACCCATGGTTTACATATACCTCAAACCCATGACCTCACCAATTTTATTGTTGACCTATTTTATTTGCATGTTTTCCAGGTAATTAAATCATGGAGCATGGAACTTGGAGTCGTGCATAGGGATTTGGGGATATTATGAATCTATCTTTTCTTAAATGATTTAGACAATGTCATTTGAAGTATCGTTTTTAAGACAATATCTTCTATTAATATGTTAAACAATGATGTCTTTTAATATATCTCTCAAATTATGAATTTGATGCTTGCGTGAGTTGTCTGCTTAAAAACCTTTCGAAGTTACATCCCGTGTTTCCGTCTAGGCAGGGTGTGACAATCAAGCCAAAAGGTCAAATTGAGTAAAAGCATCAGCGATGACGCTGAAGGCATTTACCAAATCCGCGGATTTAAACAAAGGCGATCTTGCTAAGTGAAGTGTTGCCCCTTTTGGTTTGCTCGTTTCATTTCTTACAATAGTAATTAAATTATGTTTTGGTTTTTATTTGGCCGGCTCGAGCTACTACCAGAACTATTAATTCCCGAATCCATCAAAAATGGTATGTTAGTGTTGGGCCCATATCGTATTAAATAAACTCCATACATTGCTTGAAGTTTTTTTTTACGAATTTGAATATGTCTTTGTTTGCCCAATTCAAGTCATCTTTGTAAAATCCAGACGGAATTTAGGTAGTTGATTATAGTTTCCGCGCCCATTTAATTTAACCAAGGGTTTAAAGCCATGGTACAAGAAAAATTATACGGGTGCTTGTGAATCCATTGCAAAAAGTTAGAGAGACGAGAATGTTTTTGAGTATTTCGTATTGTTTTATGTTTTTTTTATATGTGTTTTTTTTTTTTTTTTTGTGTGTGTGTTTTTGCAAGTTGTGCTCAACCAAATAAACATATTAGGTATTTATAATGACGTGGGATAGCAAAATGGTAACTTGAACAAAAAATGGCCAGAAACAAGGCTCCAACAGTCAGTGACGGTTTCTAACGGCTATTTTCATCCCAACAGTCAAACCCGGTTTTGATTGGGTTCATATGGGTAGGGTTGGACTAGAAACCAGTTCTAGTTGGTTTCGGATGCTAGAATGTGAAACCGGTGTGGAACCGGCAGGTTCAATGAGTTTGGGGTGAAACCGGTTTTAATATCGGGTCAGGCCAGGTTGTTGGTTTTGGGTTGGAAACCGGTTCTTTTGCCACCTCTAAGCAGTGGGGGATCCATAAATTTTCTCATTATCATTTTTTCCTGTTTTCCAAACCAATTTGGTTTCTAAGAACCTACAAAACGGGCTAGATCTACCCCTGCCTCTAGGCTTACAAGTTATAATTCATAACAATAGCCTAAAGCCCTAAAGCTTACGGACTTTGAGAGGCCCTTGAGTTTAATGTAGATCAAGCCTAAATGGAGAAATTCTAGACTATGGGCTTAAATGGGCCGACAAACACCCCCTTCTTATATTCTATCTATGCAAGACTTCTTTTTAGTATCTACATCCAGGTCTGAATCATTCAGCATTCAGACTGTTTGTTTAAGCATCTGAATGGAATGATTAAGTGCTGAACCATTAAGCTAATAAGGGATGCTGAATAATTCAGCTATTAACCATTCAGACCATCTTAATGATTCAACACTTAATCAACCAAACAGAGTCTAGGTTTTATTCCAAGACTAAGAAAATTATATCAAGATAGCGGGCAACAAGCTGCGCCGCCACCCCTTTCTGAATAGCAAATCCTAATCTACTAAAAACGTAACCCTACCCACCCGGAGCCGAGACACTACTATGAATAACCCGCTGGACCCTGGTCAGGAAACGGGTAGCCTCGGTGCCAATGAGCCAAAGGTATCAAAGGCCAAGGGCACAAAAACGTGTTGTTCTCCTCGCAAGCTTTAGCATGTTTTTCTACTTTCTTTGCCTCTGTTTTCTGCACCGCTTGTCCTGCTACATAGCCACTATCCCTCAACCCAACTAGAGGAGATCACCCATCAAGTCAACACAAGCATGCTCCCCCCCCCCCCCCCCCCCCCCCAAGTCCACCCAAAGACAAGGAGATCTGTTGGTCATAGGGTAGATCTCTTTTCTGCTGCCGGAAGAAAGTTCACTAACAACTAAAAACATAATATAACATTAACTATTGTAAAGCAAACAAAAGTATTTTTACAAAATGAGTGAACCTACTTAATACTTAACAACTAAATAAAGTTTAACTAACAACTAAGTAACTTTCATAAGGTGATAAATCATCAAAATTATACTTTCATGATTCAACAAGACAAGTTTTGTAATCGGTTGTGTTGATGCATCATCAAAATTATAGTTTATAAGTTTCAAATTTCAAAGAATCAAAGTTTTAAGTGCTGTTAACTTGATAGTCTTGATGCATCATCAAAACTTTAAATTCAAAATTATAAGTTTCAAAGAATCAAAGCTTTAAATGCTATTCATCTAAATAAAAATTATAAATTTCAAACTATAGTTAAAGCCTTTAATCATCCGTGTCCGTGTGTTGATGCTGTTGCAGTGATACTAGCCTTTAATCCTTGTCCATGTTTCCTGTTTTTTTCCCCGCCTATAGACCATGCGGTGGAACCATGGAATTGTGAATCGTGGCCTGATATGATCAATGTTGAGTGACTGTTGTTTTATGTTTGGCGCCTCCTTCCCTCCTCTTATGTGGACTGGACCTAAATATTGGGGGTTTTTTTGTTAGTTTCAATTGTGAACAAATATAAAATTAATGGGAACATTGGGCATACAAAAAATTACAATTATAAAATCTAAAATCACAATGGGCGTAGTTAATTTTTTTAATATATATAATTTAAAAAAATCAGGCCTACTTGAGAATCGAGTTCTGAGCCGGTTACCACCCAACCCATACTCAGGGTCGGCACTGATAGTAAACAAGGATTTTCAAACCCTATAAAAAAAAAAACTTACTATCGCAGTGACAACGGTTAATCAAATCCCTAATAGGTGCTTGATCGAGTATAGATACGATCATTATCTTGTATGAGACACAATTATCAAAACTCATTCTCAATCCACCGTATTGTTATCCTTAAAGCAAAAATACATACATACGTACGGTACATATATGTTTTACACTAACACATACTTTATTGGCAAAAGAGAGTTAGTAGAGGTAAGTTCCAAAATAACACATACTTTATTGGGAGTTGCGAGTGGAGTCAAAAGATAGACAACGAAGATCGACACTTGACGAGTCCACCAAACCAACTAGTGTGGGAGACAAAATGGTCAACAATCATAATTTGTTTTTTTAATATATAAAGGAACAAAATGTCTAATAATTTAAGGAACAACAATGGTACCAATAAACAATTAAACATAAAGACAAGAACACAAGCTTCCACTATTTGCTTTGGTCGCACTCGAACCGGCGCAAATCAAGCCGGCATGTTCACTTGTTCGGTCCTTTCTTTTTTCTTTCTTATTTTTTAGAATTTCCTTACTCACACGGCTAATAGCAAATCTTGAGTTAAAAACTCATTAATAATTCATAATGTTATTCATTTATGATTTTAGAATAATTCAACTCTTACTTTTCTTTTAGAAATACAATTTTTTTAATCTTGTTGTCTGTTAGATTTAAACCTAAAATCTGTAAAACTTGATGTTTCTAAAGACTTTGCATTTGACAACGGTCACCACCAACCTTCATTGTGTAATGCTATTCTTTTTTGTTATTCCGTTCTATAAAACATCATTTAGTAGCGGGCAGTGGCGAAGCTTGACCCAAAGGTTCGGGGGTCGGAAGTCACTAGTTTTGGGGGGTTGAAAACCAGTTTCGGGGGGTCGAAACCCTACATTTCCAAAATTTTCTATACGAATACTATATAATCAGAACTTCTGCGCGAAAATTCGGGGGGTCGGCCGGCCCCGCCCGCCCCAACTAAGCTGCGCCAGTGGTAGCGGGCTTTATTCATAATTAAAAACATAAAATTCTTTTAGTGATGACATATTTATTGGAAAAAAATGGAAAGTAAACTGTCAAGGAAATCTATTTAACAAGTGTTGCGGACTGCTATCCTTTTTTTAATGAGATGAAATTGAGAGACTTGTGTATTTATATACTACGCAACTTTTTTATTTCAAGTTGGATACATTTTGGTGTAGTTTATCTTACGAAATAGCTTTTATTTCAAGTTCATTACATTAAAAACGAGGGATTTTAGTTCGATATATACTCACATAAATTTTTTTGGTATCAAGTTAGATACAGAAAATGATAAATTAAAATAATCACCGGCATATTCTATTAAATATTAATTGTAGTTACTTACAAACTTGTACAACTTTGGTCATACAATATCACATGTTTCTAAAATTCCATCCACCACATTTTGTGGGATCAAATTATATATGTCATATGTTCTTGTAGTTATACTTGTAATTACTTATGCATATCAATATATCATCGGGAGTTATGTGACATGATGACTAAGCGTCTACTTAACTCATATGTCCATTTATATTACATGAAAGACCTGCCTAAAATCATACCGTACACGAAACTGCTTCTTGTATCACTTTTCCGCAAATCATCAATAAAACATACATTTTATTAAGGGTAAAATGCTAAAATCGTCCGTGTGGTTTGTTGAAAGTTGCTACTTGCGTACAAACTTGAGATTTTTTGTCATAATCGTAACCTGGTTTTAATTGTTTGTCTAAATCGTCCCTAGCACTAACCGAATATAATAGTGTAAATTTGAACCAGACTCACGTAATCCTCATTATATTCGTCTATTACACTATTATTTATTTAATACATGAAGTCTAGGCACGTTTATAAAGCAACTTAAACCTTAATCATGTCACTTATGTTATAGCTAGTAGTAGAGAGAAAATTCTCTTTTAGGTAAGGTTGGGAGTTCAACTTTAAAAGGGTGTAAAATGATGTAAAATGTATAAAGAAAAAGGTGTAAGAAATTAGCCTTAAAAAAGAAAGACTGTTTATTGCATTTATCTCGAAAATATCTTTCAACTTTTGCAAATCAAATCATTGGTTAAAGACACATGATTACACCCTCAAACTATTGACCATCGAGACCATATGCATTTTTTTAAACTACATGTATATATTGAACTACTCAAATTAGATTATATCATTTGGCTCTTTTCTAGTTTAAAGTTCCATATGTTTTTTTAGTACTTTTGTAATGTGTAGGTAAGATATTGGCTTTCAAATACGTATAACGGTGTAACATTTGAAAAGAAAAAAAAACATAATAAGTAATCATTTTTTAATAGTCGAAGGTGATCATAACAAGACAAGTATGGTTGAGGGACCATTCTTGTGTTTATTCCAATTGCTTCCCAAAGTCCACTCCTACTTTGATTGGGTGATCTAGATCTATTATCAACAACACACCAACCCATGTGAAATTTTAGGACCCATGATCACATGATAGTTTGATAGCACATACCTTTGTACAATGAGTTTTGCAATTTCATTTTCTTTTTCGGTGAATAAGTTAAAAGTGTAAGGTTATACAGTATCATTTTATTAATATTTATGTCAAGATTGGTTTTTGTTGCTTCAATTACACGTTATATCATAAGGTAGAGTTGCCCTTATTTTTATGTAAACTTATAATGTAATTAAAATTAAATAGTTTAACTGGCCCAGCACATCAATATTTTGACCTCCTAGGACCAATGATTTGTTTTTAGTAGTTACAATTTGTAAATCAGAAAGGGGCGACGGCACAACTTGTTGTCCATCTACCTATCATCCTAATGTAAATTTGCCCATTTATTAATAGAAATTTATGTGCTTAAAAAAAACAAGTTTAAAATATACCAATGTTTTAAAAAACGGTTTTTTAATTATATCAGATTTGGCTAAAAAATGGTTCAAGCAGTTGAACCGCGTTGTACCGGACAGTTCAACCGGGTTGATTAGTTAGCTATATAATTTCATAAATTACCACTATCAAAAAGTTAATCAATAATTATAAAATAATCCAAAAGATAATCTAAAGTTTTTAATTTTTTTAAAAGTTATTCTTAATAAAAAAAATTAATCTAAAAATAACCCAAAAGCTAACCTATGCCGGTACCGGTATAGAGGTTCAAACTGGTATACCGAATTTTACCGGCGGTACAAAATCGATACTGTTTCCCATATTAACCGGATTGTTTCGTACCGGATTTCTATCCGAAAACGGTAATACCGGTATAACCGGCCGGTATTTACCGGTTTTTAAAACACTGAATTATACGTTTAGTTATTCCTTTTATATATCTTATCTTAATATGTAATATTTTAAAAACTCTTCATTTGTACTATTTTATTATAGAAATGATTGCTTAATTTTAAATTTACATGTTAATAAACTCGTTAAGACTTCATGATTTGATAAAATGATAAGCTGACAATTGCATGACTTTTCATTCAAGAAGTAGAGTGTAAGTGACGTCCAAGTGATATTTTATTGTAGATATGAAAACAAAATAGGCTCATCACAATGCACCACCATTGGCCATCTCTAAAACCATCGTTTATGATGCCAATGAATATCGTGGGGAAATAGGTGGTGATGGTACTAGTCGTGGTGACGAAGAGAGCGAGCATGCTAACGATGAGGACAATAGTGAAGGGTAAGAGATTTTATTTCCTTTGGTTAAATCCACGAACACACTCAAGGCAAATCCTCTAAAGTCAAGTGACATCACAAGTTACTATTTTTTACATATCATCTACACGACTAAAACTCGATTGACTCATAGATTTGTTTTTACGGTGATCCCGTAATATTGATAATTTGTGTAATATTTAAAAAAAATGATATGAGTTATAAGGGTAATCCCCTTGCTTTACGCTATGTTCCCGAGTTCACTTAAGAAAGAAAAAGAAAGAGAAAAGAAAGAGAAAAATCCTCTCCCCTTCCCTTTTTTTATCTCTATTTTTATCTCTTTTTTTTCCACTTTGGACTTTGGAAGGATAAAATTTTGCCTCATTTTTCCTTCATTTCCTTTCAAAATTTTTTTTTTGAAACACACATTTCTTTTCATCATTTCGTTTCTTTCCTTAAAAAAAACTCTAGAACACAACCAACATTTTCTTTCCTTCCATTTTCTTTCTTTTCTCTCCTTAATGCTTCATTCTCAAATTTACATGATGAGGGTAAAGAAAGGAAAAGAACTTAAGGAAATGAAAAGAAAGGATACATATCCTTTCATTCTGTTTCCTTCCAAAGAAAGGAAAAGAACTGAAGGAAATGACTGTTCCAGAGTTTCATTAAAGGATGGAAGAGAAAAGATCTCCCTCCTCTTCCTTCCCCTCCAATTCCTTCCAAATTGGAAAGATTGAAAATCACCTTAAAAACCTCTTTATTATCCCTCCTATTCCCTCCCTTTCTCTCCTAAAAAAACTCTGGAACACATCTCTTCCATCCTTTAATGAAACTCTGGAACATAGTGTAAAGGATTTGGCATAGTTTTCCTTCTATTTCTTTTCTTTTCATTTCTTAAGTGAAACTAGGGAATACAATATTTTTTATTTTCCTTTCTTTTCCTTCCTTAAATGAAAATCGGGAATACAATAAAATTTTTATTTCCTTCCAAATAGATATGCATTGTTTTAGAGTGACCACAAAGTTATTTATAAGTTCTTATTTATCACCAACCAGTGGGTTTACCTGCGCATTGCAACGGGATCCACAAATTGGTTGCAGTACAACATTACGATACTTAGGTTTTTTGCCGCAAGTTACGCAAAAATAATAGAAATGTGCACAAATGGGTTGCAGTCCAGCCAAAGACGTGAAACGTGGCGCTACCGTGGAGGCAGCCCGGATTAGTAGCTTAGGATGAATAAGTTGGGAGATTGATGCATACGGTAGACGAGTCCGTAAAGAACCATCCGGTATGGTCGTTCACTCTTGATACTTTCTATCACTCAGGTATGCCCTCTCGGCATTAGGACCAGTAGCTTTTTTTTTTTTTACTTTTATTCTCATACTAATAAACTATTGAAGTTCATGCCAAGGGGTTTCTCTCGAGATAGCAGACAAGGCAGCTGCGGGGATCGACCGCACGCAGACCGTTGGAAGACAAAAAGAGGAGATTCTTGTTCCTTTTGATTTGCCCACTTTTTCTTTGTAGTGACATCTATTACTATTATTAATTTAAAATTGTGTAAAAGAATTAAGTGTGAGGTATTTAAAATTTTTATAAAAATTTTAAATACCTCAAAGCAGTCTAGCAAACCGTAACTAAAAAGGCAATATTTTTAAAGAAGTTTTTGGCAACAAAAAGGTTTTAAAACCCTTTGAGTCGGAAAGAACATCTTAAGGTGTTCCCCAATTCCTTAAAAACCCTACCCTTTTTCATGTGAGCATTATTGAGCCTTATAGAGCACACCATTTCACACACACACACACACACACATATATATATATATATATATATATATATACACTACATATGCTCGTTCAGTTGTTTTGAGATATATTCCCCGATTGGTATGACCCGATTAGAACTTGTGTGACTTATGCGCTACAAGACCGCATCAGAGGAAAGTGTGTGAAAATGATTTAGGCACCTAGGACTTACCCATTCCGTTACCATTAGCCTTTCGTATATTTTCCCCACCCCTAGCCACCCATTTTTTAGCCTTAGCCTTTTCATTTCCTTACGTTCATTTAGCCCGTGCCATGACGAAATTAGGGAGGTGTTTAGGTGTTGAGGAAGCTCTTTGGCAATTTTGGGACTTTGAAGCAAAAGCCGCACATCAAGAATCAAGAAGAATCAAGAATCAAGATCGTGAAGAGGCTACAAAAGAAAGCCATTAAAAGAGCATACCATGTGTTGTCCATCACCCAATTAGCACCATGAGAAATTTATATAAAAAAATGTGAATAAATAGAATCGATGGAACTTCAAAAGGAAGACTTTTGCAATGTTGTCTGAAGAGACCAAGTGACCGACCCAGCCTAGTGGAGGCTATTAGGCGGCCCTCGCGCCGAATGATTCACGAGAGAAGGCCAAAGTCGAGCTACAAAGTCCAAGAAGAAAATTAGCAAAGCCAACTTAAGAAGATCGCTGAGATTCTAACAAACGCCTTAAGCACTGAACCCGAAATCAGTCATGGTGGTAGACTCCATTCCTACCCTATTTTTCACCATCCCACTAAATAACCCCCGAAAAGTCCTATTGATTTACACACTCCACCCCAATAATAAGCGGTGGAGTTGCGATTTGCACCCAAGCCTATGATTCGGGTCGTCCATCGGGTAGAATTTGAGTGATCACCCCAAAAATAAAACCCGAGTGAATGAGAGAAGTGAGGAAAAAGGGGTCACCTTAGGAATTGTTGTAATAAAGTCTCACCGAAAGCCATGCCCGAAATCCTGAAAGTTTATTAAGCTAGACTCTTAGGAGGTAAGTTAAGCTTGGCATATCGAGTTAAAATTACAATTTTTATCCCACTAAAATTGCCTATGGTTCGGTTTGCTTGAGGACAAGCAAACGCTTAAGTGTGAGGAATTATGATGTGCCGAAAAATTGATATGTTTTCACCCACAATTACCACCTGTTTTATGGTCTAAATCGTGCTTTTATCTTTGTTTTATCTTTCTTTGTTGATAAATGCAGATTTGGAGGCTCGGTGACGAAAAGAAGTGAAAACCCGCACAAAACGGCACAAAAAGACGGAGATTTGAAGACTTTGAAGATCTGCCAAACATGGCACGACCGTGCTCACGGTTGTGCAGCCTTCCCGGGTCAACAAGTCAACATTTCCAAGTCAAAAGAGGTCAATTTCAGAGTTTCAGGAAGTGCACGGGCGTGCACAATGATGAAGCACGGCCGTGCTTTACTCCAACGTGTTCTCCAAGGCAAAATCCGACCAAGACTGACAAAATGGTTAGGATCCAGGACGTGCACGGGCGTGCTCAGTAATTAACCAACATCTTCTGCACAAAGGACTCTGCAACAGTACCCGTTGTCGAGCATGGGCGTGCCAGAACGTTGTCAAGGGCGTGCAAGAGCTTAAATGCCTATAAATAGAGGCCTCCACCCCACGTTTTGAAGCATCCTTTTCCACTCGCAATCCAAAACTTCTCCACGAAGTTTCTGCCCCCTGAGAGGTTTAGAGGTGTCCCTTGGAGCCTGGGATCACTCCACAAACACCTTGAGAGAGAGAGAGAAACACCCCAAAATCATCCAAAACCCTTAGAAATCTCTATATCACCCTCCAACATGTCTTGTACACAAACCCAATCTTGTGAGCTTGTTGTGACAACCATGCTAGGCTAGATTTCTGTTGGTGTTGTTAGGGTGAGGATGGATACTTGGTATAAATTAATATAGTCTATCTTTTATTTTAAAGTGGTGTTTTGTGTTCTTAATAATTCTTACTATTCTAACTTTGTTTAATGGTCTAATTAACAAATCACTTAGTCTTTGGTCTTGTAAGTGTCTTGATAAGCAATGGGAAGGATTCATGAGTGTACCCATGGTGTGTAAAAACCCATGCACTTGTGAACTTAAAACCCAAAAGTGGGAAGGACTCATGAGTGTACCCATGGTGTGTAACAACCCATGAACTTGTGAGCTTACAACCCATGAGTTTATCAAGATCTTATTTAGGGACAGTACGGTCTATATACTTGGTCCTAATGATAAATTAATCCTTAATCTTACATCTTGGTTTCATGGTCTATGTGAAGTCTTGATGTGGGTTATGGTGTAATGAACTCGTGTTGGAATAAAACGGTCTTTATTTTGTTCCATCATTATACTGCCGCACAGTTAATGATAGACCAGTCACTTTTTGATAAGTTAATTAAACCTAGTAGGGGATGCACGTGTGCGGGAAAAGTGACGATTCCTCTATGATATTAAGTGGTAACTTGTTCGGTCATGCTCCGGCCACCAACAAGTTATTCATAAAAGTCTATAGTAGTTTGATGTCTGTATCGCAACACCGGGAGGCGGGTAATTCGGGGTTGAGTCGACACAGTCTCGAGTCACTTTACTTTCAGTGTTGAGAGGTGAGCCAGGGAGACCCTCATAATAACATTAAGAACACAGTTGTTTATACAGCTTTGCGATAACAGTCACCTCTATAAAATGCAGTTGCAATTCTAAGTTAAGCATAAGTGCGCGCTCAAACACACCACTATAGAATAAAGATAGCTATTTCATACCAAGGTTCCATCCGATCCCGAAGCAACACCATTGTTTTGATATTGATTTTCCTTAAAAGTTTTCATCTCTCATTTTACCTTTCTTCTTATTTTAAAGAAGAATCTTTTTAAGTAATTTTAGGAAGCTGAGTAGTAAAAAATCGTGTCCACGGATTCGATACTCGGTACTTGCATATTTCTATACTATATACGATAGGTACGCTTTCCTATTTTGTTGTGTTTAGAACATTGAGAAACTATCGTTTTAAATTATAAATTTAAAACTTGTAAGTGTGTCTTTTGTTTTTCTAACTAACTCGTCTTTTCATCAAAAACTTTTGGCATCTCCCTCGCGACTTTGCCCTTTTTGAAAAAAAGTCTAATTTTCTTAAACATTCACACGACACCAGGGGTCTACTCGGTTCGTTCGGATCTGGTCAACCTGGACATATCTGGTCAGACCTGGAGTCGCGGTTTGATCTGGCCAAGCGTTTCAGTATAACTAACTCTTAAATATTTTGTCGTACTATTAATATAGTCTATCTTTTATTTTAAAGTGGTGTTTTGTGTTCTTAATAATTCTTACTATTCTAACTTTGTTTAATGGTCTAATTAACAAATCACTTAGTCTTTGGTCTTGTAAGTGTCTTGATAAGCAATGGGAAGGATTCATGAGTGTACCCATGGTGTGTAAAAACCCATGCACTTGTGAACTTAAAACCCAAAAGTGGGAAGGACTCATGAGTGTACCCATGATGTGTAACAACCCATGAACTTGTGAGCTTAAAACCCATGAGTTTATCAAGATCTCATTTAGGGTCAGTACGGTCTATATACTTGGTCCTAATGATAAATTAATCCTTAATCTTACATCTTGGTTTCATGGTCTATGTGAAGTCTTGATGTGGGTTATGGTGTAATGAACTCGTGTTGGAATAAAACGGTCTTTATTTTGTTCCATCATTATACTGCCGCACAGTTAATGATAGACCAGTCACTTTTTGATAAGTTAATTAAACCTAGTAGGGGATGCACGTGTGCGGGAAAAGTGACGATTCCTCTATGATATTAAGTGGTAACTTGTTCGGTCATGCTCCGGCCACCAACAAGTTATTCATAAAAGTCTAGAGTAGTTTGATGTCTGTATCGCAACACCGGGAGGCGGGTAATTCGGGGTTGAGTCGACACAGTCTCGAGTCACTTTACTTTCAGTGTTGAGAGGTGAGCCAGGGAGACCCTCATAATAACATTAAGAACACAGTTGTTTGTACAACTTTGCGATAACAGTCACCTCTATAAAATGCAGTTGCAATTCTAAGTTAAGCATAAGTGCGCGCTCAAACACACCACTATAGAATAAAGATAGCTATTTCATACCAAGGTTCCATCCGATCCCGAAGCAACACCATTGTTTTGATATTGATTTTCCTTAAAAGTTTTCATCTCTCATTTTACCTTTCTTCTTATTTTAAAGAAGAATCTTTTTAAGTAATTTTAGGAAGCTGAGTAGTAAAAAATCGTGTCCACGGATTCGATACTCGGTACTTGCATATTTCTATACTATATACGATAGGTACGCTTTCCTATTTTGTTGTGTTTAGAACATTGAGAAACTATCGTTTTAAATTATAAATTTAAAACTTGTAAGTGTGTCTTTTGTTTTTCTAACTAACTCGTCTTTTCATCAAAAACTTTTGGCATCTCCCTCGCGACTTTGCCCTTTTTGAAAAAAAGTCTAATTTTCTTAAACATTCACACGACACCAGGGGTCTACTCGGTTCGTTCGGATCTGGTCAACCTGGACATATCTGGTCAGACCTGGAGTCGCGGTTTGATCTGGCCAAGCGTTTCAGTATAACTAACTCTTAAATATTTTGTCGTACTATTATTACTAAAATATTAATATAGTAAACAATTAACTCGCTGACGAACCGATATAATTAATAAACAATAAGTATAATCGGACGATTGGTATTGGTAACTAAAATGCGCGGCTTATAATATCGATATTTGATTTATATGTTGGACTATATATATAACCATATAAATGTAGTAAATATATAAGTTGTCGAAAAGTATAATGTTTGTCTCGACGTTTAGTTTTTGGATATCTAAGTTATTACCTTGAGTTTGTGTATTGATTTTGGGGAAAATCATAGACAACTGGTGTTGTCTAGTTCGTACAAAAACAGAGGAAACTGTAACACCCCAACCGATGGCGGAATCATCGAGGTGTCACGTATTGACGATTGTTCAAAAGCACATGGTACTAAAACGTAAATATATTATTGAATAATTTAAATTGTCTTACATGGATGAAATGGGAAAAAATACAAAAGTCTGAAACAAACATGAAATTTGAAATAAATTATTAAAAGCAAGCACTAAAATCCAATGCTATGGAACTAAGATCAAACTGCACCTGAAACATGTACAAAATAAGTTTTGTCAACATATGAAATGTTGGTGAGCATTCCTAGTTTTAATACATATAGTAAGATGGAAAATGTTATACAATTCAAGTGCAAGCTACAGTGCATTTATGTAAACTATGTATCATACAAATGAGCGAAATTAATCATGTGACTGTATAAATGTACTAAAATGAACGGCGGTGTACTTATCCAATAAATGGATAATAACTTAACAATGACCATGGATTCTCCGATGAAAAAGGGGGAGAATCACCTAGGTGGGTTGTCAATCCAATAGCGCTATCCAAAGTTAAGGTCGGCTTGTACATGGCTAATGATTTTATAAGTACAAATGTATTCTACATGTAATGTCTAAGCATAAAGCACGTATATAAGCAAATGCACAATGTACTAGAATTGTATTGTAAAAATGTGAACTTGTATATGTATTTTGTATAAGTGTACATGTAACACCCCAAAAATGAATAAAGACAAAAAAAGGATAGGAAATACTCACAGTTCGCGTAATAACTTGAAACTCTACCGAACAACGTGATGTGAAATAGGATTATCCCAAAGAATTAACCTAAAGAAATAGATAATTTGTAAGGGAATGAACTTAGGGTCTATGTTATCTAGGATACAAGTAGCTATAGGGTTTCTAATTTGGGGATAAGTAATTGTTTAATTATTAACTAGGTAAATTGTTAATAAATAAAAAAAATCGGTAAATAATTAAATAAAGACTATTGTAGGTTTTTGACTTAGGATGATCATACTATAGGGTTTTAAGTATGAAAATAATTTTTATAAAATTATTTTCTCCGAAAATTGAATATTTAGTCTATTTATTTCTGTTTGTCAAAACATATATTTAATATCTAAAAATATTACAATTAAAGAATTTTCAAATTAAAATTTTTAATTCTGTTCTGAATAGGTAGAAATAATTTCTGTAAAATTTTGGTATAAAAATATTGAAAAATAAATTTATTATGATTTATTTATGATTTAAAATAACAAAAATCAATTAAAAATATGAAACAAATGATTTTTCTGAAATAAAATTTATTTGTAAAATGCTTATTGATCTACAAGTTTAAAATAATTTTTGTGGATATTTATAAGAATGTTTAGATATTTTTATAGAATTTTAAAATTATAAATGAATAAACTTGCAATATTTATAATATATATTAAATAAATTATTTTTGGAAATCTAAAAATTGTATGGTAAACTTTGTCATGGGATTTACCTAAAATAATTTTTGTAGAATTTTTAAGACACTTTTAGTATTTTAAAAACTATTTTTAAAAGATAAGAGTAAAAAGATTATGAAAGAAAGGTTAAAAAAAAATACTGCGTGTGCCCAGACTCAAACCCGGGCCTCTGGCCGGTTCGCGTCTTATATCACAAGCCTAGACCATCTGGTCTAGACCTTGAGAACGATAAATTGATTTTAGTTAATTATATATGCGTACTAGTTAAATCGGGATTTGTTTCAGAAAATAAAAAGGTTTGGGACGGGGCTTGAACTCGAGACCCCTTGCTAACCAACAGGTGACACAACCACTTGATCTAGATCAGTGGTTGTTTCCTTATTGTTTCAGAATCTGTTTTAAATAAACATAGCCCAGAAACATTATCCCCAATTCGCATACAAGATCCCTAGTTTTCAAATCCCTACAATTCGTAACCAATAGCCCCTGAATCTTTGGGGCTATTGTTTGTATAGTGCCGAATAACAAAACCCACAAAGAAAGTCAAACTTACAATGCGATTTGAGCTATGAACGAACGGTCAAAACAAAAAGTCAAAACGCGTAGGATTCTGGATTATAAACGGGGATTTTATAGAAATTGATGGTGAGGAAAGATTAATCGGTGTGCATAGAACAGAAAAAGTGAATCAATTTATACTAATGCACGCGTTATCGTAATTTTAGAAGTTTTGACCCACATTAAAGGGTATACGCGTATAAGGCTCGATTTGGAAGGTTATAATGATTAATTGGCGTGGAAAACAAGCAGGGTAGGTCGGTTAATACTTACCATAAACGAATTGGAATCAAAAGACGTGGATCGGTGTGATCTTGGAATGATTTGAATTCGTAGTTGACTTTCTGAAGTCAACTGTGCGTGATAATGGAAAGTTTACATTTATTTGGGATTGGATAATATCACTATCAGGGCTGTAGCCCAGCTGGTTAAGAGTTGTTTGTTTCTAATCGGCCATGGACGCGGGTTCGAGTCCCGGTCCATGCGTTTTATTTTTTTTGTGATTAAAACATGGTTATTAAGTTATTATATGTATATATTATGATTATATAAGCCCGAATATGTCACCACATATTTTTAGTGCGTACAAGAAAGATAAAATTCGGCGTTTTATTGATTGAAATATAAACGTACAAGATAGAAATGTGAAATATTATAGTAAAAATAAAAACGAAAGGTGAAGGATGTCACAGAAACTCTGCCTGATTTTTATAAAATCCTAAGCGCGACAAAAGCAATATTGTTACTTTTTTTTTAAAATAATTTCTCCCAAGTGTTTTGACAAGTATGTTGTGTACAAATCGGAACGTTTTCGCCAAACATTATTTAAAGCACCAACAATGATTCTCGGAAAATATTTTCAAAACAATTATATGATATCTAGCGAGCGTTAAATGTGTCGTTTATAAAAGGTTTTCAATAATTAAACAATGTCTATTGTTCGGATTTAAACTACATAAATTTAATCATTGGAAACAATTTTATGAAAAACAATGTTTTGAAAACCTTAAAATACTTGTATTTTGGAAAGAAGTAACAAATATTATTAATCGTCCTAAACAACTATTTTGGTATTCCTCAACGCAAGGCAAACACATGCATCCGAACTACGAGACAAACTGCGGTTTAGGATAAGTTATACGTTTCGCAACACTAGTCCAACATGGTTTACACACGATAAGTAACAAGTGCACAACTTGGATACTATGTCGTATGTTAAACATAATTCAGATAAGTCACGATCGGTTCGTCGAGTTCAAACACGTAAGACTCGGGTTATCACCCACGAGTCTAGATAGTTGGATAAACTATCTTTTAGCCGGATAATGAGCTAGGCTTATTGGCGTTAGACTTTAAGGTGTCCTTTGTTGATAATTAGGGCACGGGAAAATCAGTCAAATTCATGCTTTACTCGCTAGCACTTTAGTAGTGGTTCCAGGTGAATTCATGACCCCACTTTTTACTGTTTTTGCAAATGTTTTCGGGGTGGAAAAGCATGCAAGTTTCGCAAAGGCATTTGATATTTCAATAAATATTTTATGCACTTCTTAAAGCATTTTAACAAATGGATATCGAATTCTCACAACGATTTATGCAAAGTTCACAATCGAAATACACTAGTTTTATATACAATTAAACTAGTATTGCAAACATGCATGAGTTATCACTAAGGATGGGGTTATCCTTGTTCATTTCAGAGGGCGGGTTGTCCTTGTTTATCTCAAGGGGCTGGATTGTCCTCGTTCGCTTCATAGGATCAAATTACCTTTAAACACACACATTTAAGGGTTATAGGGTCCTTGTCATCGTTCAACTGTACAGTCAAGTCCTCACGACTACTCGTTACTATAACCAGTTGCTAGTTGGCATCGTAGCGAGAGCGCGATCTTCGTGAGGCACATACTAGCCTGGGGTTGGTTATAGGGTCATGCACGGATTTTCATTTATAATCCAAACGAACGTTTTATGTTTTTAACCGTTCCAAACAAACAGTTTTTCCAAAGTTATTATGGAATGCTCGGTGAGGATTTCCATGGCGACTTTTTACAAGAATTTCCCCAATTTGGTTTTGAGTAACGAAGCTGAACTTTCTTACAACGCTTTACTATTATTTTCCTTAATTTAAAGGAAAATCGTTTTACAAGAAACAAATATAAAACCGTGAACTCACAAACTTTATGTTGACTTTTAAGCATGTTTTTCTCAGGTATCATTTGGTACAGGACGATTGGATTAGGTGGAATTATTGAAATTTGTTAGCCTAGCAAGCTCTTAAATGGCGTTCATTAGCTTTTGAAGTCTTAGACCTATCATTTCCGCTGCGTAGTAAAGGTACCAATGGGTCACGACCGAAGGCAGATTTCGTGGTGTGACAGATATTATGGTATGTCACTAATACTATATTTTTGTTATGTTTATTACTATAATGTTAGCCGTGTTTAAAAATTACTTAATATAATCTGTTAGGGCCTAAGGGCCTTTTTATTTTGGCTCGAACGAGGCACGTAAATTCTCAAGACCGACCCTGAACATAATGTTACTAACATTATTAATACGATTTCAATTAATATTACATGGCATTTTCTGTCTATAATTTCTAATAATGTTATTAATATCTAATAAACTTTTAAATAGAGTTATCAAATATTGGAGAACTAACAAATATAAAATTTAAAGTATGACTACTGGAATCCCCTCGTGATGCGGCAAAAATTCAGTTTTGATTGGAATCGGTTTGATTCTTTACGAGATCGAAACTGTAGCGACACTTGATAAATCGAGGGAAAGAATACCAAAGAAATAAAGCCATTAAATTTTAGAGTATAAATTTTTTGTGATTATTAGAAAAAGTTTAAATTTACTATTCCTTGCATAAAAAACAAAACATAATATTAAAGTGAAAAACATTAATGAAATCTATGCTCTATTGAACTTTCTAAATTTAATTCAAAATTATTATTAATCTTTAAATTTCAAAGAAAGATATTAACATTTTTCTTATTATAAATGGTTTTAATCAATTATGTATAGTATTTATCATCTTTACTTATGCGCAGCTTTTACTTATGCGTAGCGAGAGCGCGATCTTCGTGAGGCACATACTAGCCTGGGGTTGGTTATAGGGTCATGCACGGATTTTCATTTATAATCCAAACGAACGTTTTATGTTTTTAACCGTTCCAAACAAACAGTTTTTCCAAAGTTATTATGGAATGCTCGGTGAGGATTTCCATGGCGACTTTTTACAAGAATTTCCCCAATTTGGTTTTGAGTAACGAAGCTGAACTTTCTTACAACGCTTTACTATTATTTTCCTTAATTTAAAGGAAAATCGTTTTACAAGAAACAAATATAAAACCGTGAACTCACAAACTTTATGTTGACTTTTAAGCATGTTTTTCTCAGGTATCATTTGGTACAGGACGATTGGATTAGGTGGAATTATTGAAATTTGTTAGCCTAGCAAGCTCTTAAATGGCGTTCATTAGCTTTTGAAGTCTTAGACCTATCATTTCCGCTGCGTAGTAAAGGTACCAATGGGTCACGACCGAAGGCAGATTTCGTGGTGTGACAGATATTATGGTATGTCACTAATACTATATTTTTGTTATGTTTATTACTATAATGTTAGCCGTGTTTAAAAATTACTTAATATAATCTGTTAGGGCCTAAGGGCCTTTTTATTTTGGCTCGAACGAGGCACGTAAATTCTCAAGACCGACCCTGAACATAATGTTACTAACATTATTAATACGATTTCAATTAATATTACATGGCATTTTCTGTCTATAATTTCTAATAATGTTATTAATATCTAATAAACTTTTAAATAGAGTTATCAAATATTGGAGAACTAACAAATATAAAATTTAAAGTATGACTACTGGAATCCCCTCGTGATGCGGCAAAAATTCAGTTTTGATTGGAATCGGTTTGATTCTTTACGAGATCGAAACTGTAGCGACACTTGATAAATCGAGGGAAAGAATACCAAAGAAATAAAGCCATTAAATTTTAGAGTATAAATTTTTTGTGATTATTAGAAAAAGTTTAAATTTACTATTCCTTGCATAAAAAACAAAACATAATATTAAAGTGAAAAACATTAATGAAATCTATGCTCTATTGAACTTTCTAAATTTAATTCAAAATTATTATTAATCTTTAAATTTCAAAGAAAGATATTAACATTTTTCTTATTATAAATGGTTTTAATCAATTATGTATTTTTTTTTTGAAAGGAAAATTTCATTCAAAAAAGCGCACAACTGGTCCTCAAAGCAAGGACCAACTGGCGACCCGAAAAAACAACTCAATCCATGGGATACACATACCAACTAGACCAATCGACATCTTTCCATCTAGTCCTATTACAAAACCAAAAGAAAGTCGTATATTTGATAGTCTCCACGATCTCTAACGGACTTCGGGTCTTATTGTTAAAAATGCGATTGTTGCGCTCATTCCAAATCATCCAAATGGCGGTGTACACAATACCTCTCAAGACCTTCTTCGCTTTCTTGGTTAGCCGTTGAGCATCCGGAATCCTCACAACATCTGCTACATCAAAAAGGATATTTGGAGATAAATGGCACCACTTTTCAATTCGATACCAAACTTCTTGAGCGAAAGAACATCCCGTAAAAATGTGTAAACCCGTTTCTGCTTCATTTTGACAGAACGTGCAGTGATTTTGCTGAAGCTGAACGCCCCGTTTTATCAATTCAGTAATTGTGGGCAGCCGGTTTAACATTGCCCTCCATACCATGACTTTACATTTAAGTGGTACCCATACCTTCCATTTAATGATCGAATTCTGCGCAGCCGATATTGAGTCTGACAGCATAGCTTTGGCTGATTTAACCGTGAACAGCCCATCATTTGCATACTTCCATTTCCAGCTATCCGATCCACCTTTCCAATGGAAATCGTGAATTTCCGAAAGCAACTGGAACAGCTCTGCGACTTCAACAGTTGTGTTTGGTGCCGATCGCCACTCCCATGATAAAATCTTAATTCCCCCCGTTACCGAAATTCTATTGGCAACTGTCACCCATTTATTCCTTTCGAGCTTGAATAGATTAGGAAACGCCAATCTGAGAGGTTCGTCTCTAAGCCACGGGTCACCCCAAAAATTAATAGACGTGCCTTCACCAAGATCACCACAAAAAAAGGAGTATAAATTTGACCCGTTTTGAAGTTTTCTTTCGCCGATTTTTACTATTCGTTTCCAACACCCATTCGAGGAGGCTTTACATGGGAGCATAGCCCAAGGGCGACTATTCCCATGACATCCCATTATGATTTTCTTCCAAAGGCCATTTGCTTCCGTTTTGAATCTCCAAGTCCATTTTAATAGAAGCGCATCATTAACATCTTGTAACCGAGAAACTCCCAAGCCTCCTTTTTTTATAGGCGTAGTAACAAGATCCCATGAAACCCAATGAATCTTTTTGTCAACGCTCGCACCAGCCCACAAAAAACGACACATGATAGATTCAATGGAATCAATGACGGCCTTCGGCGCCTTATATAGGGAAAGATAGTATACGGGTAAACTCTCCAACACCGCTTTAATAAGAATAAGCCGGCCTCCAATCGAAAGATTTTTGGCCTTCCACGAAGCAAGCCGATTACGAATGACTTCTATGACCGGATCCCAATTAGAGACACGTGACATCTTAGCTCCCACTTGGATGCCAAGATATGTAAACGGGAATCCACCTCTTTGGCAACCAAGAAAACCCATCATGTTATCTATTTCATCATTTTCGACACCCACCCCATATATGTTTGACTTATGGAGATTGATACGAAGACCCGAACAAATATAAAAAATACGAAGCACTCTTGCAATGCCTCGAATGTTATCTCTAGACCATTCTCCCATGATTAAAGCGTCGTCCGCATAGAATAAGTGCGTCAATTCCATCTCATCACTCGAAAAATCAATCCCTTTTATAACTCCGATGTCTTTGGCTTTATCTAGAAGCCATGAGAGCGCTTCCATCACGATCAAAAAAAGGAAAGGCGATAATGGGTCACCTTGTCGTAACCCCTTTTCACATCTAAAGTCAAAAGTTGGGGACCCGTTCACAAGAACCGCCGCTCTAGAAGAGTTACAAATACCTTTAATCCATCCACACCAACGATCATGGAACCCCATTTGGGACAAAATAGACAATAAAAATCCCCAGTTGACATTATCGTATGCCTTTTCGAAATCTATTTTTAGCAAAAACGCTTTTTTCTTTCTATTTTTCAAAACGTCAATCACTTCATTAACCATAAGGGGCCCATCCAAGATGAACCGACCCGAAACAAAAGCGGACTGAGAATCAGAAATAAGCCTCCCCATTACTTTCTAAGACGATTAGCAAGGACTTTGGAAATCACCTTACTAATCATCCCAATAAGCGTAATAGGCCTGTAATCCCTAAGACCCACCGGTGTTTTAGTCTTTGGAATCAAAGTAATAAATGCAGAGCCGCATCCGTGGCTGATATAGCCAGAGCCGTGGAAATCCAAAAGAATATCAACAAAGTGCTTCTCAAAATAATTCCAATATCTCTTGACAAATCCAAAATTGAAACCGTCCGGTCCCGGAGCCTTATTCGAACCGCACTCAAAAACCGCATTTTTAATTTCTTGGCTAGAGAAAATCCCCACCATTTCTTCACTTTCCTGCCAACCGAGTCTGTTGATGCCTGGACACATAAGCATCGGGCGAGTTTTATAATTATCTCTGAAATGATCCCGAAAAAACCGCATCACCTCTTTTTTGACCAAAGAAGGTGTAGTAATCCATTCGCCACTAATCATAATACCCGGAATAGAATTACGAGCCTTCCTACCATTCACCATATTGTGAAAAAATTTCGAGTTCTCGTCACCCAAGGCCGCCCATTTAACTCGAGATTTTTGTTTAATATCCCGAGTCTTCAACATCTCAATTTCTTCTAACGCTTTTTTACATTCGGTCCAAACCCACATGTCGGCCTCTTCCAATTCGTTATTTTCCATTTGAATTTCAATGTCGTCTTTTTCTTTTCGTAACCGGGACTCGTCCTCAATTTCATTAGCGCTATAAACTGTGAACCATTCCCTTAAACGGCATCGAAGTTTCTTTAGTTTATTAAGCAAATTTAAATCCGGTTTCCCTTCATTATTCCACTCTTCCATAACAGTTTGAATCACTTGCACGCACCCCGGTCTATCTAGCCATGAGTCAAAAAACTTAAATGGTTTGGGACCAAAATTCGTATCTTTTACCGAAAACACCAATGGAGAATGATCCGAACAATCTCTGGTCATAGCCCGCACACATGCGTTTGGCCATTTGTTGAAGACGTTTTCACATACCAGCACCCTGTCTATTTTACTCCATTTACATGTCCCACTTCTAGTAGTCATACACGTAAACTTCAAGCCTTTTAAGTCATATTCTCGCAACCCAGCTTCATCAATAAAATTATTAAAATCCCGAGCACATACTGGATCAAACCACGAATTTTTTCTTTCATCCCTATCTCTAACCGCGTTAAAATCGCCATAAATGATCCACCACCCTTGATTATTTGACATCAGATTACTAATTTTCCACCATAGAACCCTTTTACCTTCATTATCTTGTGGTGCATAAATGTTTACCATATTCAGCCGAATCGAACCACCCATAATAGTACCCATGATATGAAGGAAATTCCGGTCCTTACTCACCATTTTTTTTGAAAACACTTTAGAATCCCATATACACAATAACCCCCCCGAGTTACCACAAGCATTTACAAAATCATACTCGCAACCCATACCTCCCCAATAATTATACACCACACTAGACGAAATATTACTCACCATTGTCTCTTGCAAACCAATAAACGAAATCCCATGAACATTTTTAAGACGTTTAATACTTCCCGGTTTACCACGACCCCCAATCCCACGAATATTTAGAGAGAGACAATTCATTCCTTACCTCCTTGTACACCTTCAAGAGCAATCGATTCATGAACCAACTTATGAGAATTGTGGAGATTAACACCAAGTTTGTCACCCAAACTGATCGTCGCGTCCACTTCATTTCCAAATACCCTTACATTTTCTTCCGTAGATTGTTCCCCTGTGTTAGACTCTACCAGGCCCATGTTGTTTGGTTCTGGCGAAACAAAAATTTCAGGCCCATCCGTTTCTGGTTGGGAGTCAACTGATTCAATTCCAGCTTCTTTCTCCAGGCCCAGTAGAGAATCCAGCCCAAACAAATCATCACAACCTTTGGGCTTTTTACCCACTTTTGTTTTTTCAATACTACTTGAATAGGCCGGATTGGGCCGGCCCAAAGTCCCTAGCCCAGATTTTTTTTTTCTTTTATTGATCAAAACCTTGGGGTCCAATTCATCCGTTTCAGGCAATAAATTATCTTCAAAAACAAATTGATTACCTGGCACAAATTCCTCCCTCACGTTGACTTCCTCATCTTTACTTATGCGCAGCTTTGACTCGCTTGTGGGCCGGTCACTCTCGCGTCAGCGTGGACCCGGTTAAGACAACATAGTCTGACCATTGTAGAGTGGCTAGGGAATCTCCTTCTGGGGGTTGTGATGAACTCTGCCACAATATAGAAAATCACTTTCCATAAAAAAAACTTACGTTATATATTTTTCTTTTATTTAACTCATGTGATACATAAATCTATAATTTATGATTTTAATATAGAAAAACCTAATATGACTTTTTTATGTGGGTTGTGAGCAGTGAAAAGGTCACATTTCGAACACCTCCAATACAAACATAAGAACTATTCGTTATTCTGATGATGTATTAAATGATTTTGAAGGAGAAAAAAAAAAAGACACACTTTTCTTTAAATATCATTTTTTTTAAAAGGCATTTTAAAGTATCATGAACATGGAATCATGGAATGTGGTTGCTTTGATGGGAAGACAAGGGACCGGCTTCACCATTTTAGATCCAACATGAATAAAGCTTTAGCTTAGAACATCAAAACTTAAAACACGCTAACAAATCTCAACAAAAACATATATATGGTGTTTTAAGAAGAAAATGATTGCAACTTCTTAAGCTTTTTAAGTAAAGAATGTTTGTCCCGTTTGAGAATAAAATGCTGTGTCATTGTCATAACTGATATATGTTTTAATAAAATGAATTATTGTTTATGAAATGGTTTTTTTATAAGTTGTATTTAGTTGTTTTAAAGTTTGTATCAAACAACCAGTTGATAGTATTTTTAGCCGGAGCTCCACCGGTTGCACCACTTGCCGTTAAAAAAAAAGTATTTTTAACTCTGATATACCCATTGAACATATAACTGAATACAACTTTAAGTTGCACCACTTAGTTATTATTACACTAATGACTAATCCACAACTTTAACAATTATTACGACATACTCATTGTTTAACACACGGATATATACAGCTTTACAAAATTGATGCACAGATAATACACAAATATTATACATACATGTGTTTGAGTGTGTCGTAACTATTTGTTTCTTTTTAATAGCCCCAGGCCCAAAACGTTTTGACATTTCTCGGAGACGGCTCTGCATCCATACACAAGTTAATATAATGTATAAGTATGTTGGATATATATAAAATAAAAGTGATATAGTATAAATAAATAAAACAGAGTTATGTATAAGATGAAACTAAACTCGTATAAAAGTTCTTTGGCAACATTCTGAACCGACAAAATGACATTTTAAAACACACACATACATGGTGTAGACGGTAGACAACCCATATGGGATTGTCATAATTATATGATTTAATCATATCATAGTGAAAGCATGTTTGTCTTAATAGATTAATTAAACATCACGCTAATAATAGTGATATTATGATAACATATCATTAGGTTTTAATCAATTTATTTACTTAGTTTCATGGCCTACTTTTACAACTGTATATCAATTTACTTTATCTCCATGATATCATGGTTCATTATCAATTTCCTTCATCTCCATGAGAGCAAACATCATCCTCTAAACAACATAATGATCCCTACCGGAACCGATAAATTCATATTATATGTTATTTAGTATCTTAAACCATTTTCTATTCGACAATCGAGTGATACCTATTTATTTGTAAGAGCTTATAGGCCATGATGAATACGCTATCTTGAAATTCTTAACCAATTTTAAAATTATTTCTTATAATGTGTTTACCTGTACCTAGCTATATCAATACTATAATGATCGAATATAAAGTAAAAAAAAAAAAACCATTATGAAATATTAAGGGGCTGTTTGGTAAGCCTCTTAATGGGGCTCTAAACCATTCAGCGTTGAATGATTCAGCATTTAGCTCGTTTGTTTCGGCTTCTGAATGGAATGGTTAAAGCTGAATCATTAAGATTTGAGATGTTGCTGAACCATTAAGCACTGAAGTAGGCTGAACCTTAATGAGACTCTTCTACTAATGTGGGACAAAAATACTAACCATTAAGAGATCCAGCTTAATAATTCAACACTTAGCCATTCAGACCTCTTAATAATTCAGAACTTAATCAACCAAACAGCCTTTAAAATGCCATACATTAGCAAGCGAATTTCCAAAATAATAAAATTTAACAAACATATAATAACAATTTGGATTTATCAACTACTTAATATGATTTAGTAACCATCAATCAGCTAAAATGACTACACCAAAACCGCATATTATATCTATATTAAAATGTAATGTCGGTGGATATTTTCTTACTGGGCCCTCCAACTTTCAAACTTTGTCATATTAAGCCTATAATTTTACTTTGGTTTTATACCTTTAACTTTAAATAATTACAATTTAATCCTTTCAAACTTTGTCATATTAAGCCTCTAATTTTACTTTGGTTTTATACCTTTAACTTTTAATAATTACAATTTAATCATAGACTACTACTTTATAACCCCTTCGTTAGCTATTTACTTTTTAAAAAAACTAATTAATTGACGTGTTTAAAGATTTTACGTGGGAATTTTTATATATTTGTCGTTATAAATACGTCATCTACGTTTTGATTTAAACTTTTTTCCTTTTAGAAAATTTTGAGTTTATTCCTTTTCGTACCTTTACTTGAAAAAAAACTATTTTTTACGCCTGAATTTTTATATATGTGTTGGTATAAATATGAGTTGGTCTATTTTTCGACGTAAACTTTTTTCACTATTGGAAAACAAGTAATGTCAAATGGAATATGTTTTCATGCTTATATTGTGTGCGCTACCAGTTGGTCCACGTTTTGTTGTAAATTTTATTTTGAACCGAGTTAAAAAATTATGTTTTATACTTTTTAGCAATTGTCTTTTTATGCAATGTGTTTTACGAATTTTTTGTAACACATTGTGTCTTACGCATTTTGTTTTACACTTTGTGTGTTACTGCAATGTTCAACTCGTAGCGTGCCGCTGCAACGTGCGGCAACAAAATACTAGTTAATTATCAACAATATAAACTTGCCTATCTAATCATAAACTATCAAATATCACACAAGAATGAGTTGTTAATTATAATCCTAGGTGTCACATGTGACTAGTATTTCCCTTATTTTAATATTATTGTTTCAATGTAAATTATTTACAATTATCATAACCTTAAGTGATATTTCCATCCATCTTAATTCATATTAAAAATGATATATTTTGAAGCATGATCAATTACCAATTTTATCACCTACAGCTAAAGTATAGTAAATTTGATTAGCTTAAGTATAAGATTTGATATTATAATACATATAACGGTTCTGGGTTTCATACACCTCGTGACATCATATTTGAGGGTGTGACATCACATTCTGAAGTATGTAACAGTGACAGCCTCCTATTAATGTGTGATGTGAAACAGTGTGTATGATTCTCAATTAGCAATTAGCGGGTATATGATTCCTAAATACCTGTTATAAAAGGTAGCAAGTAAAGATAACAAAGATCGTATAAATGTCCTTATCCTGGGACTAAGGTCCCATGTTCTTTTGCCTTTTTTACTTTAAAATCTCGACCATTTGTTGCTTCCTTTTATAGTGGGAAGTCATCTTCAGACCCACTTGATTTACATCGACTCACGCGCAACCAACCGCCGGCATCTATGCCCAATCTAATCCAATTTCTTCTCAATCAATCTATCTCTATATTATATATATGCTTTGTTTAATACTATCATGTCACCGACTTTTAGTGTGAGACTATTTTGGACCGATGGTTTATGTCATTGTGTCCACTGTTTTAAGCCTTTTTGGTTACGCAATTGATTCTCAATCTTTGTCCATATTGAACAATATGTTAAAATCGTATAAAAGTATCATTAATTCATTATACTCTTAGTAAATAAGCTATATATTTGACCATATCGTTCGGTCCTGTAAATTTATTTTGATGTAAGGTTGTTTGTTTTTGAGTGTCTGTTGGCTAGTCGGATTTGTCTTCTAAGTTTGGTTTTTTATTTTCGAAAAAAAAAAAAAAAAGCTACGATCGTTGTATGATCATATATGTTATTTTTTAAGTTAGTTAGAGCTTATAACAAAATGTGCTACTCATTATTGTGAATAGTGGAGATTATATGTGTAATTTCTAAAAAAAATAATACTAAAACTGTAATATGATCTTACCAATGGAACTAGTGTTGCAACTTACTCTTAAGTTAAATCAATAAAGTTTATAGCACACTATAACAAACTTTATCTTTAGGCATATGTCGGCTTTTAGGATCTTGTTTACATGAGCTCTATATACAAGGTTATTCTAGAAGTTCATTTTAAGGTTACACAAATATAATTCTGAGATGCTATAGTGGTTGGTCTAATGAGTACCTTAGCATGAGTAGACGCTTTTTGTAATAGTGTTGTGATGACAATTGTTAAGAGTGATCTTCAAGCGATGAGGTAGGGGTAACATTAAGTCTAATAAAGTGTTGCCACATTACCATTACTTAGGTAGGAGTATTATACTCACTAAGGTGTGTAATAGTCTCACAAGTTTCAATTTTATTTTTTATTTTTTATTAAAGAATACTGAGTGAAGGCTTGTGATTGGGTAATCAGTTTAAATCAACAAACAAACTTATGTTGCCACATTCACGAAGGAGCCCATCACATCACAGGTGGCAGTGTTCCTCACCCTTTTGGGTTGATGTGGAGCAAGTTTGCTCATTACACACAATATAACCATCCCTTGGGATCTAATGATTTTAAGTTTAGGAACTGCTTGCATATAAAATAAAAATAAAGAACATTAATATTACGATTACAAACTAAAATTGAAAACGAAAGCAGAAAGTAATACAATACGATTACAACTTAAAGAAACAAACAAGGAGTAGAAATAGAAATCTTGAAGCCGGGGATTGTGTTAAACACGGGACCCTTAAAACAAATTCCGAATCTATTAACGAGAACACGTTTTGTTTCCCAGAGTACAACAGCCGGAACAGTGAAAGCACTGCCGGAGTTGGCTTTGACCCGAATAGTACCTGAAAATAAGAAGAAAACAGAAAGAAGATTGATGGAGAAGAGTGTTGGTGTAATCAGAGAAGTTTTTGGCGTATCTTCAACCAAGGGTCTCCTTGGTATTTATGCTATCCCAAGTCAAATCAGTTTCGGAAAGCAATAAAAACGAAAAATAAATGTCATTGAAGGTCTTCAATGGCATTTATTCTGTTCTTAAAGTTTTAGACGAAACTGCTTGACCAGACAGTTACACCACTGAGCTGTTACTGCTGAAGAGCTGGGCGAGTCCACGCGCGCGCCTATTTGCACGCATGCACACGACGTAATTCTCGTTCTACGTCAGCGGAACAGACTCGCATCTGCGCGACACGTGATTCTCATTCTACGTCAGCAGAACAGACCCGCAACTGCGTAGAACGTATTTAACGTTCTACGTTAGCTGAAGCTGCTCCGCTCGTCACACCAAGCGCCTGCGCGGAAGCATCCGCGCAGACCAGGATGCCACCTGGTTGTCTGCCCGTACTCGCGCGCCACTCCTTGTCACGTCACCTGCCACTGGTAGGGCTGTCCAAAAAGCTCGTGGCTCGGAGCTCGCTCGAAGCTCGCTCGGATTTAGCTCGAAAAAAGCTCGCTCGATATGGCTCGGTTTGAAACTGAGCCGAGCCGGCTCGGATCGGTTAGAAAGTGAGCCTAGCTCGGCTCGGTTCGTAACGAGCCGAGCTGGCTCGGTTTGGCTCGAATAATTCTAATTTTTAATATATATATTTTTATATACATATAATATACTATCAAAATGTAAAAAAATGATGGAGAACATGTTACATATTTAATATTTGGTAACACTAGCATGGAGATTCTTTGCTTGGGATTGAAGTTATAGCTAATCAAGTTATTTAAATAAATTCAATAATGCTTTTGATCCAAGTACTCAAGTTAATTCGTATGTTGATGAACTTATACGGTATTCCGTTAAAATTTGAGACTTATTTTGTACTTGCTTGAACTTGATTTTAGCGTGTAATGTATAAGGTTGAATTATTTTAAATGTGTTATTTTTAACTATTAAATAATATTTTAAACTACTGAATTTTGAAAGCCATTTTTCTTTTTTCTTTTTAAATTCGAGCCAAACCAAGCCGAGCCGAGTCGGCTCGGTTTAAAACCAAGCCGAGCTCGAGCTTTGATTTTTAGCTCGGTTTCAAATCCGAGCCGAGCCGAGCTGGCTCGGTTTATAACCAAGCCGAGCGCGAGCTTGGCCTGGCTCGACTCGGTTCGGCTCATGAACAGCCCTAGCCACTGGGTCCTATGCTTAGGACCTCGAGCATGCGTTTAGAAATACAAAGGCGGCTCTCAACTGACTCGCGGTGATGCAAAGTGCAAAGTGCGTCATCAAAGCGCCACATTGCGCCCATCGCCCACGCCACGCGCGCGTGTTCGGGTGCGAGTGAGGGTGCGGACTTCGCGAGCTCCACAGTGTGTGCTCCTATAAAATAATAAGGAATGAATGTTCCCACTTACATACCACTTATGGTATCATCACTCCTCCAATGTGGGACAAGTTCCACTTGCCCACTTTGTTCCAAAATTCAGCATCAAGTGTTTCAATCACCAACCTTTGAGCATCGATATCTCATTCATCCTAGCTCCGTTTTGGACGTGGTTTGGTTCGTTGCGAAGCTCTCACAACATAGAATATAAACCCACAAAGAAATATATAATTATACCTCTGTTTGAAATATATATTTCAGTCCAAAGTGATTTTTTCCTATATTTTGTGAAACTAGCATTTTCACTAAATTTCCAACATTAACTTGAATTATGAGAAACATAAGTAAAAATAAAAAAATAAGTAAAATAAATAATATATGACTTACAAAATATATGTATTTATATAAAAAAAAACTTGAACACGAGTAATTGGGTTGAGTCGGTTCGAATATCACAAATTTGAGTTCAATTAAGATAATAACCTGATTTGAAAAACGAATTTGAACTTTTGGTTTTTCTCGAGCACTAGTTGTCAAAATTTAAGAATCTAATATATAAAGTGTAACACCCCAACCGATGGCGGAATCATCGAGGTGCCACGTAGTGACGATTGTTCAAAAGCTCATGGTACTAAAATGTAAATATTATTGAATAAACCAAAATTGTCTTACATGAAAATGGAAATTACATTGTCTAAATGAAATGTAAATATTGTAATGACTGAATTAAAATAAAGCACTAAATGTCTCTTGCTAAAGCATTAGATCAAACTGCACCTGAAACATGTACAAAAATAGGTTTGGTCAACATTTGAAATGTTGGTGAGCATTCCTAGATTTGATATATATAGTAGGTTAAAAAGTTATACAATTCAAGTGCAAGCTACAGTGCAAATATGTAAACCATGTATCAAACAAATGAGCGAAATCAACCCTGTGACTGTATAATGTACTGTATGAACTGTAGTGTACTTATCCAACAAGTGGATAATAACTTAACAATGGCCACGGATTCTCCGATGAAAAAGGGGGAGAATCAACCTAGGCGGGTTGTCAATCCAAATAGCGCTATCCAATGTTAAGGTCGGCTTGTACCATGTTAATGATTTCACTAAGTACAAATGTAATCCACATGTATTGTCTAAGCATAAAGCACGTTGTAAGCAATGCACATAGTACTAGAATTGTATTTTGAAAATGTAAACTTGTATTTGAACTTGTAATAGTGTACATGAATCACCCCAAAAAATGTATAAAAGTAAAAAGGGGATAGGAATACTCACTGTTTACGTAGTAACTTGAAATTGGACTGGACAACGAAATATGAACTTGAGATTTCTCCCAAAAGATTAACCTAAAGTAATTGATATTGTGTGAGTGAAATAACTCTAGGATGCATGTATATCTAGGGCTTCGAATTGGGGATTACGTTTATTTGTGTTAATAAACAAATTGTTTATTAATTATGAGAAATTTAATAAATAAATAAACAAAAGTCTTTTAATGAAATTTGAATTTAGAATATACACAATAAAGTGTTTGAAGTATAGAAATAATTTTTATAAAATTATTTCATTTAAAATAGATTTTTAAATCTATTTATTTATAAATAGTCATTATTTAACTTTAATAATTAAAAATACTAAAATTAAAGAATTCTTATTTTAAAAAGATCATATTTCTGTTCTAAATGATTAAAAATAATTTGTATAAAATTTTGGTGCAAAAATGATGAAAATTGGATTTATTATGATTTAATTATGATTAAATCTAACAAAAATTGATTAAAAATATAAAATAAATGATTTTACTGAATTAAAAATTATTTCAGTAAAGTTTAATGTTATAAAACTTAGGATAATTTTTGTGGAAATTAATAAGATCGTTTTGATATTTTTATAGAATTTTATAAATAAAATTGAATAAACTTGAATTATTTATTATATATGTAAAATAAATATATTTTCAGAAATAAAAATCTGAATAATTATATTTAGGGTATGAACATCATTATGTAAAATTTTGGGAATTTTTGAAGGCTTATAAGTATTTTAAATAATTAAAGTGAGTAATTATATAGTTTAAACCTATAAATTGAAAACTAAAAAAAAAAGAATGCAAGGAGTGGGGTTCGAACCCTGGCCCAGGGCCGGTTCAAACCTCTTAGTCCAAAGTGTGTAACCACTGAGCTACATCAGTGGTTTGTTATGTTTTTGCTTTCAACATAATTATATACTTTATCTGTTTAAAGTGTTCTTCCCCAAATTTATATCATACGAGCCCTAGATTTGCAATTGATTAAATCACACAATGTTAACCCAATTAATCATGGGGTAAACATTGTGTGTAGGCCGATAAATGAAACCCACGATTGAAATTAGACTTACAATGCAGAATTGAAGACTAACGAGTGGTCAAAGCAAAAGTCAAACAACGAGCTTGATAGTAATAATCAGTGTGAAATAGAGAGAATTGGAGGTTGAGAAGAGATTAATGGCGAGTTGTAATGCTTCGCAGAGGGTTCAATTTATAGGGTAAGGGTCCGGTTGTTGATTTGGTAAGCTTGACCACGAATTGAATAGGTTTCGTTAATTTAGTTTTAATTGATGCAAATTAATGAGTGTTTATACGTGGGTTTGACTCGACAAGGCCGGACATCCCGAAATCATGCCATAATTGGGTGATTGGAAGATAGATTAAAGGATTGGAAAAAGAAGAAAAAGAAAAAAAAGAAAAAAAAAAATTATTATTCAGCTGCTTCTGCTGGTTCGCGTACAGGGAAAGGAAAAGGAAGACAGCGACAAAGAGAGGTTAAATATAATTGGAATTGGGAATAAACCAAAAGGTGGTCATGGCTCAGGTGGTTCGTGCATGTGTGTGTGGTGATACCTGCCCGGGTTCGAGTCCCGGCAGGATCATTATTTTTTTGGATTAAATCAGGAAGGGGAGGGGGGTTTGGGCTTGATGCTTGGGCCGGGTATCAGTCTGGTGGGCTTCCAGGATGAAAGAAAGGGTTGCATGGGTGGGGGTTTGGGCTTCTAATGTGTTGGGTTTGGTTTAGAGATGGTAAGTAAATAAAAATGTATATATATAATAAATTCTGAATTTTATTATTATTATTATTATTATTATTATTATTATAAAAAAAATATATATATATATATATATATATATATAATGAAAAAGTGACGGATGTCACAGCATCCCCTACTTTTAGAAACTTCGTCCCGAAGTTATCATAAACATAGGGTTATGGATGCTTGGGTAAGAATTAAGATAACTGTGGTTTTGAAAAAAATTCGAATGATTTGGATATGGGGTTTGATAGGTGTGAGTTAAGGATTTGGGCTTGGTTCGTCTCGAATAATATAGAGAGTGAGAATCTAGTAAATCAATAAATTTCAAGTTTTAGGAATCCTAAAATAAATGTACGAGTTGGTTGATTATAAAAGACTAAATGAACTAACAAGCAAACAGAGTTTGTTCCTGGTTCGACTTCCAGTCTCACTTTCAATGCATCATTCGTGTTTGTATACAGGGTGTACCGCAGCTAACCCACCACACCTTTGATACCTTGAAAACGTACTGGACGCCTACCAAAAACTCTAATAGAATTTCACACTACCCTAACGCACCTGTAAATTCATGATTACGTTCCGGACCGGAATCATCAATTTACCTTACATTAGGGTTTTGTGTCCTTCTATGACCCCACCGATTGTTGAGCAGGTTCGATAGCCTCCACCAGCCGTGGAGTAGGTTGTAGGGCCTCTCCCGACTGTTTGAAAAGGCATAGCGACCTCTACCAATCGTTGAGTATGTTCAATAGCCTCTACCAGTCGTGGAGCAGGTTGTAGGGCCTCTCCCGACTGTTGAAAAAGGCATGATGACCTCTATTAAGTGCAGCAATTATTATTCACATAAATTACAAATTGATAGTATGATTATGCAAGCAAGTTTGTAAGTACTACAACCATTAAGTGTAAGTGTTAGCGAGTGTCATGAATAATTAGATGTTCAATGCGTAGTCAAATTAAGGGAAAAATCTAGTTTCATGTAATAATCAATGATGTTTTCTTAGAAAAGCATCTGTAAGATCAAGTATCAAGTCCAAACGTTTCAAATAAGGTAGAGTCTTGTATGATCAAAATAAACGTAATATAATAAATTTCCAATCGGTGTTAATACACAATAATACGTAAGGAAATTTCTAGATGTTGTATGCTAATGAGTGCGACAAAGTTGGGTATAAAATGATAATAGAATCAAGAAAATGAAAACACGGGTATTGGATTTCTCGAGTCTTGGGAAGATTTCATCCATGGCTTAACCAGTGGGATTAACGTCATCCTGATCGTCTGCTTCGTTGATATTGTTATTGAAAGCTCGTCCATGTGCCACCAGGTTAACATTGTTCAATTTGGGGCATTGAGGTAGCATGTGGTTAGGGTCTCTACAATGATAACATGCCCGACCGTTAGTAATCTGTAGTGGTTCCCGGGCAGCTGTTTGATGATTACTCTGTGTCCCAACCATTACTCGACAAGTGGTAACAAGGTGTCCAAACCTCCCACATCCAGTGCATTGACGGCATGGAAGATTTGCAGGGTGATGATATTTGCAGGTGTTGCATTGAGGATGGATTCCCGTGTAGGCTTTCTTGATAGGAGGCTGAGTCACAGGATCCACAACAGCATGATTCTGGTTATCGCCCATTCGTTTCCTAGAGTTCAGAGCAGTAGTGGCGGCCTTCGCTAAAACAGTCTTAGGTTGTTCAACAACATTGGTGGTTTTCTCAGTAGGTGTCTTGGTGCCCTTCCTAACTAAGTTTCCTTTCCTTACGTGTTTGTCTGTTAATGTGGCTGCAAGTTGGATGGCTTCTTCTACCGTAGTGGCTTTGCCTCCAGTGACAACGTCTTGAATCAGGTCAGGTAATCCCTCGATATATTTTTCGATTGCTCGAGAGACTGGGGTGACCATGTGTGGAACCAGTATGCTAAGTTCGTGATATCGAGTATTATACGCTAGATTCTCACCACTGTCTTGTTTCAACCCATAGAACTCTTCCTCTAGTTTCCTGATTTCGTTCCTAGGGCAGAATTTGGCGATCATGAGTTCCTTAACTTCAGCCCAAGATAATGATAAAGCAACATCCGTTCCTCGATTTCGTTTTTCGCCATTCCACCAGGTTAGCGCCCCCTTTTGAAGGACACTAGTAGCATAGCGAACGCGGAGTTCATCAGGACATTCACTGTTCACAAAGGTACTTTCCATGCTTTCAAACCATTGGAGGAGGCCAGTAGCACCCTCCTCACCAGTGAATTTTGTGGGGTTGCAGGAGTTAAAGTGTTTGAAAGTGCACCGAAATTGAGTCGTACTCCCTGTGTTGGCACTGTTACTATTCTGGGTTATCTCACTGACAAGGTTTGGGATCACTGCAGCAATTTGTTCGGCGACTAAAGATGCGAGGTGACGATCTGAACGTCGTCCAGAAGCACGAACAGGGCGTTGGCTGGCATCACGGAGCATGCGGCGAGCAGACATCTATGAGGTAGTCAAATAATAATCATGAGATTAGAAAATGTAAGTGTATAATCGTACAGATAATTATGAAGATATGATCTTGTAAGCACTCATGATATGCAAAGTATTGTATATGAAACGAGAGGGTAGTATTGGAAAAATTTGTACAAAATGCTTGGAGTGCCCTTGTCTAGCTGTAAAGCTCAACAAGGACGTTGACTTTTCAAAGGAATTGAACCCAATGGTGATCAAAGAAGACATGCTTTAGCCTATAAGTGGACACTCACTCCAGGAATCCCCAGGTAAGCATAACAGGTCCGTAAATGGATTTATGCGCTATGCTTGCCTATGCCAGAAAACCCAGTGTACAGGCGTCCACCCTTCCAGATTGCACGTGTCCTTATCACACTCATTAAAGTTCAACAACTTCGAAGGAGTAACAATAAGAGTAGATATTATATCTGAGAGTGTCTTCATGAAAGGTACTGCTCCCGCTCCATGATGATGTAGTCTTTCCACTCCTTGTAGGACACCATCCTTATACGTCATGATGAAAGATGAGGAGAAAGGAGAAGAAAGGGAAAGATTAAGGAAGGAAAGTGAAGGGTAATGAGAGGGATGATAAATTGGGAAGTGTTGTACCTGAAAGTTGAAATTCGGTTGTAGTCTAGGCTAAAAGGCATTCTAATAACCTAATTCCCTATAACCATGGCTCTGATACCAATCTGTAACACCCCAACCGATGGCGGAATCATCGAGGTGCCACGTAGTGACGATTGTTCAAAAGCTCATGGTACTAAAATGTAAATATTATTGAATAAACCAAAATTGTCTTACATGAAAATGGAAATTACATTGTCTAAATGAAATGTAAATATTGTAATGACTGAATTAAAATAAAGCACTAAATGTCTCTTGCTAAAGCATTAGATCAAACTGCACCTGAAACATGTACAAAAATAGGTTTGGTCAACATTTGAAATGTTGGTGAGCATTCCTAGATTTGATATATATAGTAGGTTAAAAAGTTATACAATTCAAGTGCAAGCTACAGTGCAAATATGTAAACCATGTATCAAACAAATGAGCGAAATCAACCCTGTGACTGTATAATGTACTGTATGAACTGTAGTGTACTTATCCAACAAGTGGATAATAACTTAACAATGGCCACGGATTCTCCGATGAAAAAGGGGGAGAATCAACCTAGGCGGGTTGTCAATCCAAATAGCGCTATCCAATGTTAAGGTCGGCTTGTACCATGTTAATGATTTCACTAAGTACAAATGTAATCCACATGTATTGTCTAAGCATAAAGCACGTTGTAAGCAATGCACATAGTACTAGAATTGTATTTTGAAAATGTAAACTTGTATTTGAACTTGTAATAGTGTACATGAATCACCCCAAAAAATGTATAAAAGTAAAAAGGGGATAGGAATACTCACTGTTTACGTAGTAACTTGAAATTGGACTGGACAACGAAATATGAACTTGAGATTTCTCCCAAAAGATTAACCTAAAGTAATTGATATTGTGTGAGTGAAATAACTCTAGGATGCATGTATATCTAGGGCTTCGAATTGGGGATTACGTTTATTTGTGTTAATAAACAAATTGTTTATTAATTATGAGAAATTTAATAAATAAATAAACAAAAGTCTTTTAATGAAATTTGAATTTAGAATATACACAATAAAGTGTTTGAAGTATAGAAATAATTTTTATAAAATTATTTCATTTAAAATAGATTTTTAAATCTATTTATTTATAAATAGTCATTATTTAACTTTAATAATTAAAAATACTAAAATTAAAGAATTCTTATTTTAAAAAGATCATATTTCTGTTCTAAATGATTAAAAATAATTTGTATAAAATTTTGGTGCAAAAATGATGAAAATTGGATTTATTATGATTTAATTATGATTAAATCTAACAAAAATTGATTAAAAATATAAAATAAATGATTTTACTGAATTAAAAATTATTTCAGTAAAGTTTAATGTTATAAAACTTAGGATAATTTTTGTGGAAATTAATAAGATCGTTTTGATATTTTTATAGAATTTTATAAATAAAATTGAATAAACTTGAATTATTTATTATATATGTAAAATAAATATATTTTCAGAAATAAAAATCTGAATAATTATATTTAGGGTATGAACATCATTATGTAAAATTTTGGGAATTTTTGAAGGCTTATAAGTATTTTAAATAATTAAAGTGAGTAATTATATAGTTTAAACCTATAAATTGAAAACTAAAAAAAAAAGAATGCAAGGAGTGGGGTTCGAACCCTGGCCCAGGGCCGGTTCAAACCTCTTAGTCCAAAGTGTGTAACCACTGAGCTACATCAGTGGTTTGTTATGTTTTTGCTTTCAACATAATTATATACTTTATCTGTTTAAAGTGTTCTTCCCCAAATTTATATCATACGAGCCCTAGATTTGCAATTGATTAAATCACACAATGTTAACCCAATTAATCATGGGGTAAACATTGTGTGTAGGCCGATAAATGAAACCCACGATTGAAATTAGACTTACAATGCAGAATTGAAGACTAACGAGTGGTCAAAGCAAAAGTCAAACAACGAGCTTGATAGTAATAATCAGTGTGAAATAGAGAGAATTGGAGGTTGAGAAGAGATTAATGGCGAGTTGTAATGCTTCGCAGAGGGTTCAATTTATAGGGTAAGGGTCCGGTTGTTGATTTGGTAAGCTTGACCACGAATTGAATAGGTTTCGTTAATTTAGTTTTAATTGATGCAAATTAATGAGTGTTTATACGTGGGTTTGACTCGACAAGGCCGGACATCCCGAAATCATGCCATAATTGGGTGATTGGAAGATAGATTAAAGGATTGGAAAAAGAAGAAAAAGAAAAAAAAGAAAAAAAAAATTATTATTCAGCTGCTTCTGCTGGTTCGCGTACAGGGAAAGGAAAAGGAAGACAGCGACAAAGAGAGGTTAAATATAATTGGAATTGGGAATAAACCAAAAGGTGGTCATGGCTCAGGTGGTTCGTGCATGTGTGTGTGGTGATACCTGCCCGGGTTCGAGTCCCGGCAGGATCATTATTTTTTTGGATTAAATCAGGAAGGGGAGGGGGGTTTGGGCTTGATGCTTGGGCCGGGTATCAGTCTGGTGGGCTTCCAAGATGAAAGAAAGGGTTGCATGGGTGGGGGTTTGGGCTTCTAATGTGTTGGGTTTGGTTTAGAGATGGTAAGTAAATAAAAATGTATATATATAATAAATTCTGAATTTTATTATTATTATTATTATTATTATTATTATTATAAAAAATATATATATATATATATATATATATATAATGAAAAAGTGACGGATGTCACATAAAGCAAACAACTCATACAATCATCAATCAACAACACAAAGAACACAGAAATATAGTGACAAGACGGTGACAAACTCTATTATTAAACCAACCCAAAAACGTACCCAACCAAACCCAAAGAGTCTCAGCAAATTATTAAGACTCGGTTGAACAGTACAATACAAGATCTCCTGCTGATTATAGATTAGCAGATGATGATAAGAAGAATAATAAAAAATAGACTTACAGACTGAATGATTGAACAAACCCTAATATACAATGAGAGAGAATACAGGGAACAAAGACTACAAAATATCTCATCTGGGATACAAGAGAGAGAGAGAGAGAGAGAGAGAGAGTAGAGACTTTATATACAGAGTCTCGAATCTTCTCAAGAAACCCTCTAATCAAGGGTCCAGATTAGAACTCATCCAACGGCTGATAACCATTCTCGAACAACTTTCCAGCTCACCCATGGGCCACCTTTTATCCAAAACTTTGGTCAATTTCTCATTCCATTTTCTTGGTGTCTGTTTTAAACCATACAAAGATTTGACAAGTTTGCACACTTTTATTTCATTTTTTGAGTAATGACCTTCAGGTATGGACATATATAAACATCTTCAGTTATTGACCCATATAGAAATGAATTATTTATGTCTAACTGAAATAATGGCCAGTTATTTTGGACTGCAATACTTAGAACACATATAACTGTAACCATTTTTTACTACAGAAGAAAATGTTTCCCCCAAATCAAGCCCTTCCCTTTGGTTATAGCCTTTGGCAACAAGTCTAGCTTTATATCTCTCAACTTCACCATTTGACTTATACTTAGCTTTGTAAACCCATTTACATCCTATAGGTTTTCTCCCTACGGGTAAATCTGTTAAAACCCAAGTGTTGTTTCTATGTAAGGCCTCCATTTCAGAGTTTATTGCCTCAACCCACTTAGGATCTTTGGCAGCCACATAGTCAGTACTGGGTTTAATAGTTTTATTTAAAATGGAAACTAAACACAAGTTTTCACTAGACAAGTTAGAGTAGTTGACCACTTTTTCAAGACCATACTTAACTTTCCCTTCTATCACATAATCAGTAAATTTTTCTAGGTAAATTAGACTATCTAGGAGATCTTTTAACACTTCCCTCCGATGGGACTTTCTCAACATTTGAAGTTCCCACATCCTGGTCTGCCACATCAGGACCTCTACAACCTAGACTACCAGACTGCTGTCCCTGTTGATGGCCAACATGGTCTACCCCCAGCAGCCCTGGGAGATGTCACTGATTGCACACTAGTGGGATAATCATGAGATCCACTGGTTCCCCTTTCATCATTGGGAGGATTATTCTTAGTTATTTGCAAAACAATTGGTTCATTAGACTCAATACTATCAAAAAATTTTAAATGTGTGACATCATTAAGATCAAGTTTAAACTCAAAATTTTTAAGATCATTTTGTTTAAAAGGATAGATTTCTTCATAAAACCTAACATCTCTAGAAAATTCAACTTGTTTGGTGTCAAGACACCAAAGTTTGTATCTTTTTTTTTTTAATTTGAATACCCTATTAAAACATATTTTAAGCTTTAATTGATAGTTTATCATGATTGTTTAAAACAGTATTGAAACATAAGCAACCAAGGTTTTTTAAATGACTAAGTGTGTGTGGTGGTGGGGGGAACCCAAACATGACTTTATAGGGACTTTTACCTAGCAGAACTGAAGAAGGAACCATGTTAATCAAATAAGTGGTAGTTAATACACAATCAGACCAAAAACATAGCGGTTAACCACCCTGAAACAATAATGCCCTAGCCATATTTAACAAATGTCTATGTTTTCTTTCTACTACACCATTTTGTTGTGGTGTATAAGTACAAGAGGTTTAATGTATAATACCATTTGTTTTACAAAACATATCCATTTGTTTATTAACAAACTCACTACCATTATCACATCTAAAAACTTTAACTCCTTTTTTTCAAATTAAGTTTTCAAAAGTTCATAGAAAACAAGTAGATTCTCAAAGACTTCACTTTTATTTTTCAACATATAACACCACACAGTTCTGAAAAAGTCATCTACAACAACTAAGAATAACCTATTAGCCTATACCCTTCTCTACTAGTTACTTTATAAGACTCCAAACATCTAGGTGAATAATATCACCTATTTGTTTGGTCTTATGTTCACTAATAGGGAATGGTAACCTGATTTGTTTACCTTGCGACAAACATCGTAAGCCTGAGAATCTATCTTTCCCAGTTTTAAATCATGTTTTAATACAGCCAAGACTTGATCAAAGGGGTGTCCCAACCAACAGTACAATACAAGATCTTCTGCTGATTATAGATCAGTAGATGATGATAAGAAGAAGAATACAAATAGACTTACAGACTGAATGATTGAACAAACCCTAATACATAACGAGAGAGAATACATAGAACAAAGACTACAAAATATCTCATCTGAGATAGAAGAGAGAGAGAGTATAGACTTTATATACAAAGTCTCGAAGCTTATCAACAAACCCTTTAATCAAGGGTCCAGATTAGAACTCATCTAACGACTGATAACCATTCTCGAACAACTTTCCATCTGGCCCATGCGCCACCTTTTATCCAATAAGCCTACCTGGCAATACTTAATACAAAATGAGCTCAAAGTAATAATAATGTAAATCCAATAACATAAGCCCAATACTTGAACTAAATATTATCATTATTTTTTACACTATTCGAATAATGAGAACCCTAGTGGCTTATATTTTCATTAGAGTATTGGCTTATATAAGGTCTACGATCATAGTGGATTCCCGAGCCGACTTTCATAAGTTGAAGATTACCCTAAACTTGGTATTTCCGATTAGATACCGAGTTCCTCGCCTTGTGGTGTGGTGGTAAACGTGTTGGAGTTACAACTGAGAGGTTAGGAGTTCAAGCCTCATAAGAGGCAAAAAAAAAAAAAAAAGTGTATTTAAAAGGGGATAAAATAAGGGGTTTAATAAAAAAAAAGGTGTAAAAAAATGGAGGAAATTAGCCGTTTAAAAAAAACGATACCTTGTTCCCCAACAAGTACATGTTTTCTATACCAAACATATTTTTTAGGAATATTAGATCTAAAGAATCCCATCTATCGCCTATTGGCCGCACCACCAGTCTCACTTTCAAAAATCATTGTTGGCGGTCCCATCTTTTAATTCATATAGCTTTTGCTGATGTGGACTGCCACATAAGTAATGTTGTAAAACTCGCTAGGCGCTAGGCGACCGGTTGGGTGGGGACTAGAGATTAATCACGATTAATCGATTCAAGATTAATCGGGATTATTCGAATTGAGATTTTTATATGTAATTTTTAGTTTTTTATACATATACACACATTTTTATAGGTAAGGTTTTATAGGTTTGGTAGGAAAATTGCCAAAATTTATAGGTTTTGGCCTTTGATCGGAGTTACAGACTTTCGCCAAAATCTCGCTCGAAGCGTCAAATTTTGGCCAGCCGACTAGGACTAACTACCGGTTAATGGACTGACTAATGAAAAATTACTCAGTATCCTACCGACTTGCGATTAATCACCGATTAATACTAATTTTTACAACACTGCACATAAGCCGTCTATGTCATCAAAAGTTTGACTTTATACCAAACAAGTAGTGCATGTCAGTAAACGTTTGACTTTTTTTTGCCACGTAAGCAGTCCACATCAGCAATGATTAACTGGGTTAACTTTTAGTTAGTATGAGATCGTTGTGGGAAAATAGGTTTAAAGGTGGGACTGCCAGCAGTGATTTTTGAATGTGACGACCAATAACTGATACCTGAAATTATTTAAATCCAATATTTCAACTTTTTATTCTAATTGACAACAAACCAGGTCTTCAAACCACGATCACAAACCCAAATTTTCGAACGTTCGATGACCACTGTATCATTCTATCATGACGTAACAAAACAAGTATCGTTTTCGAACATTTTATGTTCCATCGTTATTAACTAAAGATTTGGTAACAAGCCAATCTTCTCTTGTCAATATTAAAAGGACAAATCTCACTTCAGCTCATTTGAATTTGTTTTAAACAACAAAACAATCTAAAAATCTACCTTAAATCAATTGTGATAAACGAAAGAATATCCACCTTAAAAATTAATATGGTACAACTAAAATGAAGTTTATAATTCTATGTGTTAGGATCAAATACACAATGAAAGAAAAATATGAAATTATAGGAACGGTATCAAACGAACTCTGATTGAACTCATTCAAACGGTATTGGAACTGTCTCATCGAACCCTGCAATTTTAGTTTTTAGGGTTTCGCTTGTTTAGTTTTTTAGCTTATAGTTTTTAGAATCTACGTTATATCATTTTCTTATTTTCACCACTGTGTTTTTTTTATTCAGTTTTGGGCTCATTGTGTCATATTTCGTGATCTATTGTGTTTTTTTGTATCTTTTTCACCATTCTTATTTTTGTTACATGGTGTAGGATAAGTTGACCCTCTAATTCTATATGTGAATTGCCCTTTTTAACAAGCTTTTGGCTGAAGTCGAGGTAAGAGAAACGGCCGGTCGTTCATGCAGGCACGTTGTGTTAACACAAAAAATGGGCTGCCGTTAGACAAGACGGCGGACGGTCGACGGAGACGGTTACTGACTAATGGCCGACTTGCAGTTTGTCTTGTATTATTATACTTCCAAATTTTCAATCATTTGGATACTCCACTTGACTTTGGGGACCAACACTCTTCCATGTTGGAAAATATGCTAACAAATGGATGTTTTCCAACTCAATTACTTTTAGAATCTATATTTATATTTACATATAATAAACGAAAACATAGTGTTTGACATGAGTCACATGACATAAGATTAGGTTTTCTTATACCTTAAGAAGCTTTCGGGATATAATCTAGTAACATATAAATTGATTTTTAATGTCTTATGTGCGGATAGTAAAAGGTTTTTTATATATATACATGTTATTTTCATAGGGTTTTTTTATCAACGATTATTAATTAATATTGAACGGAATTGCACTGAGCAAGAAGCTAGAAGCAATGCACGACACAGTTACAAAAGAGGCTTCGTAAACTTTCTAATCGACCCGCTAGAAGGGAGGTCTACTCTTCACCTAGCGGATCATGTTCTTGTGTTCAGTTGGGCAGGTGAGAAACACGCTTGCGTGGACCTTGTAGGAGTGTCCCCCTAGTTTGCCTTAGGGTAAACAGGTTCGTGGCTAGATAGACGGTGTTGAAGGAGGAATTAAAGAAAGTGGCGAAACATGAAAAAGCTTACACTGATAAGCAACATGCTTTCGCTCCTTTTGCTTTTGATACTTTTGACTCTCTGGCTCCCGAAGCTATTGGTTTCCTAGATAGAGTGCACATGGTCATATAAAACAAATTCTCGACCCTTGGTAACCAAGGTTTTGTTTTCAGTGGGATAAGTTTTGCTATTCTAAATGAGGTTGCGGCATAGCTTGTTACCTGTTTGCTTGTCATCATGCTTATGACATGAATAAATAAATACCAACTTACAAAGAAAAATTAGAGAAGTTAAAAGTTAAACCACATCAATCATTCTCGCGATCAGATATTTGGCCAATTTTTATATCCAAACAAAATAACGAATACATTATCCTTATTATTATTATTACTATTAGTTTACAAACTTCATGAATAGTTCTCTTGCCACCTGATTGGGCTGTTTAGACGGTTCTCTCCACTAATTTGTCTGTCTGGACGGTGCTATCTTGGTGTCTTCGTCTGGTTGACCTTTTTGGACGGTTTCTTCTTGCTCATCAAATTACGAGCAACACGCATCATCAAACTAGCAACAGTTCCTTCTCCTCATTTAAACCAAAGGAAGGGAGAGAATTCACCTCTTCCGTCTCCTCTTTCTTCTTCAACCTTTTTTCAACAGATCTGTGTTGTGGTTTTTTTGTGCGGTGTAAGCCATGGATGTTGTTGTGTTTGAGTTAACTTCCTCAATTACTTTGACTCCAATACCGAAATACTCTTAAATGTTATACTGTTGCCCCCTTTTTAGATGCAGAGCTGGTAATAAGGATTTAGGTACTTAGGACGAACTTGAAAAAAGGCCCCAATGTATAAATTATATAAGCTAGTTTTTTTTTTTTTTTTAATATAGCGTCACACTTTTATACCCTTATTTCTATCAAATTTAAGACTTACAATTTGTAGGTTGAGTTGGGTAAATTAAAAACATACTTTATACTGTAATGGTAAAAATACATCATATTAGTAAACATACAATAAAAAAATATTTTTAAAAGTGGTTAGATAAAACATTACCTTCATATTGGTTATACAAACTAGCTCTTGGATTTCACATGTGTACTTGTGAAAATATCTTGTTATACTTGTTTTAGATCACCACCTTAAAAAAATTATAGTCACTATCTTTAATTTTTTTTTTTTTTCTCATCTAAAGTATTATGTCTCTACCAACAACAAATTCAAGTTTTAAATATACCTAGTATGTTCCTAAAAAAAATTGGCCCAGGAAAATGTGACTCGATCGAGAATGCGGCTCTCGCACCCAAGGGCTGCCCTATCCAGATGAATCAAGTTGAAGGAAAAAAGAAAATGTGTAGTCATCGGTTTGTTTGCTGAGGTGGAAGGGTTTACTCTTTAGGGGAGACTGCAGAGGTACACGGTTCGAATCTTAGGGCCAGCAGAAATACACCTCTTGACGTTGAAATGGCTTATGCCCTCAGGAAGGATACGGAAATGAAGATTCAAAACGGGGTACCAAGATGATGTCCTTAACCGATCAAAAAAAATCTGCTTGTTTGCTGTTCGGCATGAGGGCCTTTTCCCATCACCAATAAGGTTTTTTTAAAGAAAATATATATATTGAAGTTCGTTATAAATAAAATAAGCAATCTTTCAAAGTTGCATATTTTGATAATAGAGCTCAGTGTTCGTAAAAACCATGTTCTAGTACAAGGAAAAGGTACTTAATGTAATAAACTTTTTTTTTTTTTACTAAATAACCGGTGTCTAATAAATTTTAATAATTTTATAATAAACTTATAAAGAGACACCGGGTTAGATATTAAAACTCATTGTCTATCACAAATGGATTATATTTAGGCAATACGGTGTGGTACTCATGAGAAGCCCGTGAGAGGGTAGTGAGGGTAGTGACCACACGAGAACACCGCTCCCACCCACATCACGCGTGAGTGACGTGAAGATCCTCACGATGGTTACGGTTACGGTTCATTTTTGGTTTTAGTTATTTTGTTCTATTCAATTAAGGGGTAGTGATCACACCCCTAGGTTGGTGATGGAGGGTCGTGATGGAGAGTGAAGTGATGTGGCGATAACGTGGATGATAGTGACAGTGACTAGGCCAGTGACCAAACCCAATGTTCTTAGAAAACACATCCACCGTTTTTGTAGTAGTGTAAACCTAACTTGGGTTTAACCGTCTTTAACCACCACTCATCCAACAATCAACATCAACTTGTCGTTGTTTATTCTTAGGCTGGCTACACATGTCACAATCTTCCTGTATAGATTTGCATACATGTAAATTAAGTTATGAAAAAAAGTGGAATTCATTGTATTTATTGTATTAATTATGAGGTGCATTGTACACGCTGAAAAATGATGGTTTACTCTTGAATATTGCAACTATAACAGAAATGAAGTCACTCACTTATGAACAATTGCATTGATGGATGATAATGCTTATCATCGTCATCTCATCCACAACCTCATCTACCAAGCGTGGATACCAAACTATCATTCTCATTGTCGACCTTTTCTTCATCCTCATCATTAGGTTTTTTCGTTTCCCCTTTCTTCTTCGTGTTCTCTTTGTTCTAAATTAACGGATGCATCTAACATATGTGATCTAAATATTTGTTCTTTCAAAATATCCGTTATGCCCATATGGTGTGTGTAATGAGTATGATTAGTTTATGATGACGTGAGTAGCCCAAGGCAAAAAGATTAATAATCATCACAAACATATGCTTAAAGTGTTGAAATATACAAAGGTTCAAATAACAAAGAAGCACAGATTAAAAGATGACCTGTCTTGTCACCTTTTCCTCGGACAGCTCAAAGCAACTGTCGGGTAGATATTGCACAGCTCGGACCGCAGGTCCAAAGCCATCACCGGCTTAAAGTGGCTTGTCCTCTTGTTGCATCATGTTCCAAGATAATATGCCTACCTAAATTAGAAGATACCTCCTCTATATAATCAGGATCAATCCCACAGATTTGATCCATCCTTGATTATTCTCTCTTACACTCAATCTTCTATTCTTTTGATCCACACACACGTGAGGAGTCTATCTCCATCACATGAACACATCACTCAAGTCTTAGAATATCAATTCTGGTATTGAGTAACACTCAGACCAGAATTCTAACACTCTAAAACAATATTATCTTGAACCTCCTTCTACGTTTTGCAACATAGGAGGACACCACGACCTGCGTTAGGCAGATTGAAACCCTTGAACCCTTTAACCCTTCCTGTGACTCAGAACTAATGTTAGGCTATTATTTGTTGTAGCAACAAGTTGGCGCCCATCATGGGCTACGCCATTATTTCCTTAAAATATCAATCGTGTAGCTCCAACTTCCTAGCATGTCTGACCCTCAGTCTCAAGAAGAGGTGAACCAGATCTCACCAAGCACAGATCAAGCTTCTCCCAACAGATATGTGTCGTTTTCCACTCCAGGAAGTACCCCTGCTGGCACCCAAACTCCGCCAACTCACCCTGAGTTCACGATCTTCCAAACTCCACCCCCACACGTTTAGGGGTGATGTCTCCTCTCCCTAATGATGTACAGGGTCCCCAACGTATAGATCTGACTCCGGAAGGAATTGCAAGCAACTTCCTACAACTCAGATCTCTCCTAAACCAGCATGTCATGAGGGAAAGAGAGAAAGGGGTCCGCATCCGGCTAGATTACAACGAGGAGGAAGTGTCACTTTCTCCTGGACCACCCCTTCCTCTCACTAGTCAGCCTGGTCAACAAACCGCTTTTCGAAGCTAAGAAGCAGGTCCAAGCAATAGGCTTCCTGCTCATCAAGCAACCAGACCCAGTCCTACCGCCTTTCCTCTGTTCACTACCCAAGCCACCACCACTGGTGCACCCATTGGGTATGAACTCACTCTGGATCAACTCCTACAATCACCCATTGCTAGTGTTCCACCACCAGCTGCCACCTCATGGGCTCAGGCCATGGCTACTCTACCTATGGCTTGTAGTGCCTCCATGAGTGTCCCCATGGTAGCAAGCAACATAGCGGCAACTGAGAGCCTTCAAGGCTTTAACCTTATGCCCTACATGATGTCTCAAATGATGGCTCACTTCCCATGGCAACAACTCATCAGTCAAGCTATTGCTGCTCAACAAGGGAACCCTAACAGAAACAACAACAACAACAGGGTGGAACACATCACCCATCAACCATATAAACCTAACAGCCTGTCCTGCTTCTCTCGAGAGATAGCAGATTAGGAGTTCCCAAACAAGTTGAAAATGCCAGCTCACATCAGAACCTATGATGGCACTGATGACCCTGAAAACCATCTGCAGATCTTCTCCGGGGCTGCTCGCATCGAAAAATGGGGTGACCCCGAATGTTGTCTCATGTTCATGCAGACTCTGGTTGGATCTGCCCGAATATGGTTCAATGATTTACCTGCGGAAAGCATCAAAACTTTCAACGACCTAGGAAAAGGATTGTTGGCCAATTTCTCACAACAAAGACGTTGTGTCAAGGATGCAACAGTCATCTTTCATATCAAACAGAGAGATGACGAAAGCCTGAGAAATTTCATTGAAAGGTACAAGAAAGAAAGCCTCACCTATGTCGGTGCAGATGAAAAAATGAAGGTTGCAGGGTTCATAAACGCCATCAACTCGAAATACCTTACAAGAAACTTTAACAAGAGTCTCCCACGTACTCTTGAAGATGCCCTAGAAAGGGTTGAAGCCCATATCCGAGGAGAAGAGGCTATAGACATCAAGGAGCAAAGAAAGAGAAGCTCCACCTGGAGAAGCAACAGTCCTAGCAGATAGAGGGGCAACTATGGAACTCACGACAGAAGGCCCAGGGGGTCTGAGTCTCGAAGGCCGGAAGGCAGGAACCCTCCAAGCAGGGACAGAAATGTCAACTTCACAGTCCTCACTAAAACTCCTCAAGAGATTCTGGCAACAGAAGAAGTCAAGCATACCTTTCGACCTCCCCGTCCCTTGCCAAAAAGCAAAAGAAACGAAAATTCCAACCAATATTGTGAGTTCCACGAAGAAAAGGGACATCATACCAACGACTGTTTCCAACTTAAGAAAAGAATTGAAGAAGCCGTTAAATCCGGGGAGCTGGCCCACTTGGTGAAAGGTGTAAAAGAAAACATGACCGACAACAAGAAGAAAGAAGTTGCTATGGTCTCGTTCGAACAAGAAACACTAAGCAAGCGTCAGAGGTTGGAAGCTTGGGAACATTAGGGCGTCTGTTTTCCTTACACCAAAGAGGACTCCCCTTCTCCTTGAAGCCTTCGTTGGTTCAGTAAAAACACAAAAGGCTTACATAGATACAGGAGCAGCTACCGAAATCATGTTTGAAAAATACTTCAAACTCCTAAGCCCGGAAGAATGCTCCAAGCTCCAACCCACAGAAGTCTCCATCAAAGGCATTGCAGACATACCCATCAAGCCCTTGGGAGAAATAACACTTGATGTGAATTTCTCCAATGGAAAGATGCAAAGAACTGAACCACTAAGCTTTATCGTCCTGGACCTACCGTCCAATTATGATGTTATCATTGGCAGGCCCGGAGTAGTGGTTTTTGACATGACCATCTCCATTAGTCGGAAGAATGCAAAGATCCCCACAAAAGATGGGATCGCAACCCTTCAAGTATCAACCACAGTACTAGTGGTAAACGAAGGCAACAGTGACCGAAGCGGATTTGGCCTCAGCATCAACCCAAAATACCCAGAATAGAGAATACGGGTCAACACAGATCTCCCCACAGAAACACTTTCAAAACTTGAAGGGTTACTATGAGACAACGTTGATATTTTTGCCTCGTGTCCCAGTGACATGACTGGCATCCCTCAAAGCATTGCTGAACATGAGCTCAAGATTCCTCCACATGTCAAACCGGTTGTCCAAAAGAAAAGGAGTCTCGCCCCCGAACGAAGCAAGGCTGCATGCCAAGAGGTTGACAAACTAGTCGAAGCAGGAATCCTCCGTGAAGTCAAATACCAGTCCTGGGTTGCAAACCCGGTGATGGTCAGAAAGCTCGATGATTCATGGAGAATGTGCATAGAATTCAAGGACCTCAACAAGGCTTGCCCCAAGGATTGTTATCCTTTGCCAGAAGTTGACTTAAAAGTTGACTCATTGACAGGTTTCCCCTTCAAGTGTTTCCTGGATGCCTATAAAGGTTACCACCAGATACAGATGAAGGCAGAAGACGAAGAAAAAACAGCCTTTCACACCGACAAGGGCATCTTTTGTTACCAAAAGATGCCTTTTGGCTTAAAAAATGCAGGTGCCACGTACCAAAGGTTGGTCGATAAAGCGTTCACCGGAAAAAATTGGTAAGAACATGGAAGCTTACGTGGATGATCTAGTCATCAAAAGCAAGACGGAGGAACAAATGCTTAAAGACATACAAGAAACGTTTAGCAACCTCAGAAAGATCAACATGAAACTCAACCCTATAAAGTGTTCGTTCGGGTTCGAAGAAGGAAAGTTTTTGGGACATATCGTGGGAAAACAAAGCATAAAGGCCAACCCCAACAAGGTTCGAGCCGTTCTGAACATGAAGTCACCACAAACCAAGAAAGAAGTGAAAAGCTTGAACGGCAAACTCGCTGCTTTAAAACGTTTCATGTCAAAACTAGCTGAAAGGTCCCTACCCTTCTTCAAAACTCTCAAGGGTTGCACAGATAAGAAAAACTTTGGATGGTCAGAAGAAGCCGAGGAAGCCTTCAACCAAATGAAACAATATCTGGCTTCCCCTCCAACCATTGCAGAACCTGAAGCAGAAGAAACTATCTCTGTCTATCTTTGTGTTACTGAAGCAGCCCTCAGTGCTGTTCTCACCATTGAAAGAGATCAAGCCCAGGTACATGTTTACTTCTTAAGTAAAACTTTAAAGTTGGCAGAGGTCAAGTACCCTCCTCTAGAAAAACTAGCCTTGGCCCTAGTACAAACAGCCAGAAGGCTCAGAAGGTACTTTCAAGCACACCCCATACAAGTGGTCACCAACCAACCCATCAAGAATGTGCTTGAAAGACCTGAAACTTTGGGACGACTGGCCAAATGGGCTGTCGAGCTGAGTGAACACAAAATCACCTACGTCCCAAGGAAGGCAGTAAAGGCACAAATACTGGCTGATTTTATAGCTAAAGTTCCAAAGGTGGAAACCACCGAAGTTAACATTGCAACAAACGAACCCCCTGATCCAGAAGCCTGGAAGCTTTACACTGACGGAGCTTCGAGCGTTGAAGGATCCGGAGCAGGTCTTGTTTTAATCAATCCCGAGGGATTAGAATTTACATATGCTCTTCGCTTGGAATTTCAGGCCACCAACAATGAAGCAGAATATGAGGCTCTGATTGCAGGATTGAAGCTTGCAAAAAAGATGGTTGTTCAAAAGCTTCAAGTGTTCACTGATTCACTCCTGGTTTCCAACCAAGTGAATGATAGCTACATAGCCAAAGAACCAAACATGAAAATATACAGAGAAAAGGCAAAAGAAATCATGAACACCTTCCAGTCCTGCAAAATCAAACAAGTTCCAAGATCACACAACAAGAAAGTCGACGCTCTCAGCAAGCTTGCCTCATTAAATTTTGCTCATCTCACTAAAAAAGTGTTGGTTGAAGTAATCCAACATCCCTCCATATCCGAACTCAAAGTACAAGATGTAATCACTGAAAATGAACCAAATTGGATGACTCCATTCATAACGTTCCTGAAAAAAGGTGAACTACCTCAAGATCATGCTGAAGCTGAAAGGGTCCGGATCAAGTCAAGGCAATACATCATCCAAGAAGACATACTCTATAAAAAAGGGTATTTGGCTCCATTGCTTCGATGTGTTGGCCCGGAACAAAGCAGATATTTAATTAAGGAGGTTCACGAAGGCATATGTGGAGCTCATTGTGGTCCACGATCAGTGGTTGCAAAGCTCATGAATCTCGGCTACTTTTGGCCCTCCATGCACAGAGATGCATCAGAACAATTGAAAAAATGCGAAGCTTGTCAAATACACGCCCCAGTTCCAAAAAGTCCCAAGCATGACTTGATCCCAATCAACTCAGCTTGGCCGTTTTACAAATGGGGGATGGATATCATTGGACCCTTCCCACCAGCAAAAGGGAGAGTCAAGTTCTTGTTGGTTGCCGTTGATTACTTCACAAAGTGGCCAGAGGTGAAGCCTTTATGGAAAATATCCGGGAAAATGATCATCGACTTCGTTTGGGAAAACATTATCTGTCGATACGGCTTACCTGGAGTACTTGTCATAGATAATGGGAAGCAGTTTGCAGAAAAACCTTTCAGCACTTGGTGCAAGGAATACCGAATAACCCAGGTTTTCAGTTCTGTGGCATACCCACAATCAAACAGCCAGGTTGAAAGAATGAACCAAAGTGTGGTTGAAGGGATCAAGGCTAGGCTCGGCAAGAAAGGGGGAAAGTGGTTGGATGAGCTCTCAAGCGTCTTATGGGGCATCCGAACCACCGAAAAAACAGGTAACAAGAAAACACCATACAACCTTACTTTTGGATCCGGAGCAGTTATCCCGGCCAAGATTGGGGTTACCACGCCTCGAACACTTCATGTTGATATTAAGACCAATGAAGAAAAAGCTCTGCTCAACCTAGACCTCTTAGAAGAAGCCAGGGACTCAGCAGCAATTCGAGAAGCTCAATACAAACAAAAGATGGAGTCATACTACAATGCTAGGGTAAAGCACAAACGCTTCAAGCGAGGAGATCTGGTCTTAAGGAACAACGAAGCAATCAAGAAAGAAAATCAAGGGAAGCTAGGACCAAAATGGGAAGGTCCATACACCATCCTAGAATCCCACAAAGGAGGATCCTATAAACTTGCCAATATGGAAGGCAAGAAGCTACCACGCCACTGGAACGGCAAGAACCTTAAAAAGTTCTTTGTTTAGGCTTTCAAGAAATGTAGTTTCTCTCCTATTGAATGATGTAACACTGACATGTTAAATCAATGAAAGGATCAGTAGATCCTCTTTTGAAAATTTGCCTTTCCATCCTAATTTCAGGTTGAGAACCTTGCAAGAAACTCCATGGAAAGGGCCATGTAAGGGGATGAGCTCCCAGGCCACATCGCTTAATAGGTTCAAGGGTTGAATGAACCTATATAAGGGGTGAGTTCCTAGGTCAATCGAACTCCATGAGACTTACAAACTTTCTCTTTACATGTCTCATTGACGGGTTTGAGCAGCCTACATCAATTGTTCCTTAAGTTTTTGAACAAACTTATGAAAAAACAAAAAACACTAAGTAGTGTATAGGATAGATGGTGACATGTTTACCTAGACTACCTTTAGGATGAATGACTGCAACATTCAACCTTTTAAGGTGCTACCGGTTAAACATTCCCAAACATAACAAAGACAAATACCATAGAACAAACACAGTTAAAAAGCCAACAAAGAAAGGAAACCTAACATAGCCTTAAGGGCTTAAAACATTAAAGGCCTTAACAAGCCAAGTACTACAAATTGTTCAAAGGGCTATCAAAGCCCACCACCATAAGGGAGTCCACTAGACCCCAACAAAAGACAAATTGTTCAAACACCAGTTAATTGTTTACAGACTGATTACTAAGAAAGCTGTGAATAAAGGACATAAAAGAAGCTAAGCAACACCACCAGACCCTGAAGGCTTCGAGGCTTCATCCTCTCCAACCACCTTCGCCACCTTTGTTTTCTTAGTCTTCTTTCCTTTCTTCAATGACTTCTCACCAACAATCCCAGCCTTAGAAGCTTCAACACTAGCATCCTTGGATGGTAACTCTTCAACATCTAAAGTCTCCTCGCTGTCATCTAACGAGCCCTTTTCTTGGAAACTGATTCAAGTACTTGAGCACAAACAGCTTCATTCAAACCTACGGGCTTCATCTGTTTCAGCACCTGCAAAGGTTTCCCATAGCAAGAAGACACATGGGAAACATAAAGATAGGATTTTTGCTCCATCTTCAACACCGTCTCTTCGAAAACATCCATGGACTTAGGCTGATATAAAGGAGACTCTTCCATAACTTCACCCGCCTCGTGAGCTTTAAAACCAGCAACAAAACCTGCATATTTACCATGAATGAGAAGTTTGGTGTAAACCCCCCCAAGAGTAGAGTTGAATTCGGCAGAATGAAGCAGATAAGTAACAACTTGCTGGAAACCCTCCTCAATCAGCCACTGATTGTCATCCAAAGCACCATAAAGGGAAGTCTCCAACCCAACCCTCTCTTCTTCAAACACCTTCCTCTCCACTTCAAGAGTTAATCTATCAACCTCAAGCTTTACGCGAGCAGCCTCATGTTTAGCAACCTTTGCTTCGTGACCCCTCTTCAGCCCATCTATCAAACCAACATGGGTCTTTTCTTTTTCAGCCCACTTCAAAGCATCCTTCTTCAAAGAAGCTAAAGCTTGCTTCATCTCTCTTCTCTTCTTGGCAAAATCACTATACTCTCCCATCATCTTCCTAAACCTACTCACACCTTCAGGAAGCATTGCAGCCAAATTACAAGTCCCAACCATCATCTTAGTCAAAAGAGCATCATCATCCAACCCCTCCAAGCAGGCCTTGGCACCCGGGGTAGCAAGATGAGCAAGCACATCCTCACAACAGAGGAAGATTTGAATGTATCAGAGGGCTTCACATTCCAACCAGGGGTATGCACCCCTTCACCATCAACACTTGTGGAACCCTCAACATTCTTCATCATCACAACCTTTGCAGCCACCTTCTTACCCTTGCCTTTCTTACCAACAACTTCAGCAATAACATCTTCAACCTCCTGATCCTTCTCTTCCCCTGAATTCTCTATGTCATCACTAACATCCACCGCTTCAGAAACATCTGCAGACTTTGCAGCCTTCAACAAACGACGACTAGACCTCCTAGTCGAAGCAGGCTTAGAAAAGCTTTTCACATTAGGAACAACGACATAATTACCACCATCATACCTTCCCTTCTCATACTTAGTCAAAGCATCCTCACCCTCAGCAGCTTCAGCATCCTTAAAAACAACTTCTGAAGCATCATCACCCTTAATGAAATCCAAGGCCGACATGACTACAAGGCAAACAATAAGGAAAACAAAAACATAAGTAACATGAAAAAAGAAACAAGGAAAAGCAGTGGTAAAAATAAGCATACCCTGATCACCCTTCATCAACACAGGGTCTCTACCCTGTTTGTCCCAATGAGTGCTAATACCGGATAAAACCAAAAAAGGTTCGCCAAAGGGACGAAGCCTTGAAGGACATGCCCGAATAGCCTTAAGAAAATTTTCATCTAAGGCAGACTCCAACGGTTCTGCTTCATTAAGAACAGCCTCGGGATGCCTCCACACAGGCTTGAAGGGGAAGATGGATTCAGAAACCCAGAAAAACATGGTCTTCCAATGACCAACGGTTGTTACATGAGAAGAAATCAAGTTGGTTTCAACCGAGGACCCTTCAAAGGTAAACCAATCGCCATTCTTGGCAAGGCGAAAGAAACGCCTAAACATAAGAAGGGTTGGGTCATAACCAAGAGCCCTACATAGGATTTCAAAGTGCAAAATACGACCGACTCCGTGAGGATGGATTTGACCCAACGAAACCCTATGATACTCAAGAACATTGAGCAAGAAAATAGAAAATGGATGACGAACGTTCGAAAAATCGAAATGACGACAATATAACGCAATCGAACCAACAGGACAACTGGAAACAGGATCTGTAAGACCAAGAGCAGTAGGCTTGAAGGACAGATCAATGTCCCACTCCAAGCAGAATGCTTCAACTTCCTCTTATGTAAGGGAAGAGAAGGTGATAGACATAACCTTCTTAGCACCCATAATGCCTTGAAGGATGATCAAAGGCAACGAAAAATAAAGAAGAAAGAACTGACCTGATGATTGCACAAGCGAAACCCTAATTTAGGTAGGCATATTATCTTGGAACATGATGCAACAAAAGGACAAGCCACTTTAAGATGGTGATGGCTTTGGACCTGCGGTCCGAGCTGTGCAATATATACACGACAGTTGCTTTGAGCTGGCCGAGGAAAAGGTGACAAGACAGGTCATCTTTTGATCTGTGCTTCTTTGTCATTTGAACCTTTGTAGGTTTCAACACTTCAAGCATATGTTTGTGATGGTTATTAATCTTTTTGCCTTGGGCTACCCACGACATCAGCCCCCCAAGTCAGGAGTCTTTGTGGCGTAGCTAGAAGGCTTCTGACTGTTTGCTATTTTTGTTCTTGCTTGAAAGGTTCAAAGGTTCGTAGGTTTTGGGCGGTTACTTTCTCTGGATTTGAATTGTGATTTGACTGTTTCACATGACAGGTGTCAGCCGTTCAGTCTTTGTATTAATTATAAGGCATCATTATCTATTTTATTATTATAACAACTGCCTTTATATTACCTTTTTACCATAAAATCACTTTACTCTTTTATCTTATTCTTCAACGATTCTTCATCAATTTCTTAGGGTTTCGCTTGTGCAATCATCAGGTCCGTTCTTTCTTCTTTATTTTTCGTTGCCTTTGATCATCCTTCAAGGCATTATGGGTGCTAAGAAGGTTATGTCTATCACCTTCTCTTCCCTTACACAAGAGGAAGTTGAAGCATTCTGCTTGGAGTGGGACATTGATCTGTCCTTCAAGCCTACTGCTCTTGGTCTTACAGATCCTGTTTCTAGTTGTCCTGTTGGTTCGATTGCGTTATATTGTCGTCATTTCGAGTTTTCGAACGTTCGTCATCCATTTTCTATTTTCTTGCTCAATGTTCTTGAGTATCATAGGGTTTCGTTGGGTCAAATCCATCCTCACGGAGTCGGTCGTATTTTGCACTTTGAAATCCTATGTAGGGCTCTTGGTTATGACCCAACCCTTCTTATGTTTATTCTCTCTTACACTCAATCTTCTATTCTTTTGATCCACACACACCTGAGGAGTTTATCTCCATCACACGAACACATCACTCAAGTCTTAGAATATCAATTCTGGTATTGAGTAACACTCAGACCAGAATTCTAACACTCTAAAACATTATTATCTTGAACCTCCTTCTACGTTTTGCAACATAGGAGGACACCACGACCTGCGTTGGGCAGATTGAAACCCTTGAACCCTTTAACCCTTCTCGTGACTCAGAACTAACGTTAGGCTATTATTTGTTGTAGCAACAGTTTATGTTAGAGAAACAACGTTGACATGATCATTTTCTTTTCAATAACATGTATATTAATGATTGATGATTTAAATATCTCCATTGGTTTAACTGTTTTTTATGTGATGGACGTAGTTACCCTTAATAAGTCATAAAATAGGGTTTCCCTTTGGCTGTACATATAAAGATCAATAGAAGAGATTAGAGACTAATGAACACCATTCCTCTCAAGTTATAACTATCTGCCCTCTCTTATAAAGATCATTATGAGAGGTTAGAAGCTAATGAAAATGAACACCAATACTCTCAAGCTATAACTGTCCTCCCTCTCCTCTCTATAAAAAAGATCCTTAATCTTCTTAGCCATCCTAATTGTACATCCTAAACGGGAACCCAATCAACATAATCATCCATGGCATCATGTTCCCTCTCTACCTTTACTAGACTAACAAGTACGTTTGATTTATTATTATATTTTATATTATATTCAAGGAATTGATCAACATTTGGTATCAGAGCAATGCTGATTAATCAATTCTTTGATTTTCCCTAAAACTGGAAATAAAAATAAAAAACGTTTTGGTTGAAACCCCTAATTTAAAATTGGTTTTGTTCACGGTTTTTTAAATCTCAGATTTGTCATTTGTTATAATACTTATGGTTTTATCATGATCAGATCTGCTTAAACCTGTTAAAATTATAAATCGGATGTTGTTTACGAAATTTGTTCAAAGTTTCGGTTTCGGATTGAAATTCCTGTAATAAATCTGATAATTAGCATGAATAGTTCTTGTATGTTTATAGGATTGTTCATAAAATTTATTCTTATTTTGATAAAAATTAATATAAGTTGGTTATAACTAGGATTAAAATGTTTTCTAAAAATTTAGGAGTAACTTAATATCCAAGTTGTAAGTAAAAATGTTTGTTTATCATATTTTTTGAAATCTTTTGGAGATACTAAAATCCCGAAATTAATTTAAACAGATTTCCTAAAATCCATAAATTATAACACTAATGGGGATAAGATGGTTCTTGTATTCATTGTTAACAAGTTAACAATTTTCGAAGAGTGGTTCTCAAACATGTTTGCGGATTAAGGTTCACATACTAATAGTTCTTGGTATTCAATTTTCGAAAACCCAGTTAAACTCGAGAACCTCAAGTCCTCAACGTTGCCGAGAACCTAAAACTAAACCCGAGAACCATTATTGAATACGAGAACCCTCAAGATTATGAGAACTAACATGTTTTCCGTGGAACCACTATTGAGAACCTATGGCAACCTGAGAACTAAAATTTTATGAGAAATAGTATCAGGGTCGAGAACTAACTGTTTTCTCGAAATATGATATGAAATTAGCAATTGTAGCAATTTAGCAGTTGGAGTATAGTCATTGAAATAGTTAAAATTAAAGGTTATTTAAGTTTTATTTTTTATTGCTTTTATTTATTGTATTTTTAATTTAATATAAACTTTATTATTTAATTATAAACGAGGTATAAATTATAAATAATTTAAAATAAGCTGATATTTATCTATATTATCTTATCTTATCTATATTATTATCTTATTAAGGAGAAGTGATGGCTAAGATAGTCATTTTCATTTTCGTGCAACTTAACAAACAAGATGTACAACATATTTAAGCAAAAAAATTAAGGGTATTATTGGCATACTTTTGACTATTAAGAAACTTAGGAGGGTAGATTAGTAAATTTAACATAATCCAATACCTCACATCCTAAAATCTTATCCCAATTATGCCCTTATGTCCAACTTTTAAAACACAAAATACAACCTAACCTATGATGCATCTTAAATGTGAGACCTTTCAACCCCCCATCTATATTATTATATATAATTCATTATAATCAATTTCTTGAATGCTAATAGTCTTTTCATAACCTCAAACAAAATCTTAGAGCTAATTTCATGCTTTGATACATTATTTTGTCCAAAAATTTTATGTCTTCATTAGATGAGAAGAGAAAAAAATCAATGAGAAGTTAAGACGCTTGGAAGATATGGTTCCCGGATGCTACAAGGTATAAAGATATGAGTTAATCTGTATATACATATATACATTTTTTTCTACTTGTTCGTATGTTCTTTGACAATTACCAATGAGAAGTTAAGATGCTTGGAAGATATGGTTCCCGGATGCTACAAGGTATAAAGATATGAGTTAATCTTTATATACATATATACATTTTTTTTCTACTTGTTCGTATGTTCTTTAACAATTACAAAATTTATCTTCATAATATATCATTGTTTTGCTCCATTTAAATTTAGTTATTTACTATAGACAACGGGAATGCCAATGATGTTGGATGTAATAATCAACTATGTTGGATCGTTGCAGAATCAAATTGAGGTAATTTAGTTGTGCAACTAAGTAACTAACAATTAAAACAATAAACAAACAATATACAGAATTATTGATGAGAAAATATTTTTCTTTATGAAGCTTTCAGAAGCCAGCATGCTCTATGACCTATTGACCTCAACTCTACTGAATTGGATGATATGGCCCATATGAAGGTGACAGATCGTTTTCCTAACTATCTTTGTTAAAAAGTTGTGTATCTTGAATCATATATGTTGTTAACTAAATAAAACGGACAAAATTATAAATATAACATTCTAGATTTGCTAATATGTTTCTAATATATTATAAATATTACTTCCACTTACTGCATGGGATGAAAACTGATATTGCATGGAACATAATATGTTTCTAATATATTATAAATATTACTTCCACTTACTGCATGGGATGAAAACTGATATTGCATGGAACAAATGGACATGAATGACAGATGATGGAGAGGATGGTTGGAGAAGGGTATGGAGACTTTCCTCAATTTCAATCAACATGGTCTCCTTGAACGTCATGAAATAGTTAACTCGATCTATACGTAAAGGTATTTGTTGATCTATTTAATGTTCTTGTTAAACGTTGTATGAAATGTGGTTCACAATATTATTTTGCTTTCGGCAAATGTATATTGTTTAAGTTATAGTTCTAATTAATAAAATAAATTAAACACTAGCATAAAGAGAAAACAAAAACTTAACTATGTGTTAATTACTTATGCTATTTGTGTTAAGAAATAAGAAATTGAAAAGCCATAAATTCATGCTCACGCTAATGAATCAATCCGAATCTTTATCTTCTATACTATATTATAAAGTATCAATGAAGGATACCCGCAAAATTTAAGTAAATACAACCTTTATTGCTTATAGTACAATGCTTATTGAAGTCATTTAGGGGGTAAAATTGTCTTTCTACTTAAATATTAAATTGTTGAAGAAATTAATTTAAACATAATTACAAAATTGATGAGGAAATTAACAATAATATGGTGACTCTTTACATTCATAACCTCCATGTCTTTATTATGTTTGTATCAATGTTATAGTCTTATAAATAGTGGTCATGTATTTGGTATATAAATAATGTAGTGACTCTTCACATACATAACTTACATATCCTTCAATGTTTATAGTAAATAAATTACATCATATATTATGTATTTATATCTTCTTTTTAAATTTATGTGGTTGCATGATGGTATGATGTGACACTTCTGCACACAAATGAATATGTAGGCTTGAAGTTTGCCAACACACCCAACCCATGACACGTTTCAACCCATTAAAGTGGACGATATGTAGGCTTGATGTTTATACAAGCAAATATGGTAGAGATACTTCATGAGCAACGTCATCGTCTTCCTCGATGGTTTTTTGTTTTCTCTAGTACTATAAGTTTCTAGGAATAGAATTTAAGTTTCTGATCTCACGAAGTCACAAATTGTTTACATATCCAAAAGAAGACAAGTTCTTATCAGTCGATTTGGTAGTTTTAACTATATTGATTAGTAATTTGTTTGGTCCAATATATTTATTATGGCGCTTGTTAAACTAACATAAAACGAGAGTATCTATGCAAATCATTGATTCTGCTGCATCTCGCGGGTGCCCTAAAATAATAAAAATATGTTGCACACTACAAATTGCATTTTAGTAATTACATCACTTCCACTACAATCTTATGGTCATTAAGAGATACAATGCCACTTCACTACGCTAAGCACCGCTCTACGATGGCATACTTATCTGCCTTCGAGATACATAAAAGGGTCCCACTGAAGGACGTGGGACAATCTAAGGGTGTTGCAAGGAATAGTACGGCCTATTGTTATGTACCCATTTAAAATTTTCAAAAGATATACTTATGAGTTTCAGTTTTTAATAACATATATTTTATACATCGTTTGTTTCTACTTTATCATAACGAATAACCAACAAACACGATACACGAGGGGCAAAACAGTTGCACCCGTCGCAACGCGCGGGCATTCTTTCTAGTATTTTATTAAGGAGGAGTGATGGCCAACATAGTAATTTGCATTTCTGTATAACTTAACAAGCAACATGTACAACATATTTAAGCAAAAAAAATTAAGGGTATTATTGGTACAGTTGTGACAATTAAGACACTTAGGAGGGTAGATTAGTAAATTTAACATAATCCAATACCTCACATTCTAAAATCTTACTCTAATTATGCCCTTAGTTTAACTATTGAAACACAAAATACAACCTAACATATGATGCATCTTAAATGTGAGACCTTTCAACCCCTCATCTATATTATTATATATACTTCATTATAATCAATTTCTTGAATGCTAATAGTCTTTTCATAACCCCAAACAAAATCTTAGAGCTAATTTCATGCTTTGAAACATTTTTTTGTCCAAAAAAAATTTATGTCTTCATTAGATGAGAAGAGAAAAAAATCAATGAGAAGCTAAGACGCTTGCAAGATATGGTTCCCGAATGCTACAAGGTATAAAGATATGACTTAATCTTTATATACATATATATGCTTTTTTTTACTTGTTCATATGTTCTTTGACAATTACAAAAATTTATCTTCATAATATATCATTGTTTTGCTCCATCTAAATTTAGTTATTTGCTATAGACAATGGGAATGCAAGTGATGTTGGGTGTAATAATCAACTATGTTGGATCGTTGTAGAATCAAATTGAGATAATTTAATTGTGCAACTAACAATTAAAACAATAAACAAACAATATTCAGAATTATTGATGAGAAAATATTTTTCAAAATTAATTAGTACAGTTTTTTCTCTTCTTTGTGCATTTTTAGTTTCTCTCCATGAAGCTTTCAGAAGCCAGCATGTTCTATGACCTATTGACCTCAACTCTACTGAATTGAATGATATGGCCCTATGAAGGTGACAGATGGCTTTCCTAACTATCCTTGTCAAGAAGTTGTGTATCTTGAATCATATATATTGTTAACTAAATAAAACGGACAAAATTATAAATATAACATTCTAGATTTGCTAATACGTTTATAATATATTATAAATATATACTACTTCCACTAACTGCATAGGATGAAAACCGATGTTGCAGGGAACAAATGGACATGAAGGACAGATGATGGAGAGGATGGTTGGAGAAGGGTATGGAGACTTTCCTCAATTTCAATCAACAGGGTCTCCTTGAACGCCATGAAATAGTTAACTCTATAAATCTATATATGCATGCTCAAATATAACTTTATACGTAAACTATATTTGTTCTAAGACTTTTAAGGTATTTGTTGATCTATTTAATGTTCTTGTTAAATGTTGTATGAAGTGTAGTTCACAATATTATTTTGCTTTCGGCAATTGTATATTGTTTAAGTTCTAATTCTAAATAATAAAATAAATTAAACACTAGCATAAAGAGAAAACAAAAACTTAACTATGTGTTAATTACTTATGTTATTTGTGTTAAGAAATAAGAAATCAAAAAGCCATAAATTCACACTCACGCTAATGAATCAACTCGAATCTTTATCTTCTATACTATATTATAAAGCATCAATTAAGGATACGTGCAAAATTTAAGTAAATACAACCTTTATTGCTTATAGTATAATACTTATTGAAGTCATTTAGGGGGTAATATTATCTTTCTACCTAAATATTAAATTGTTGAAGAAATTAATTTAAACATAATTATAAAATTGATGAGAAAATTAACAATAATGTGGTGACTCTTTACATTCATAACCTTCATGTCTTTATTATGTCTGTATCAATGTTACAGTTTTATAAATAGTAGTCATGTATTTGGTATATAAATAATGTGGTGACTCTTCACATACATAACTTATATATCTTTCAATGTTTATAGTAAATAAATTACATCATATATTATGTATTTATATCTTCTTTTTAAATTTATGCGGTTGCAGGATGGAATGATGTTACACTTCTGCACACAAATGAATATGTAGGCTTGAGGTTTGCCAACACACTCAACCCATGACACGTTTCAACCCATTAAAGTGACCGATATATGTAGGCTTGTCGTTTATACAAGCAAATATGGTAGAGATACTTCATCAGCAACGTCATCATCTTCCTCGGTGGTTTTTTGTTTTCTCTGCTACTATAAGCTTCTGGGAATAGAATTTAAGTTTCTGATCTCACGAAGTCACTAATTGTTTACATACCCAAAAGAAGACAAGTTCTTATCAGTCGATTTGATAGTTTTAACTATATTGATTAATAATTTGTTTGGTCCAATATATTTGTTACGACGCTTGTCAAACTAACATGAAATGAGAGTATCTATGCAAATCATTGACTCCGCTGCATCTCGCGGGTGCCCTAAAAAATAGAAATATGTTGCACACTACAAACTGCATTTTAGTAATTACATCACTTCCACTACAATCTTATGGTCATTAAGAGATACAACGCCACTTCACTACGCTAAGCACCGCTCTACGATGACACATATATCTGCCTTCGAGATACATAACACGGTCCCACCGAAGGACGTGGGCCAATCTAAGGGTGTTGCAAGGAATAGTACGGCCTATTGTGATGTACCCATTTAAAATATTCAGAAGATATACTTATGAGTTTCAGTTTTTAATAACATATATTTTATACATCGTTGTTTTCTACTTCATCATAACGAATAATAACCAACAAACACGATGCACGAGGGGCAAAACAGAAGCACCTGCCGCAACGCGCGACATTCCTACTAGTTAAAATAAATGTATAAGCGTGTGATATGGAATTTGTGAAGTTTGGTACATTTGGGTCAAATTTGAGATTTTTCTAAAATATGATGTGACGCAAAGATGACAGTTTGTGAAAATCTGAATTTGTTTAACATCGTGCATGCTTTAACTGTTCTAGTTTGCAAGTGAAAAATGATCGCTCGATACAACATGGTTCTAGTTCCAAACCAGTTTCTAAAAGTTTTAAGCTTTTTACATGTTTTTGGCTAGTTCAACTCAATTCAAATACTTTCCAAATCAGCTTCAACGAAAGCGTTTCTAAACCGGTCTCATGCCTGTAAATTCAATCATTTCTACAATGGTTTGATTTTTGCATCATTTGTAACCCAGAAAACCATGGGCGCAGGTTAGTTGGGGCGGGGAGGGCGGCCGACCTCCCGAAATTTTCGCTTGTAAGTTTCAATTATATAGTATTCGTAAAGAATTTTTTTAGTTATATACGGTTTCGACCCCCCGTTAATTTATTTTATTTTTTTGAAAAAAAAAGTAGGTATATTATATAAACCAAAACTAACGATATATCAGACGATACAAGATTCCAAAATATCGGTTGTTTTACCAAGTTTATCGTTATTCTTTGTTTTTTTTTTCTTTTGGACCCATTTTGAGATGTACAATCCAATTATTTGATTTAACCCATTTTTTTTCTTTAGGGAAAACTCAAATAAAAAACCCAATTAAAAGTCTAAACCTAAAAAAACTCTAAACCCTCTGCACTCTGTCTCTGATCTCACCTTGACAATTTCATACTTTCATTTTTCAACTTTTAAGTCTTCGTTTAAAGAATTAAGTAATTAAGGTACACAATTGGAGAAAAAAATGTTTTTTGTCTCTTTGGAAAGAATGTTCCAAAAACAGCAAGTACGATGATCTCTGCTTCACATCAGAACCCTAGCTCTCAGTCAGGTAACATTTGTCCCTAAATTTGTTATTGCTGTTAGGTTGCATTGATCGGTTTGATTCTTATTTAAGTAGGAATTGTATTAGACTGATTATTAAATAAACTGTGATGGATATTATTCATATCATACAATCACTGTGATGACTGTCGATACAATGCCGGTGCTATTTGAATGTTTGACTCGACCCGAATCGAATCACTGACCTGAGCATATAATCTGAAAGATAGCTATAAAAAATTAGGTCTCGTCCCGTGGTTGATAATTTCCGGCCCCCAGACTAATTTTTCTAAGTTTAGGCACTACTGTAGGGTTGTTCAAAATCGGATAATCCAAAATTCGAATCCGAAAAATCCGAAAATCCGAATCCGAATTATCCGAAATTTTGGATAATCCGATTTTCGGATATCCGAAAATCGGATTATCCGAAATTTCGGATTCGGATTCGGATCCTGATTTTGAAAATTTTCGGATAATCGGATTATCCGAATCCGAATATTAAAAATATATATATATAAATATATAATATTATATACACTACATAATACAATACACAATCCTAAATCCTTAATCCTTCTAACTCTAAGTCCATACTCCTCTAATCCATAGTTGTTGCTCTCTCTTCTCTCCTCTATAACAGCCCCCGTCCACCTCGTATCCGACCTCCACAGCCCCCTTCCATCAAAATAATAAGTTTTTTTTTATATATTTGTTGTTCAAATTTCGTTTATCTAACTTCGATTTTTGTTTTTTTAATAGGTTCACGTTTTAGGCATAAAGGAGAACGTTTTTTATAGTTTTTTTTATTATTTTTTTAAATTTTTTTTAAGTTTCGGATTATCCGTTGGATGATCCGAATCCGAATCCGAAATTTCGGATATCCGAATTTCGGATATCCGAAAATTCGGATTCGGATTCGGATCTCAATATTGACTATCCGAAATTTCGGATTATCCGAAATTCGGATATCCGAAATTCGGATTATCCGATTTTGAACACCCCTTCTACATGAAACGTAATTAATGCTTTTGCCCACCTCTAAGGTCCATGGCTTAATAATATATTCACACCCTCTTCCTTTTGTTTAGAATTATGAGGACACGAAGGCACTTTCACATGCAATTTTGGATGTTTCATGAGCTGTGTGACTTTCGACCCATAAACTAGTTTTTTTTTTTTGGTATGTTGTATATTTTTAAAACTTAAGTTGAAAGAATAAATAATGTCCTTTTTATAAAAAAAAAAATGTAGGATAATAGATGTTGCAAAATATCAAAAGGCGTGTAATAGCATTCTCACGTCTTTGTTATGACAGTGAGAAAAAAGAAGAAAAATCTTCAGTGTTGAGGGAAAAAGAGATCTCCATCTCTCACACCAATTTGCTTTCATATCAGATCATCAGACAGACCACACCATAAACTGAACCCGCCGCACTCACACCTGTCACAATTATTGACCACAGGGTTCTTTCTGTCATTTTACATGAGGGTATAACCGTCCACCGCAAATTTCGCACCTCACACCCCCACTAACTACCTAATGTTTCCCTTTCTCCCCAACACACTTCAACAATTTCTCTAATACCCCCTTGTGATTGTTTATTTACAAAATTGGTACCTTTTGTTTATGTTTCAAAAATATGAATGATAAACATTATGTATTGTTTGTGATCAAAGTTAGAGGGTGTTTTGGATTGCTTTTTAAAATTGATTATGCATTTTGTTGCAGTAGGAGTAGAGCTGCTTTAAAATTATTGTGTTTTGGTAGACTAAAAATTTATTTCAAAACTCAACCCCAGATATTAAAAACTTATTATTTGTATTTTGAAAACGCAATAATATAAAAATCTATTTCAAAACTCAACCAAAAACCTACTTAGTATGACTTTTATACTGAAAAATGAGTATGGTATTATTATCGTGTAATCAGGTGGGTATCACCTAAAACAAACATGTCTGATATTATTGTCATGCCCCATGTATAGTCATTCTAAATATTTTGATTATTTTTGTTAGTTTTAAGGAGTTTTTTTTGCTCACCCTTGTTCCAAATCAAGTTAGAACATGTGTACCGGTAATCAAATTTCAAACCTGATAGGAGTAACAACCCGAATCACCGGTTCAAATAAAAACGGTAAATAAAGGATAGATCTAAGGTTCGTTTGTGATACAGAAACACCACACAAAAAACAATAGGGCAACGAATTTCTAACCAAGAATACAGATACACCACCAAGGTTCGAAATTCGGGTCTAAGAACATCATTCAACTTGCCATGGTTGAACTAGCATAGACACATATTAATTCATCTCAAATCCATTGAGAAAATTAACACACTTTTTTTTATACAAAACTCACTCCCTCTTCATTAAGAAAATACCACTACATAGGAAAAAGTGCTGTTTGTTTTTTCTGCAGAAAAAGGTCTGCAGTCTGCGGACCACATCTGCAGACATCTGCAAGAGAAGAGGTGGACCAAAGGTCTGCAGTCTGCAAGAAGAAGACTGTTTGTTTGTTAACGTCTGCAGGCAGCTAAAATAAACTTAAATTTAAATAAACTGAGTTTTTACAGCAGTCTGGTGGTAGACGATGGTGGTGGTGGGTGGACCGTGGTGGTGGTGGACCGTGGTGGTGGTGGGTGGTGGTGGACGGTGGTGGGTGGTGGTAGTGGTGGTGGGTGGACGGTGGTAGGTGGTGGTGGTGGACCGTGGTGGGTGGTGGTGGTGGACCGTGGTGGGTAGTGGTGGTGGTGGACCGTGGTGGGTGGTGGTGGTGGTGGACCGTGGTGGGTGGTGGTGGTGGTGGACCGTGGTGGGTGGTGGTGGTGGACCGTGGTGGGTGGTGGTGGTGGACCGTGGTGGTGGTGGGTGATGGTGGTGGTGGGTGGTGGTAGTGGTGGTGGTGGTGGTGGGTGGACCGTGGTGGTGGTGGACCGTGGTGGTGGTGGGTGGTGGTGGTGGTGGTTGACCGTGGTGGTGATGGACGGTGGTGGTGGTGAACGGTGGTGGTGGACGATGCTAGGTGGTGGTGGTGGGTGGTGGACGGTGGTGGGTGGTGGACGGTGGTGGTGGTGGTGGTAGTGGGTGGTGGGTGGTGGTAGTGGTGGTGGTGAACGGTGGTGGGTGGTGGGTGGTGGTAGTGGTGGTGGTGAACGGTGGTGGGTGGTGGTGGACCGTGGTGGGTGGTGGTGGACCGTGGTGGTGGTGGTAGTGGGTGGTGGTGGTGGTGGGTGAGGAGAAGAGAAGAGGAGAAGACATTTGAAGACCTTAGAAGACTTTGGTCCAAGTCTGCACCAAGAAGAGGTCAGGAAGAGCTTTTGGAGTGAAATGTCTTCCGAAAAACAAACAGTCTGCCCGCCCCAAACGTCTGCCCGCGTCTGCGCGGCGCAGACAAAAGAGGTCAGAAGTGATTCTGAGAGAAAAACAAACACCACCTAAAACTACCACTAAAAGAAACTGACAAAAAAACTAAGTACTACAAACTAAGCTAACAATACAACTAAAAAAACATGAACATTAACTGCGTGAAGACGTGGATCCGTGGAGTAATTTAGTTGAATAAGTTTTGCCCACAACTCACTCGGGTTTGACTTCGACGACCCGGAATGCTAGATTTCTGATGCCGCGGCTATCAAAACCTTTCTTATGGGTATTTATGTGATATGTGTCATTCTAGTCACCAATAGGGCATTATGGGGGTTTGAAAATAAAAAATGATGTAATGGTATAATGCCTCATAATGCTCCTTACAATGATTATCCAATCATTTATTATTTATTTATTTTTTTAAAAATTAAAACAAATAATATTTTATTAAATACAAATAATAAAATTACAATACCCTAAATTAAAATAAAAAAAATAAAAGATGAAACAATCTAAAGTCCGCACTTGTTACGGATTTGTTGTCTAAGCATTTGTGCTAGGAGTAACGCTTCTCTTGTGAGGTGATCGATCGATTTAGACATAAACTCGATGTCTTTCTCCGTTTGCCCCGCCTCTTAGATCGCTACGAACATTTTGTTTTCGACGATTCTTTATTGCATTGTGTCCAAGCGCATAGTTCCAAGGTCTCGTATATCTTGAAGTCATCGGTTCATCTCTTCGAAGTCTTCTTTCATTTCGACACCCACCAAAGATGATTAAGCCTTTCCCCCCTTTCGCGTGTTTCTTCTACCGGGCGGTCGGGGCAACTCCTCTTCCTCTTCTGCGACATCCTCATTTAAATCAACATTTCAAACATCGAAAATGGGTGTTTTTGGATCAACCGAGGAAGAGGTTTTGGACCATTTTGCTTTGCACCTACTAGTAGACGTCATGGTTGGTACGTTAGCCTATTTAGGACTTCCTTTTAGAAGCTCCCAACACCTCATGTAGCCGAACGTCCAACGCAACGTGTTGTACTCTTCCAACGTTCTTTTTAATATATCCGCATCGCTACAACCGCTACCCCAATTGTCCTTCACACGTTAGAAAGTTCTTGAAACGCATGGCATCTCCCGTTTATGTCGGTCCATTTGCTTGAAATCGAATCGTTTTCCCGATGATCCTATCTACCCATGGCCTTAAAATAGATTTCTTGAGTCTTAGTCCAAAAAAGGGGTAGCATTTCATAGTTGGCTACCAAAGCTAGAACATATAATATATATTATTATACTTTATTTTATAAATAGAAATAGAATTATAAAAAATAACACTTACCAACATCGGGATCTTCTGAAATGTCTAACCAAGCTCGTGCGAGTGCGTACTCGTCGTCTTTTGTTCAAGCTTGATAGACACTTCTCGTACAAGGCGTGGGAAATACTTTTTTTATGAAAGCGTCTTCCATGTTGAGAGCACTCGGGTACGGGCTCGGGTTGTGTCTTCGGCACGTGTTCGATCTCGGATTCTTCTTGAGAACCATGCATACCACCTACGATTCATATTGGATGCGAAACCCATTGGACCTTGAAAATATTGTTGGGGCATGTTAAGTAGTTGCGAAAACCTCATCGTACTCGGGTCGTAACCCTGAAAGTTAAAGGTTGGTAGCGGTTGGGTGGTGTTTGGACGATACGCGTTTGGGTTGGTTGGGCGAGATAGAACACCAAAAGGGGGCGGAATGGATGCATGATAATTTTTTTTTATAAAGATAGGTGATGTGTTGCAAAACACATCTAATTTCCTTTGTAGTTTGTAGTCGTTTTCAAGTCCTTTTATTATTATTTTATTAGTTTTAGGCTTGTACCTGTCCATTTTATTTGTTTTAGCGTTTAATTAAATTTTTATTAGTTTTGAGTCGTTTTTATTATTTATCTATTTATTTTATTATTTTATAGGTGTTCGTGGAAAATGAGCTCAAAACGAAAGAACTTTAATCGAGACACCGACACTTGGGAGCAGTGTTCATAGACGTTGGAGCGTAGACGAAAAACTTTGGTCAAGACAAGAACACCCGAGTCTAGAGTACCGAGTATAACACTATTATAATAATAATAATAATATTATTATTAGTAATAAAATTAACATGGACTAAAAGTCCAATCCAAGTTACGTTCAAAACAATAAAAAATAAAATATTAGGAGGCCCATTTGAAAAACCTATTTGACATTATATTAGCACATTGATGGGAAAAAAAGAGCATATCATAGCAGCCGCAAGCAGAACTTCATTGGAAGCAGACATTAATATATTATTGGAGAGGCAATTTTCAAGGAGAGGAAGGCTTGGGTTTGTTTATCTAAAACACTAGTTTTGAGTTTTGATTACTTTGTGTTTTTCAACTACTTGATACTATGTTTTATTATTTTGCTGAACCTATGTTTTCATCGCTTTCCATGACTATGAGTGGCTAAACTTTTAGTGCTACCTAGGTGTTGATGACGGGTGACAATTGACTAATAATTTTCGGGTTGGATTTATATAATGTTTTGGATAATGTTTTGGTAAAGGTTTTCTAATAAGATTTCTTTTGTGTACGCGTGCTTAATATCTAAATATTAATTTTTGTTTCGCTTAATTCTAGTTTAATAGATTTTGTATCTTTTGATCTAGGATTTTGTTAGTATCTTAGACTTAGTGTTTTTGATATATTTTGAGGTTGCTAGACGTAGTAAACCCTAGAAACAATTTAATTAATTATTTGGTAATTTAGCATTCTACCACCTTTGAGACCGAGAGGAGATTAGGTGTCAGTGTGTCTAGCTTGGTAGGTATTCGGGACCGTGGTCTGCACGAGAGTGAGTCACCCCTAGCGTGCCTATTTCGTTAGCACCCTGTGTTAGAAACCTGTTAGAATAACTATCCCTTGCATCCCTTACACATCCCGGATGTATTGTTTCTGAGGGGGCCGAGAGGACATTCAGATTTAGGATACCTTAGCATAGTTTGGAGAGACCGAGAGGTGATCCGAACCCGAGACCGGTGAGTTTACACACTTCCCTAGATTCAGTACTGCGACATGTTGGAGAATGATTCGCGTTCCAGTGTTGGTCTAGTTTAGTGTATCTTAAGATCCCGGTAGCCAAAACCCATTTATCCAATTCCGAGAGCTATACGTCAGTCACCTTGATTCTTACCTAGGTAGCCATTTTCTCATTATTTGATCTCTTCCAGTTCTACTTGTCGTTTGCTTTGTTTGCATTTTATTTAATTTAATTTTATATTTTTTTTTAGTGGTTAATTAAATCAACGTCACTTTAATTTATTAGACTAGGACTCGACGAAAGCTTAGTACCGAGAGCCGCTATTACAGTGTCCACGGTTCGATACTCGGACTTATTTACTTTACTACTTACGACCGGTACACTTGCCGGTAGTGTGTGGTTTAGTGGGTATCTCCCATTTAAAACTTGTTTTGAAATTAATTGGTCTTTAAATATATTTATCACACATTTCACGCATCAAGTTTTTGGCGCCGTTGCCGGGGACACTATTGCGCTTTCGAGGACGGCCCGAGTCGGGGACCTAGTCATTTTATTGCTTTCTTAGTTTGGTATATTTTTATTTTTAATTTTATAAAAAAAAAGAAAAAAAATATTTTTGTTTATTTGCTATTTGTTTTTCTTATTCTAGTATATTTTTAGTCTCTCTGTGTACATAGGAAGTACCCCATTGCAGTCCTAGAACATTTTGCCCACCAGATAGATCACATAGAAATGGCTGCACGTAGGACTGTCGCTGAACACATCAGCATTACACCCACTCACATCCGGTCCAGTATTACACTACCCACTGTTGAGTCGAACAACTGGACCATTGAACCCACTCTGATCAACACCATATCTCATTCAGTTCAGTTTCACGGCATGCGTGATGAAGATCCATATGGCCATTTAACTAGATTTAGTAGAGTCTGTAGCACCTTCCAGCTTAGTGGTGCCACTGATGACGCCATTCGTTTGCGTTTGTTTCCGTTCTCACTTACTGATCAGGCCCTCACATGGCTGGACTCCCTCCCACAGGGAGCCATCACCTCTTGGACTGATCTTCAGACGAAATTCCTGCAGAAGTATTTTCCTGTTGCTAAAACTGCTCGTCTTAAAAATCTTATCTATGCCTTTACTGAGCAGTCAGGGGAGTCCTTCTATGAGACATGGGACAGATTCAAGGCACTTCTGAATAAGTGCCCTCATCATGGTCTTGAGGACTGGAGAGTCGTGGAGAAATTCTACACTGGAGTTTCTGACGCGACCAAAAGATTTCTTGACTCTACAGCAGGCGGTAACATGATGAAAACCAAAACCGCTGCTGAATGCCTTGAGATGATAGAGGACCTAGCCACTAGCACCTACATCGAGCCTGGCTCTGGGGGCGTTACTGCTTCCCCTAAGGGTATCCATTCTGTTGAGAGTAGCATTGCACTAGCCGCCCAGGTAGAATCCTTAGCTAAGGTCATGAAGGATATTCAGGTTAAGATTAGTGCTAAGTGTGAGATTTGTAGAGGGGGTCATGAGACCATAGATTGTCACGTAGGTCCTAGTGAGGAGTTGAACTATGTCCAAGGTTACAACTCTGGATGGCAGGGTATAGGAGATCCTAAGTCTGAGATTAGTGAGTTAATAAAGAAAAGTGAGGAGAATCAGGCTAGGACGAATAAACTCCTAGAGACCATAGTGATGCAGCGTGAGACCCGTTATCAGGAGCAGCAAAAGAAAAATCAGGAATTTGAGCTGCTATTTAGGAATCAGGGGTCCACGCTCCAGAGTTTAGAGAGGGTCATGGGAGAGTTAGTTGGTAAGATGACCAGGAATTCGACAGATGTTCAGGTAAATGCGGTGTTCACTGAAAGTGGGAAGAGCACGGGAGTTGATCACCCGGTGTCGAGAGAGAGTGAGGTAGTTGAAGAGGAGAGTGTCAATGAGGAGATTAGGGTAGAGTCTCCGGGCAAGGTGCACCCTACTAGGCTAGACCCAGCAAGTACCGCACAGCCCAAAAGTAGGTTGAAGGAGAAACAGTCTGAGGGGGAGCCCAAAAAGGTTTATGTTCCACCTGCCCCTTATGAACCAGTACCACCCTATCCTGGTAGGTTGAATAAGAGTGAGAACTTAGAGCAATATAGGCACTTTATTGATGATCGTAGAGATATGCCTAAGTATGGGAAGTTCTTGAGGGAGATGCTATCTAGCAAGGAGAAGTTGAAGGAGCTTTCCCAGGTCACTCTGAGTGAGGAGTATTCGGCTGTCGTTCTTAATAAACTACCGGAGAAGATGACCGATCCTGGGAGTTTCACTATCCCTTGTCAAATAGGTGGTTTGACAGTTAGGAACGCCCTCGCTGATTTAGGTGCTAGCATTAATCTCATGCCCTATTCTATGTTTAAAAGATTAGATCTTGGGGAGTTGAATCCAACTAGGATGTGCTTACAGTTGGCTGATAAATCTGTTAAGTGCCCTATGGGCATTCTAGAGAATTTGCTAGTAAGGGTGGAGAGCTTCGTGTTTCCCGTTGATTTTGTCGTACTTGATATACGGGAGGACGAGCATGTGCCGTTGATCTTAGGACGACCCTTCTTACGCACTGCAAGGGCATTGATAGATGTCTCGGACGGTCGGATTACACTGCGTGTAGGGGATGACTCCATCACCTTTGGTGTTAATAGGTCTAGGGAGAGTAAGAGTAGTCAGGTCGAATCTGTGTGCTTTCTTGGCACTTTCATGTCACATGTCGACCGGTGCATTGACTACATCTGTGGAGCAGACTTATTAGATAGGCGGCACCAGGCAGAGGAGATGCAGGAGATAGAGACAGTAGAAATTGTGGAGCATGATCCGGGCGGTGCAGCCGGTGAGCCTCCCGACAGCTTAGAGGTAGATGAGGTTGCTAAGAGTTTCGAGGAGGTGATGGATGAGCCCTCGATTCATATTTTGCTATTGCCCGAGTGTGAAAGTGAGCACAAGATAGATGATGAGAGAGGGGTACTGTTTAAATCTAGCCTTGAGGTAGTGAATAAACCTAAGTGTGGGGATAGGATCCTGATTCACCACTCGCATTTAAGAATATTTTCTGGTGATCCTAGATTTAGGTGGAAAAGATCGTGCATTGGGAGAGATAACATAAGTGGGACGATTGATTTACGTGAGGATGGTGTAGATATCCCCGTTGATCCAGGTTAGAGTGCTTGATAAGAATAGGATCACACGGGTGAAAACCCAAAATTTGTAGAGTTTGTATTTTTTTTATGTGTTTATTATGTGTGTTTGCATTTTTGTGTTTTTGTTTCGTCTTATTTTTGCAGGATGCTAAGCTTGTCTTTGGCACGGAAATATTTCATCCATACGAGGATTCTGACTATGGCCGCGAAGGAAATGCTATACGGTTGTAGATGCGGACGGACATAACACTTTCTGCGAGTTATCGCAATATATTCCAGGGGAGTTCGTTTCATTTATTTTGTTGTTGTTATATATTTAGTTTGTTTCTACTTTATTTTTGCATTTTTATTTTTAGTTTACGTTGTATCCTGGAGCACATTGAGGACATTGTGCCTTTCTAAGTGTGGGGATGGGAGACTTCGTCTTTATTTTGCTTAGTTGTAGGTTGAGTCAAAAAAAAAAAAAAAAAAAAAATGTCCCTGATTTTTTGTGCATTTTATATGGAAAATGATAGTAAAATTGGGATTTTTGGTTTTCAAAATATTATATATATGAGAATATAAACAGATTGAAAGCGGGTCTGCTTAAGATGTGTCGGTAGGCCCAGCTGGCTTTGAAAGGTTCCCATGATTGTCTTAATATACCTTAATAAATCATGATATCTTGTGGGGTCTCATCTTAGGAGAAACGGTAGAACTGAAACCGCTGATGGTAATTAGGGGTACCACTGTAGGTTGAAAGCCCATATGTATTATTAATTAAATGGCACACTTGATCCTTTTTATGAGAATAAATCCGGTGAAAAGTGGCGCCAAAAAAAAAAAATATATATATATATATATATATATATATATATATATATATCCACATTTCCATCAATTGAGCTAGACAAAAAAAAAAAAAAAAAAAAAAAAAAAAACTGAAGCCTCTGATCGAAACTCCCTCAAGGTCAAGTTGAAAAAAAAAAAAAAAAAAAAAAAAAACACCGAAGCTCATGCTGTCGCTCTTGGGGATAGTGACTCTGATTGAGACAACCTCTGGGTTAGGTATGGAAAAAATGTGTCTAAGCTCATACACTTCATCTATCATCCATCATAAATTTAATTTCTAATACATTAGGGAGTTTAGTTTGCAGTGGTTGGTAAATCTATATGGTTTAACCTTTGCCTCGAAAGCTTGAGGTGGGATTAGGTGAAGCTGGATATCTTGAGTGTGAGACCCACAGATTGATTGAAATAACATGAACTTAATTGCTTTACATGATTGGGGCCAGATTAGCTGGTGGTTGGGTTTAGGTGGACAACAATACCGGCAGTTTTGGTTGATGCGTAATTAAATCTTAATTAATAAACCTAAAAGTTTTTGAAACCAAGAGTCCTGGTTATGATTCCATTGCAGTCTTTTTCAGGGACGAAAAAGGTTTAAGTGTGGGGATGTTTGATGTGTTGCAAAACACATCTAATTTCCTTTGTAGTTTGTAGTCGTTTTCAAGTCCTTTTATTATTATTTTATTAGTTTTAGGCTTGTACCTGTCCATTTTATTTGTTTTAGCGTTTAATTAAATTTTTATTAGTTTTGAGTCGTTTTTATTATTTATCTATTTATTTTATTATTTTATAGGTGTTCGTGGAAAATGAGCTCAAAACGAAAGAACTTTAATCGAGACACCGACACTTGGGAGCAGTGTTCATAGACGTTGGAGCGTAGACGAAAAACTTTGGTCAAGACAAGAACACCCGAGTCTAGAGTACCGAGTATAACACTATTATAATAATAATAATAATATTATTATTAGTAATAAAATTAACATGGACTAAAAGTCCAATCCAAGTTACGTTCAAAACAATAAAAAATAAAATATTAGGAGGCCCATTTGAAAAACCTATTTGACATTATATTAGCACATTGATGGGAAAAAAAGAGCATATCATAGCAGCCGCAAGCAGAACTTCATTGGAAGCAGACATTAATATATTATTGGAGAGGCAATTTTCAAGGAGAGGAAGGCTTGGGTTTGTTTATCTAAAACACTAGTTTTGAGTTTTGATTACTTTGTGTTTTTCAACTACTTGATACTATGTTTTATTATTTTGCTGAACCTATGTTTTCATCGCTTTCCATGACTATGAGTGGCTAAACTTTTAGTGCTACCTAGGTGTTGATGACGGGTGACAATTGACTAATAATTTTCGGGTTGGATTTATATAATGTTTTGGATAATGTTTTGGTAAAGGTTTTCTAATAAGATTTCTTTTGTGTACGCGTGCTTAATATCTAAATATTAATTTTTGTTTCGCTTAATTCTAGTTTAATAGATTTTGTATCTTTTGATCTAGGATTTTGTTAGTATCTTAGACTTAGTGTTTTTGATATATTTTGAGGTTGCTAGACGTAGTAAACCCTAGAAACAATTTAATTAATTATTTGGTAATTTAGCATTCTACCACCTTTGAGACCGAGAGGAGATTAGGTGTCAGTGTGTCTAGCTTGGTAGGTATTCGGGACCGTGGTCTGCACGAGAGTGAGTCACCCCTAGCGTGCCTATTTCGTTAGCACCCTGTGTTAGAAACCTGTTAGAATAACTATCCCTTGCATCCCTTACACATCCCGGATGTATTGTTTCTGAGGGGGCCGAGAGGACATTCAGATTTAGGATACCTTAGCATAGTTTGGAGAGACCGAGAGGTGATCCGAACCCGAGACCGGTGAGTTTACACACTTCCCTAGATTCAGTACTGCGACATGTTGGAGAATGATTCGCGTTCCAGTGTTGGTCTAGTTTAGTGTATCTTAAGATCCCGGTAGCCAAAACCCATTTATCCAATTCCGAGAGCTATACGTCAGTCACCTTGATTCTTACCTAGGTAGCCATTTTCTCATTATTTGATCTCTTCCAGTTCTACTTGTCGTTTGCTTTGTTTGCATTTTATTTAATTTAATTTTATATTTTTTTTTAGTGGTTAATTAAATCAACGTCACTTTAATTTATTAGACTAGGACTCGACGAAAGCTTAGTACCGAGAGCCGCTATTACAGTGTCCACGGTTCGATACTCGGACTTATTTACTTTACTACTTACGACCGGTACACTTGCCGGTAGTGTGTGGTTTAGTGGGTATCTCCCATTTAAAACTTGTTTTGAAATTAATTGGTCTTTAAATATATTTATCACACATTTCACGCATCAATAGGGGTTTATAAGAAAAATGAGAGAGAGAGTATAAAATAGGAGGAGATAGTTTATAAAAAAAAATGGGTTGAGTTGAAGTTTAAACAGGTAAATAAATTGAATTAAAAAATTGGTTTTTTTAATTGTCATATTACCGTTGAAGGCAATATTCCTTGATCCTCCCCCTAATCCACGGTGTGAAGAATAAAATGTCCAAACCAATTTTGCCTTCAAAACGCCCAAAACTCGCTTATTGTGGGTGGTCTTAGCATATTCTAAGTGAAGTTGACAATGTTATTGGGGGTGGTGATTTAGTGGTAACTCAAAGTTTTTTAATACACTTATATGTGAGGTATTGGGTTTAAGTTTCACAAGGAGAAAAAATCATTGTTTAAAAAAAATGAAGTTGATAAAATAGGATTACAAGTAAATATAAAAATAATTAATATTTAGTGTTTTTGGAGAGTGAAACTCATTTTATGAAACATGACATGTTAAAAAAATATGAAACACAAAATATGTAGAGGTAATGATTCTCGAAACGAGTTACACCACAACATGAAAATAAGGCATGTGTCGGTCAGTTTAAACTGTTTAATCTATACATATAATAAACCAAAGCCATTTTAATGACATGGCATTCAAAGAGGGTATTCTCTTTATTGAGTGTGCCATGTGTCATCCCATGTGGCAAGACCTTTATTTTAGAAAAATAATAATTTAAAATTTAAAAACAAAATTAGATTTTTATCTCTAATGTTTCCTCCTATAAATTTTAAACGTTAATATCTTTTATACACGAGATTTTTTAAAGAAAAAAATTACACCAAATTAACGAGCGTTTTATTATCTTTCCAACGAGTACCATAGTGCTATATAAAAAACGGAGAAAAAAATGACTATTTTTTGTAACCCGACAGGTATTGTGTCAGGTTTGGAATTAGTTTAAAAAAAATTATGGGTTTGGGTCGGGCCTGGGATTAGGTGATACCCGACCCAATTACCTTTTTTTTTATATTAGAATATGATAACTTATGGCAGAGATTTGTTTTAAAATAATAATAATAATAATAATAATAATAATAATAATAATAATAATCATTAATCATATATTGGCAAATCATTAATTATGTTGTCATATTAGATATTTTATTATGAGGGTGTTTGGGATTGCGTTTTGAATCTGATTGTTAGATTATTGCGTTTTGAAAACGCAAATAATCAGTTTTTAGTGTTTGGATTGCATTTTGAAAACGCAGATAATCAGTTTTTTAGGCTACCAAAACGCAATAATCTATAAGCAGCTCCACCCCTATTTTTTCAAAACGCATAATCTGTTTTAAATAATCAATCCCAAACACCCCCTATGTCATATTAGATATTTCAACCCGGTACGCTCTCCAACAGGTAATTGCTATGTTTTCTTTTTCTACCATATTCTGAAATAGCCCAAATCTTATTGTATGCAGTTAAAGACCTTTGACTGAATGTATTGGTGCTAAACAATCTATGTCCCCTTGAAGTGCTTGGATCTTAATATTCTGTTTTAGGTGTTGATGTTGTAAAGTGAAATGGATCTTTTGGTATTTTTTTTAAAGTATCTAATGTAAGTTGATACATATATGCCATTTTTATAGTTTAGATACTTCTAATTTTATTCACTTTACTTAGATTTCTCAACCCGGGACGCTCCCGGGATATAAGCTAGTAAACACGATATGCTTGAGTTGATCGACCCAAACCCGTTAATAAAAATATAAAAAGACGCATGTCTCGGTTACACTAAATTTTACAAGTTCAGACATTTTGCATGATATCAAAATTAAGATTCAAATCTATTATCTATTATCTATTATTATCTATCTATCTATCTATATATATATAAAAGAAAACGTATATGCTGACGTGGCGTGCAATGGAGGCCTCAACCTTTCATTGAGAGTGCCACGTGGCATCATAATTGAAAGATTTTAGTGTTTTTAAACTATTTCCTTTTTTAATTAAAAAAAAGATAAACATAAAACCCTAAATTAAATTGAGTTATTTTAGGAAAAAAAGAATTTAAAAATAAATTTAAAATTCTATCTCTCATGTATCCTCCCATAATTTTTAAACGTTTATATCTTTTATATACGGGATTTTTTAAAGAAAAAAATTACACCAAATTAACGAGCGTTTTATTATCTTTCCAACGAGTACCATAGTCCTATATAAAAAACGGAGAAAAATCGACTATTTTTTGTGGGGTTTCGTTCATACAGGAAAAAAAACACACAAAGTGTTCATATTATTCATTAATCACGTTTTTTCTTTTAAACCAGGTTCTTATCTACGATGTTGAAAATCAGCCCAATCGCCATGTTATCATTGGAATTTTACTAGGTATACTTCGTCAAGAGAAGTTAGGAGAAAGAATCGCGCAACACTGCAACACATGGTGTCACCTTATAGCAAGATTATATTTTTATTTATCTAATTACAAGAGTAATAATTATTACTATTAGTATTAGTATTATTAGAATGGTTATATTTTTCAACCCCGGGACGTTCCCGGAAAGAATTGATAGTTGCTGACGTGGCGTTCAATGGTGGCCTCAACCATCTCTTGATTATGCCACGTGGCATAATGAGATGCAATGATTACAACTTCCAACTTAATTGTTTGTTTAGTTGATTAGTTATAAGAGCCATTAGAATGTGAGAAATTAGAGAGATGTGATGAGTTTTTTAGTAGTTGCAGCTTACATAAGTGATTCTTTAGATGATTACTGATTAGGTTTTAGATTAGGGAATATGAGTTATTACTGATTAGAATACTATGAAGATGAAATGATTGAGATATTTTGTGGTTAGTTAACTTGAGCCATTTGCAATAGGTTATCACGTAAAATTAGATTTTTCAACCCCGGGACCCTCCCGGGGTAATCAGCTAGTAATATATATAAAAGAATTGAACATTGCTGACGTGACGTGCAATGGTGTCTTCAACCTCTCCATGAAACTGCCACGTGGCATCATAATTGAAAGAGTTTGGTGTTTTGAATTATTTCATTTTTTAATTAAATTGAGTTATTTTAGGAAAAAAGAATTTAAAAATAAATTTAAAATTTTATCTCTCATATTTCCTCCCATAATTTTTAAACGTTTATATCTTTTATATACGGGATTTTTTAAAGAAAAAAATTACACCAAATTAATGAGCATTTTATTATCTTTCCAACAAGTACCATAGTGCTATATAAAAAACGGAGAAAAAATCGACTATTTTTTTGTGGGTTCGTTTATACAGGAAAAAAACACACAAAGTGTTCATGTTATTCACTAATCATTTTTTTCTTTTAAACCAGGTTCTTATTTACGATGCTGAAAATCAGCCCAAACGCCATGTTATCATTGGAATTTTACTAGGTATACTTCATCAAGAGAAGCTAGGAGAAAGAATCGCGCAACACTGCAACACATGGTGTCAGCTTATAGCAATGTTATTTATTTAATTACAAGAGTAATAATTATTACTATTAGTATTAGTATTATTACAATGGTTATATTTTTCAACCCCGGGACGCTCCCGGGAAGAATTAATAGTTGCTAGCGTGGCGTTTAATGGTGGCCTCAACCATCTCTTGATTATGCCACGTGGCATAATGAGATGCAATGGTTACAACTTCCAACTTAAGTGTTTGTTTAGTTGATTAGGTTAGGAATTATAAGAGCCATTAGAATGTGAGAAATTAGAGAGATGTGATGAGTTTTTGAATAGTTGCAGCTTACATAAGTGATTGTTTAGATGATTACTGATTAGGTTTTAGATTAGGGAATATGAGTTATTACTGATTAGAATACTATGAACATGCAATGATTGAGAGATTTTGTGGTTAGTTAACTTGAGCCATTTGCAATAGGTTATCACGTAAAATTATATTTTTCAACCCCGGGACCCTCCCGGGGTAATCAGCTACTTATTATATATATAAAAGAATTGAGCATTGCTGACGTGGCGTACAATGGTGCCTTCAACCTTTCCATGAAACTGCCACGTGGCATCATAATTGAAAGATTTTAGTGTTTTTGAATTATTTTTTTTTTAATTAAATTGAGTTATTTTAGGAAAAAACAATTTAAAAATAAATTTAAATATTTATCTCTCAAGTTTCCTCCCATAATTTTTAAACGTTTATATCTTTTAAATACGAGATTTTTTAAAGAAAAAAATTACACCAAATTAACGAGCGTTTTATTATCTTTCCAACGAGTACCATAGTGCTATATAAAAAACGGAGAAAAAATCAACTATTTTTTGTGGGGTTTCGTTCATACAGGAAAAAAACACACAAAGTGTTCATGTTATTCATTAATCATGTTTTTTTTTCTTTTAAACCAGGTTCTTATCTACGATGTTGAAAATCAACCCAATCGCCATGTTATCATTGGAATTTTACTAGGTATATTTCATCAAGAGAGGCTAGAAAAAACAATCGCGCAACACTACAACACATGGTGTCTCCTTATAGCAATGTTATTTTTTTATTTATTTAATTACAAGAGTAATAATTATTACTATTAGTATTAGTATTATTAGAATGATTATATTTTTCAACCTCGGGACGCTTCCGGAAAGAATTGATAGTTGCTGACGTGGCGTTCAATGGTGGTCTCAACCATCTCTTGATTATGTCACGTGGCATAATGAGATGCAATGGTTACAACTTCCAACTTAAGTGTTTGCTTAGTTGATTAGGTTAAGAATTATAAGAGCCATTAGAATATGAGAAATTAAAGAGATGTGATGAGTTTTTAAATAGTTGTAGCTTACATAAGTGATTCTTTAGATGATTACTGATTAGGTTTTAGATTAAGTAATATGAGTTATTACTGATTAGAATACTATGAATATATGCCACGTGGCATAATGAGATGCAATGGTTACAACTTCCAACTTAAGTGTTTGCTTAGTTGATTAGGTTAAGAATTATAAGAGCCATTAGAATGTGAGAAATTAAAGAGATGTGATGAGTTTTTGAATAGTTGTAGCTTACATAAGTGATTCTTTAGATGATTACTGATTAGGTTTTAGATTAAGTAATATGAGTTATTACTGATTAGAATACTATGAATATGCAATGGTTGAGACATTTTGTGGTTAGTTAACTTGAGCCATTTGCAATAGGTTATCACGTAAAATTAGATTTTTCAACCCCGGGACCCTCCCGGGATAATCAGCTAGTGATATAATAATTTATAAGTTATAGACGTCTATAACTCTGTAACCCGTATATAACTTTACAACATACTGTATATAAATTTACAACATTGTTACTATCTATCTATTCATTTGTTTTTAAAAATCTATATCTATCTATACATATAATAACCAAAGCCATTTTAATGACATGTCATAATATTATGCAATCTCTCTTTTAAGAGATGTCACATAGGATGTGATGTGGCAACTCTAAACCAATTAAAAAAAGAAATAAATATGGTTTAAATATTATTTAACATAATCTATTAAATACCTAATCTACTAAATGTAAATATTAAAACTTTATTATTTTCTCTCTCATGTTTCTTCTCATAACTTTTAAATGTTAATATCTTTTATATACGAGATTTTTTAAAGAAAAAAATTACACCAAATTAACGAGCGTTTTATTGTCTTTCCAACGAGTACCATAGTGCTATATAAAAAACGGAGAAAAAAAGACTATTTTTTGTAACCCGACAGATATTGTGTCAGATTTGGAATTAGTTTAAAAAAAATTGTGGGTTTGGGTCAGGCCTGGGATTAGGTGATACCCGACCCAATTACCTTTTTTTTATATTAGAATATGATAACTTATGGCAGAGATTTGTTTAAAATAATAATAATAATAATAATAATAATAATAATAATATTCATTAATCATATATTGGCAGATGTCATTTTTATAGTTTAGATACTTCTAATTTTATTTATTTTATTTATCAACCCGGGACGCTCCCGGGGTATAAACTAGTATCTATATATAGGGTTGGGTTATTCGACAAAGGCTGTAAAAAATGAGAAGGGTGAGAAGCTACTAGAAAATGACATGTGTCCAAAGGATTAACAAATGGGAGGGGTAATTTTTTCAAAAACATATGCACATGCAAGTCACATGCCATTTCCACCTTCATTTTTAAATGCCCGTAACTTTTTACGCCATCCGTTTTTAAAAAAAAGTATACCATAAAATTGAGCGTCTTTTTATCTTTAATATGAGTACCATATTGCTATACTTTTGAAAAAAAAAATCAAAACCCACTTGCGTATGACACGATGGAATGTAAAACACAATGAACACCAATTAAATATAGGGTATAAAACACAATCAAGAGTCTAGTAAAACACAATGGACGACATACTAAAGACACAATGAATATAAGACTAAAACACAATGAATACTTTTGAAAAAAAAAAGTTGAAAACCAGTTGCATAAGACACAATGGATGACATACGAAAGACACAATGAACAAAAGACTAAAAGACAATGAATACTTTTGAAAAAAAAAAGTTAAAAACCCAATTGTGTAAAACACAATGGACGACATAATAAAGACACAATGAACAGAAGATTAAAACACAATGAATACTTTTGGAAAAAAAGTTGAAAACCCAGTTGCGTAAGACACAATGGAGATAACGTAAAACACAATGAGTACCAATTAAATATGCAATGAACAATAGGGTATAAAACACAATGAACAATCTAATAAAACACAATGGACGACATATAAAAGACACAATGAATAATAGACTTAAACACAATGAACAACATAATAAAACACGATGTACACCTAAATACAAAACTCATTTGCGTAAAACACAATTAAAAGCATACTAAAAACACAATGGACAAAGTTAAATCATGTGTAGACTAAAAAAACATAAATAACATATTTATAAAGCACACAGGCATACTATAACACAATGAACGTGCAGAAGACACAACGGAGAAAAAAACCTATTTAGCACGAATTTTTTTTTTCCAATTTTAATGTAGCAATGTGGTACTCATATTAAAGATAAAAAAACGCTCGTTAATATGGTGAATTTTTTTTTTTTGAAAAAAAAATGTCGTATGAAAAAGTTATAGACGTTTTAAAATGATGGAGGGAATTGACATGTGCATTGCATGTGGAGAGAGAAAGTCAACAAATGTTGTTTTCCTTTTATGCCCTTTCTCTAATTTATTATTTATTTTTTTCAAACAAATTAATCTCAACCCTTCAAATATATGATCAATGGATCACAATCCTTCTCACCCTTCCTAGAAAAAGTGTTTTGTGTATTTGATCTTAACCCTCTATATACATACAAAAAAAAATGGTTGTGACATATAACACTTGGTGAGACCATCTCCCAATTTATTTAACTCTAAAAATTTTCTCTCATTGCATGGTACGTGCACTTTCCCACATAATTTTTAAACGTTAATGACTTTTATATATGACATATTAAAAAAATTGCATCAAATTAACGAGCGTTTTATTATCTTTCCAACGTGTACCATAGTGGTATACCAAAAAACGAAAAAGAAAACGACTTTTTAGTGGGTTTTTGTTTATGTAGCAAAAAAAAAAAAAAAAAAAAAAAAAACAACGTGTTCAGGTAATTAATTAACCATGTGTATGCAAGTCACTAATTATGTTAAGATAATATATATGTTTTTTAACCTACTATTACATATAAGAACCCTCTAACTACATATTTATTCACAAATGTAAACTTTATGGCAAGAATCTATTATTTTGTATTTTGATTGGTGTTGTTAGTAACATTAATAATAAAGGTTGCTATGTTGGTTATATGTAGCATATGATTCTTAGACAATAAGTAAATTTCTTGCTAAAAAGTGATAATTAATTAACCAACCATGCACGCCTTTTAGATCGTTTTTAATGTATGTAATTTGAAATCGAGTGACAAGTGGTGATTATTGAAATAGATAATTAAATTATAAATGAGTATAAAAAATAGTTAGGTGACATGAAAAGTTACCATCCTACAATGTTTTTAGTCGATAACAGTTAGATCATTTTTATTAATCTTAAAAATGGATATTCATGTTTACCTATTGATTCTTTTATTCGGTGTCACCTAAGATGATTGATTGCATATCAATAATAAAGATTGAACAAATATGTCATTCTTTCACATATTCTTTTATTCGGTGTCACCTAAGATGATTGATTGCATATCATGGTTTTATGAAGCTCGAGCTCGAGCTCGACTCGGTTCGAGCCTACAATCTTGAGCTCGAGCTCGGCTCGCTAGCAAAATCAAAAGCTCGAGCTCGGCTCGCGAGTGTTATTAAATGGGCCTATGAAATAAGGACTTGGGCTTTGGAGATGTGGGCTATAAATTATAAGAGATATATAAATAACTTATAATTATGTTTGGGCTCGTTTAGGCTCGCGAGCCCAATCGAGCTTTGTATATAGGGCTCGGGCTCGATAACTAAACGAGCCATAATTCAGGATCGGGCTCGGGCTCAGGCTCGTTAAGACTCGGCTCGTTCAAGCTTTTTACCGAGCCGATCCGGGGTAGCTCTCGAGCCGCTATGTGTCATTTACACCCCTACTTTAAACTATTATTGAATTTCTAAATATAAATTGGAAGATTTCGAGTGTCATATATTAGTGGAGCTTGGGATATCTCAAAATTCTCCATGTGTTCCAAAGAAATTTGTTGCATAACATTTATCTTGTTGAAAGACACAACCATGGGCAAACTGTTTAGCAGGGGTGTTCAGAATTCGATTCGGATTTGAAAAATTCAAAATTTGACTTAGTTCGATTCGATTACCAAGAATTCGATTCGATTATTAAGAATTCGAATTCGATTCAATTCGAATTCGAGTCTAGCAAATCGAATACGAATCGAATAAAAATTATACATGTGTGTTTTTTAAATATATATACACACACCTACACATTGTTATATACACAAATATACACATTGAAAAAAAGAACTTATAAATTTTCGTCAAACTCTAAGAACCCATAGTGTGTACAACTTTTATTATAACCATATTTTACATATTTACCTTATACATTGCAAAACTCTAACAAACTATGCTCTCTACAATTTTTACTATTACCGTATTTGACATATTGTTGATTATCAAGTTTGTAGATTTGTATTTTATATGTTAAAAATAATGAGTTTATATTAGTTTTAAAACTAATAGTAAAACAATATATTATTATGGTGAATTTGAGCTAAATCGAATTTATTCTATTTCGATTCGAATTCGAGTTTCTTATTTGAATCGAATAAATTGAATTTTAAGCGAATACCAATCGAATACAAATTCAGGTAAAAAAAATTAAAAATTCGAGAAATTCGATTCGAATAATTCGAAAATTCGTTATTCGATTCGTTAAGACAAGTTCAAGTGTTGGGTCATGTTGTGGGGCTGGTTGTGGTGTAGATGGTGCCGGTTTAAGGATTGGTTTTGGGTTCGAAAATGCCCATTTTTTAGGCTGCTATTGGTGTTGCGATGGGTGAACGGACTTGTTTCGGTAGTGTTGAAGCAGGTGGTAGTGTTGTGGCAGAAGTGGGTGGTGGATATGGTGCCGTTGTGTTGGTAGTAGCGGTGGCAAAGGTTGGTTGTGGTGATGCGCGGGCATAAGCGGGTGACAGAGCAGGTGGTGGAAACTAAGTTCGGCTCTTGAGAAAATCAATCATCTCAACTAGCGTTGACCCGATTTAATCCATCGACTCGCTCCATTCCTTAGCGTCCATGGGAATGGATCAATACCGCTCTGATACCACTGATGTGGTTCCAACGGTTTCGTTGGACAAAAGAAAATAAATGAGAAGACCAGAGAGAAATTTAAAGAGCAACCAAATTCTTAATTCATTTCATTCATAACCATAATTGCTAAACAAACAACCAATTTAAAGAGAATAACAAACATTTAAAAACAATAATTAATGTTGCAACTTTTCCAATCCCTCGTACACGGCTTATTCATTTCATTCATAACCATAAGTTATCGAATGTTGATCATTTACAATTTTCTCTTTATCTTCTAAATGAAATGGCTTATTCCATTTTTGATACACACATTTTGTCACTTTATATTGAATTTGTCTATCCCGAGAAGTTTCCGACGAATAAACTAGTAGTTAACATATTCAGATCTATCTTGAAAACACTTTTCAGTGCGTTTTAATTTGGCAAATTGTATATCATACCTAGGTTGCATACTTGCACGCTTTGATTTTTTTTTAAACGGCCAACTAAATATCGCCTAAACTGTAATTGGGTTAGCACTGGATAAATGACTGTCTAGTCCACCAAGCCACCAATTTGAGGAAAAACCCGTCGTCGAAGGCCCACTACGATAAAACCTATCTTGATCGGATTTAAACTTGAGACTGAATGGCCTGAAACTCTTATCTTTATTTAACCTTAGTTTTTCTAAATAAATAAACAAATTATTGTAACAAGTTTTGGTTGGGTTTATCAAAACTTAACTCGCAAATCCGTAAAGCCGGTCATGTCCCCTAGAAAGAATAAGAAACAACAGAGCTAAAATAATAATGGTGTGATTATGAGTTTAAGGTTAAATATAGGGGGCAGAAAGTGAAAACATAATTCCATTGCTTACATGCAAAACATAACTGCCACGTGTACTAAAGGCGTGGGACGAGTGTAGAAACCGAAACGGCGACCTGGCCCCCACTTGCATTCCATTCCCGCCTCTTCCTTTCAACGGCCGTACAACCATAATAAACGGAGACACTGGGTCCCACCCTCTATCCAACCTCCTCAATCTATAAAAAAAATAATAAAATAAAAATTATGCATACACCTGGAGAGTAAAGTTCACGTACAAATAGCTTTATCGTACAAACAGTACGAACTGAAGTAAAAAACACGCGGTAACATTTCTGTAAATATTCGAAACTTTATATAACTAGAGTAATTATATAATTACTCTAGTTATATAACTAACGTAATTACTCTAGCGTAGTTATATAACTAGAGTAATTATACAACAAGAGTGGTGGTCATTATTTACGAAAATGCCACCGCCACTTTTTTACTCTAGAGTAATTATATACACTAGAGTAATTATACAAACAAAAAGTGGTGGCCATTATTTACGAAAATGTCACCGCCACTTTTTTTTTGTTCCCTTCAGTTCGTATGTTCGCACGATAATTTTGTTTGTATTTGATCTTTTGTCCACTAATATATATATAAAAAAATATTTCTATTAAGTCTACAAGTTAACATTGTGTTTTACGTTAGAATTTCGTCTAAGACAAATTTTATTTCAGTTTCACAGTTGAGGGTAGTTTTTAGACGAGTAGGCCGGGTCTCTACATTTTATTCTTCGGTTGATTTCAATCTAAGGGGAAACAGGGCGCTTCATATAGTTTCACTAGTTTTCGCCAATGTTTTATTTTCACATCACTTCATTGAAATATACTTTTGAAGACAACACTACACCGAAACACTACCCACAACTTTAGTGTTCCATCACAAGAACCATCAAATATATTCACAGAACCCCTACCACAACAATAGTGTTATCGTGTGAGACTGAAGCACCCGTAAGCTTTGCTGGTAGCGCACTGTCTCATTTGTGAATGAAAAAAAAAAGTTTATTTAGTTACGTTGTGAATATGAAGGTAAAAATGTTGTTGGAGCAAAATATCTTTTGGTGATATCACTAATCACATGCAACTAGTGTGAGTATTTTAACAACCAGGATACATCACCAACCCGACCCGTATACACCCAAATAGCTGTATCCTTAACCTGTGCACAGCAAAAGCATAAAAAAGCAGAAACCACGTTATTATTTCCCCACCTTCTCCCGTACGCGCGTGTATCCACTCACCCACTACCACTTCCCTGCATATATATTATTTATAACCCTTCACTCACACTACTCCTCTCCCATTAATTACTTCAGCAACCTTTCCCTCTCCCTCTACTTCCCTACAAACGCCGTTACCGTTAAAATCACTTCAATGGCTCAAGACTTAACTGACGGCGAGTTTTGGCTCCCACCGGAGTTTCTTACCGACGAAGATATTCTCATGGATTTCACCGGAAAACCCAACTCCGGTCCACCCACTGCCGGTTTAACCAAAATCCCAACCGGGTTTTACGGATTCGGGTTAAACCCGAACTCTGAGTTAACAACCTCTCCGGTTGAGTCCCTCATTGGCTCAACTGAAACAGAGAGTGACGAAGAAGATTACCTTAACGGGTTGACCCGAAAGTTCTCCAACGTCTCTGTTAAAGACGATTTTTGGAAATTTGAAAATAATAACTGCTCCAAGGTATCATTTTCAGTCCTTTTTTATGATTTTATTTTATATTTTTGGTTATGTTATGGTTTTTACTAATTTGGGGTTTTAATGTTATTATTATTATCATTGTAACAGTCGACAAGGGTTATGGCTGGTTCACCTCAGTCTACCTTATGTGGGTACAAAAATGGTTCAAGCAGAGGAAGCCCTAACTGTGTTTCGCCGCCGGCTACGGCGGAGAAACAAACTCAACCGTCGTGGGACCTCCTATACGCCGCCGCCGGTGAAGTAGCTCGTATGAGGCTGATTGAAGAAGCTGCTTCACGTTTATATAATAATAATAAAAGCTATGTTGCTGTTCAACCCACTCGTAAAGCAGTTACAAACCCTAATCTCCATTATCAACAGCTCCAGGTTTCTCAAGTAAGTGTTTAAAATCGTAACCATTAATATTAATATTAATAATTAATAATTAATAATTGCTTTTCATTAATATTAATTTCTTTTTAGTTTCAACAGATGAAACAGAGACAAATTGCGAAACAGCAGTACCTGCAAATGATGCTACAAAGCCGACAGCGAAATGCATGGCCAACGCCTCAACAAGCTCAGCAGCAGCAGCAACCGACCCAACGACAACCCGGGTCGGGTATGCGAGCTGTTTTCCTTGGAAACCCTAATACTAAACGTGAATCCACGGGTACTGGTGTCTTCTTGCCCCGGCAACCCGGAGCCCCGACTGAGCCTTTTAAGAAAAGAGGTATGTTTTAACCTTTAACTATTAACTATTAACAGTATTTCATTTTTTTGTTACTAATTTGGATTTTAGTGCAACTTTTATTTGAAACTGTTTCTAGATCTGACTCTATTTTGGTGTTTTTTGTATGGATATTTTCAGGGTGTTCGACTGTTTTGCTTCCCGATAGAGTTGTCCAGGCTCTCGATTTGAAACTGGAAGCTATAGGTGGTGAATCGAAGGTTCAGTCTCGTTGCAATGGTGGTTCCCCTGCTTCTGACTACGGTAAGTATTATTAATGGCTATTAATAATAATAATAATTACCAACAGTTTTAACAGTTTTATGTTTTTATTTTGAAAGTAAGCTAATGTAAAGTTTGTATTAATAATTATAGATGCAGAGATAATGTATCGAAAGAGTGTGATGATGGCACAACAGAAGAGGAATAACCAAAGGCAACAAACAGTGGGGGTGACAGAGTTAAGGCTACCTCAAGAATGGACTTATTGATGATAATGATGAAGAATATAGTTAGTAATAATAATATGTTGGCAAGTATAGGATGGATAATATATTATAGTATAGAAGTTGGTTTTGTTTTAGGGGTGAATGAATGGAATTAAGTGAGAAGGGAATATGGTGAATGAATAAAGGTAAAGGTGAAGGTGAAGGTGAAGGTGAAGATCCCAGCAAAGTGCTCTGTTTTGGGTTAGAAGGAGCAGTTGGGTTTTATTTCCTAGAGAATAATAAGGTAGTGTGGTGATTGATATTAGAATCATAGTGATGGGTGCTAGTTTATTAACTTGGTGATATTTCATTTTGTTTATTGGGACTTGAAAGATGTAGGAGTTTAGAGGTTCATCCATTATATTTTAGGGTGGATCTTTGTAATAAAGTTTTAACTATTGAGATTTATCTATTTGTTTTACAATTTGGTGTTTGCTTTTAAGATATTGTTTTTATTTAATTACATGTGTTTTGACACCATGTCTTTTGGGTTTTTGGTTTACGGATTTTACGTTGAAATGGCTCTAACGCTGTGTTCCTGAGTTAACTAAATGAAAGGAAATGAAGGAAAATTTTGATTGTGTTCCCGAGTTTCATTAAAGGAAGGAAAAGCAAGGAAAACAAAATATGGTGTGTTCCTGAGTTTAGTTTAGTTTTCCTTTCGATTTGGAAGGAAATGATACTTATCCTTTCTTTTCATTTCATTTCCTTTTATTCTTTTTTTTTATTTTCCCTCTTTAAGTTAATTAGGGAACACAGTGTAAGGGCATCAGTAGTGGATGAATCCTTCACGCCCTTTTCACTCCAAATGGAAGCAGCTGATTAGCCCTCGAAAACAGCCCCATTAGCGCCCGTTTAACGGTGTGTTGGGCGGTTTTGGGCGCAAAAGCCCCCTTTCACGCGCATTTCATACACCACTACGGGTGGTCTAATGAGTAATGACTAATGGCCATACTTTGGGTTTTCGACTTTTCGTATAGTTCTAAACTTTGAGGGTGTGAATTTGGGATTGAACCTGCAAGCCCCTCTTAGCTAAGTTTGATGGGTTGACACGTATTTACTTGGTGGATGAGGTTGAAGCGTTTAAACCTAATTAGTCTTTTTTTTTTAACATGTTCATGTCTCAATTTGATATGTTGATATGACACACTCCATTTGTTTAATCCTCGACCCTTCATTATGGTGGAATTGTCAGAGTAATGAAGATAAGAACTGGATCCTTGTGGTCCCAAATTCGAATCCAAACCAACATGAGTTTTATCCTCCAGTGATTCCAAAGAGCACATAGTTATTGTGGGGTTACAACGACTATCATCCTATCTATTACGGTAGAACAGACGTGGTAAGGTTCTCGTGAAACGCCAAGCCCCACACCGATGCCAGTATCGATCCGGTTAAGATAACATAATCTGGTCGGATGTGGGATGGCATGTTTGCCAAGAGACGGGTGAGACCTACTTATCCTCATAAAAAGATGTGACGTTCAAAAAAAAATGTTTAAACCTATTTAATTTATTCAGGTTTTTCAAATTCAAAATGTGTTCTATAAAATAACAGTTAATATTTATCTCAAATTTAAAAATTTTACAAACTAATTTAGTATATATTTGAACGTGGTTATTTCATAAATATAAAGAAACAACGTAAATTTAGAATTCACACATATCGTGTTCTACTTTCGTGACAATTTTTGGGGTTCGTGTCATGTTTTGAGTTTAGTCTCGTGTTCGATGTCATGGAGCCTACAAAGATGACACATTTAATATTTCAATAAAAAATATATGTATATGTAAGTTTATATTATAAATGCAATCAAATCAAATGCTCTTGAGCACAAATTACTATATTATCACGGTCATAGTAAACCTGGCCACGTCCGACGTAACAAAAGGAGGTCTGACGCGGCATGGAGGTACCAACCTTGGGAAACAGGCGCCACAGGGTGAGGAAGACTACAAAGAAGAGCGGGGTTGTTAGAACTTAGAACACCATGTTAAGACCGTGAGTCATGTAAACCCGATGGCCACTAATTCTAATTATTTTCCCTCACCATCTCTAGGCTACAATATTTCTTGACGCCCTCAAAAGGTTAGGTTAGAGGGCGATGAAAGGAAGGGGCGTCCGAACTCATTTACGGGTAAAATGAGGGGTTTGTCGACTACCAATGGGGTAACCCAAATACCCAATTACTAAAGCTCCTAGAGAGAATATGGGATGCTTAAAGACCTAAAGACCTAGACCAATTTTAAGTAGTTGTTTAACTCTTAAAAAAAACTTTGTAAGTGTAAATGGTATCACGATATGTTTTTAAATGTGTTTACAGATTACTCGTTTGACTTAAAGACCTATTTTAAGTAGTTGTTTAACTCGTTTAACCCATAAAATTTACCGCTTTCAGTTGTTTGATTCAGAAAATCGAACAATTTTTATTAAAGAAAAAATGTCGTTAAACGTGTCCTGATTTGTTTTGGAAGTAGAAGATGCTTTGACGACTTTTTCCTTTTCTTGGTATCCGGCGAAGCCATTTGGTTTCGTACTTGTCTTTCGTCTTTATTATACGAACTAAACAATGATATAATACACACAAAACCGTCTTTCAATGTAGTTTATTCACAAATTATCTTCTTGGATTATTCTATGTTTTGTAAAGTGTGTAACCATATGTCCATATCTTACTCTTATATAATAATGAAATGAGGTATTAAGGGTTATTTATATATCACTCCCTCTATGATATGTTTAATACATTACACGATTAATGTTCATTTTTTTTTTCGAAAAATATATTTTTAGCTAATTAATGACACCCATGACTTAGGGTATGTTTGGTATTGAGTAATGAAATGGATGAGGAAATGGAATGGATAAGATAATGGAATAGATCATTACCATTCTATGTCTTGTTTGGTTCCCATATAAGAATGAAACAAAGAATTACTTTATGTTATTTCGCAGCCAGGAAAAGACGAAGGAATGAAATCGATGGTGAGTGGCAGTGGTGGGTGGTGGATCTGTCTGATTAAATGTTGAATAATTAAGAGGGTCAGAATGGTTCAGCACCCCTTATTAGCTGAATGGTTAAGAGCTTAATGAAACCATTCACATGTTTTTTTTAGTTGAAACAAACACCGTTGTTGTTGAATGATTAAGAGGTTTATTAAGAGGCTAACAAACATCCCCTTAATCAGACAGATCCTACCAAACAGCTCCTAAGTTAGAAGATTGAATGCGTACTCATAGAAGGCGGTCTGATCCTGGAACTGACGAATGAGAATTTGGAATATCTTGTAGATTTCGTGTAACTTGAGGCAATTGTTAATAATAGACGGTGTGCGATATTACTCTATGGTTATCTTATTTCAAGGTGACTAGGGGTGTTCAAAATTTGATTCGGATTCGAGAAATTCGAAATTCGGCTTAGTTCTATTCGGTCACCAAGAATTTGATTCGATTATTAAGAATTCGAATTCGATTCAATTCAAGTTCGAGTCCAGTAAATAGAATATGAATTTATGATTTTAAATTTGATTCAAAATTCGAATTAAAACTGTACATGTATATTTTTGAATATATACACACACATAACATTATTATATACACAAATATACACAATGAAAAAAAAAAACTTCTAAATTTTAGTCAAACTCTAAAAACCCATCATCTATACAACTTTTACCATAATCATATTTTACATATTTATCTTATACAAGCCAAAACTCTAAAAGACTATACTCTCTACTACTTTTACTATGTATTTGACATATTGTTGTTTATCAATTTGTAATCGTATTTTATATGTTAAAAATAATGAGTTTGTAGTAGTTTTAAGCCTAAAAGTAAAACAATCTATTTTATTTATGGTGAATTTGAACTAAGCGAAATTTATTCGAATCAAATACGAATTAAATAAATTGAATTTTAATTGAACGTTGTTTAAGGAAAAATCATGAAACCTGATTTGATTAATTTGAAAATTCATTATTCGATTCGTTGAACACCTACATAGGTCTCTCTCGCGCTCGCCTAGAGCCCCCAAGTTATCAGCGATTCTTAGCAGTGCCCATCATATTTACTAAACCTGGCAATTTCAACCCATCTAGTTGAGTTTGGGTTGTTTTGGGTTTAAAATTTGATCTTGTGGGTTAAAATGGGTTTAGTATAATTTTCAAAGGGGTTAGGATGGGTAATTTTAATTGAAGAAAATAAGTAAGTGGGTCAGGATGGGTATGTCAAAAAAACAAATGGGTCAGCATAGGTATTTTTAGATAACTATATACAAATCTGAATTAAAACTCACCCAGCACCAAAAGCGTTGATGCCTCATAGAATTCAATGTCATTAAAAATAAAAAAATTATATCTTTTGCATTTGTTGATCACCACAGTCGGTTCGAAACCATTCGGGTTGTTAACGGACGACAATATCAAAACAACACGGGTCGTTAACGAGACCGATTTCATCGAAACGGTTCGAGTCGTTAGCGGGTTTGATCGAGTGCAAACGGTCTGGGTTGTTGACCGGCCCGTTCGGATCGAAATGGTCTGGTCTTTGACGGGCCCGGTCGGGTCGAAACGGCCCGTGTTACTAACGGGATCGGTCAGGCCGAAACGGTCCGAGTCGCTAACATGCACGGTCGGGTCGAAACAGTACGAGTCGCTAAGGGGCCCATCGTAATCCAAACTATCCAGACCCAAACCCATCCTGACCTCACCCATCATAACCTATTTTTTTAATTTACCCATCTTGACCCAAACCCATCAAAACCCAAACCCATCCTAACCCATCAACCAAACTAACCCAACCTACCCATTTTACCATCCCTAATATTTACTATAGGTCTCTCTTTGTATGTGTATACTTATGTGCAATGCAACAGTGAAGAGTGATGAAGTTAAACATGGCATAGGGGAAATGTAAATGCATATAATAGAGCTTTTAACACTTGCCATTATGAAGGCATTACGTGCCTTCACTTACACTCGTTACATTCTAACGACCCTTGCATTTCATTTACAACAACCAATCCACAATAATATGGGAATTCATTTGTACATTAGATCATGATTAATGGAGGCGTTTTATGCATACAACTAACTCTTGAGGTGTTGAATGACTTATTAAACGTTTTTTTTTTTTCATTTACATAAACTTTTATTTGATAACGGCAGTGTACAAATAAGCATATGATTTTTTTCATAAAGTCGAGTTTGATTGAGCTATGACTTGATTTAAAAATCTTAGTAATATTTAAAAGGTACTTGATCAGTTGATCCACCACTTGTGGCTCAAAGGTTGTCAGCTCAAATCTCCTATGGGAGACTTTGAGTTCGATTCCCATAAGCTCCATTTGGGGGTATTACCAAGTGATGGTCGAAACTAGCCTACTTGTAGGTGCCAGGTTCGATTCTGACGGCCCCCTGGTTTTTTACTACCGTGCATTTACTCCAGAGAGGCTTGCCTCTTGTGGAGGGTGCAACATCTGTCAAGTGGCAGGTGGCGGAAAATTTTCCGGGTGGAAGCCTTAGTGCCCCTTATGCGCAGCCTCGACTCGCTTGTGGGCCGGCCACTTTCGTGTCAGCGTGGGCCCGGTTAAGACAACATAGTCTGACCATTGGAGAGTGGTTAGGAGACTCCCCTTCTGAGGGGTTGTGATGATCTCTGCCACAACATAGAAAATTCGCCTTAAAAAAAAAACTTATTTTTGGACATTTTGAAATAAAGTTAAATGAACAACTACAATATTAGGAAATGAGGAAAATAAAAACCAATACGTGATTTATTTTTATGATTTAAACGATAAATTAGTTGTAAAGTTTAAAGAAATTAAAAAATAACAAAATATGAAACAATTCAAACTATGTAAAGTTTTAAAAATTGCATACATAGTCTAAAAAAATAATAGTTTCCGTATACCTATTTTGTGGTCTTGATCACATCCCCTAGGGCTGCAAACGAACCAAACGAATACGAATAAAGTCTTGTTCGTGTTCGTTTGTTAAGGAAATTATGTGTTCACGAACACTTACCGAACAAGATTTTTTGTTCGTGCTCGTTTGTAAAGAAAACACTCTTGTTCGTGTTCGTTTGTTAATTTTGTTCATGAACACACACGAACACAAACGGACATTAATGAACATAAACAAGTGTTCATGAACGGAAACAAACACAAAGAGACACATATTAACTTTCGAATAAGATCGAGTTCACATATATTAAGAAATTAACTAGATCCACCTAATATAACCTAATTATACAAACATACTTAGTACTTAACATAATTAAGTAGTTTCTCAAATAAACTAAGCTCGCATCTTTAACTTGAAGTCTTCATTATTTATTTATTTAAACTTGAACTCTTCATTAATGATTATAATAAAAGAAGGGTTTATTCATCTTATATATACCCATATATTTACCTTACATAAAGTATTTATTTGGGTAAAAGAAATAAAAATAAAAGAATATAGAAAAATATAAAAATTAAATACTCTATTAAACTATCGAACACAAACGAACACGTTACCGAACGTTCACGAACATAAACGAACGAACGAGGCCTCTGTTCGTGTTCGTTCGTTTAGTTAAACGAACGGAATTTTTTGTTTGTGTTCGTTCATTTATTAAACGAACGAACACAAACGAACTTCCCGCCGAACAGTTCATGAACTGTTCGCTGAAAGTTCAGTTCGTTTGCAGTCCTATATACAATTCAACCTTGAAATATTCTATTGTGTACTCTTGAGGAGACACAACTTCCGGTGACGTTAAATACTTGATGGTCCTATGAAACGTAGTAACGTTTATATTTTGGATTATTATATAAATGGGTTTAAGCTTATAAAAATGAGTTGTGTATATGGTCTAAAATCTTGGTGTTGATGATTCCATGGTAAGATGGGTTGTAATTTTTATTTATTGGTTGCATGTGACAACATTCATAATAACGCATTAGTGTCCATTATAATAATATTTTCAATGATGTATAAGTGTATTATTATCCGTATGAAATAATATATTTATCATGTTATATAGATTAAATGATATTATAATATCATTATAATATTATTTTCAATGATGTATAAAGGTGTTTATCGGATCGGATAACGGGTTATTCGGATTATCGGAACCCGTCCGATCTAAATCCATCCGAATTCAATTCGGATCGGATTTGGGTAAATCCGAATAATTCAAATTAGACCAAACAACAGTTTTAATTTTTTCTATTTTCCCTATGGTTCATAACATTTTATTAATTTGAATTGAGAAAATTGCTCGAATAGTCCATGTGGTTTGCACTTTTTTCACCTATAGTCTTCAAGTTTTCAAAATTATAGCTATAGTCCTGAAACAGTGAAATTTTTTAACTCGGATAGTCCCTGAGGCTAACTGAGGTTAAATAATCTAGTTAAGTGGCTGTGAAATTACAAAACTACCCTTACTTTAAAACAAATAAAATATAACACTAGTGGGCCCCACGTTTTATAATTAAATATATAAAAACCACCCACCACCACTACCACCACCACCATCCCCACCACCACCAACCATAACCAGACCAAACGAACCATAACCAGACCAAACGACCGTCACCACCACCCACCACCACCAGAACCAACCACAACCACCACTGCTGTTATCCTCCACCATAGCCACATCCATCACCACCTGACCCACAACCGTCCCTAAACCACCATAATCGAACCATCCCTTCAATAACCACGACCAAAAACAAAGCCTCACCCACAATCACGACCGGATCTGGAGCAATCGACACCATCGGTCACCACAACCATCACCGATAACTCCACCATCAACTCTATTACAGCCCATTTCCTTAACCCGACCCCAAAACCCATCGAAAACCATGTCTGTTTCTACTGTTTCTGCTCATTCGCAGGCCTAAACCACCGTTTCTATGCCCATTGTAATGGTGAACGTTGTCAATGGAAGGTTGTAATGGTGAACGTTGGTTGACTGTTTGGTGACGGTTTGAGGATGGGAGGTTGTGGTGATGAACTGTGGTGGTAGTCGTGTTTCAGAATTCAGAGAGAGATAGAGATGGATATTTTCTATATTTTCAGATCTGATAGAGATGAATGGTGGTTTTATATCTAGGGTTTGGTTGGTGGGGAAGATGAAGGGTGGTGATGATGGTTTGAGGAGGTTGTGATTGTTTGTGGGGGTGGTAGGTGGGGGTCGGTGGTGATGGAGGGTGGAGATGGATGGTGGTGGTTTGTGGAGGTGATGAGGTGAAGAAGATGAAGTGGGGAAGATGAAGTGTGGGACCCACTAGTGTTATATTTTATTTGTTTTAAAGTAAGGGCAGTTTTGTAATTTCACAGCCACTTAACTGAATTATTTAACCTCAGTTAGCCTCAGGGACTATCCGAGTTAAAAAATTTCACTGTTTCAGGACTATAGCTGTAATTTTGAAAACTTGAAGACTATAGGTGAAAAAAGTGCAAACCACAGGGACCATTCGAGCAATTTTCTCATTTGAATTCAATAAACATAGCAGAAATAGAAATTAGCCTTAAACGCAAATATAACGTTGAAACTTCAAAATATAGTCTTCAAAACATAAACTTAATCACACAATCCAACTTCAAAACATAGTCTTTAATGTAACACCCCAACCGATGGCGGAAACATCGGGATGTCACGTATTGATGATTGTTCAGTAGCTCATGGTGAATAATAAATTCCATTAAATAATTTAAATGAATTACATACAATTGTTCTAGAATTTGTACATCAATTTGAATAAAACTATACACATATCTTCAAGCATCAATTCAAATCTTCAAGCAAATAGAACCAGAAACATGTTAAGTTGAAAATGTTTTGGGTCAACAAAAGTTGGTGAGAATTACATAGGTTTTTGATAATTGAATAAAAATGTTGTGCAATTCATGTGTCATGTCAATCTAGTCCATATGTGAGAACATACTAGAAATAAATCGAGTGCATAACCAACCCTGGTGACTGTTATAATATGATACATCCCATACGCTCATGGTTCACTTGAATATGTTATACGATAACAAACACCCACGCTACCTTTGTAGGAGGCACGTATCCGGGTGGGATTGTCAGTCCAATAGATCTATCAATGTATACCGTCGGCTTGTACGGAGTTAATGATTATGCTAGAATGGTGCTTACTCTAATCATGCTCAAGACATAATGCAACATAGAAAACACATAGACACATTGATGATTGAATTGCATAAATGATGTTGTAACATGTTTCACCCCAAAAATGGTGATAAGTAGAAAAAGGGCTATGTAAAACTCACCTTGGTAAAATGTTATATCTGTTGAGAAATTTGGATAATTGTGTTGACCAAATGTATCAAGTATCACCCTATAATGAGGTAATAAATATGTCTAAGTCTATCAAGTCTACAAATGTATAGGTTTCTAGGGCTTCGAATTGGGGATAATTGCTCGTTTGATTATTATTAAAAATGTTTGATAATTGAGAGAATATTAGTAAATAAATAACCAAAAATCTTTTTATAAATTTTAAATCTAAGATGGTCACAAGAATGTGTTTAAAGTATAAAAATAATTTTTATAAAATTATTTTCTTTAGAATAGATTATTAAATCTATTTATAACAAATTGTCAAAATTTAACTTTAATATTAAAAAATACTAAAATTAAAGAATTTTTAGTTTAAAATTTATATTTCTGTTCTAAATATTCAGAAATAATTTGTATAAAATTTTGGTGTAAAAATACTAAAAATTGGATTTATTATGATTTAATTATGATTAAAACTAACAAAAATTGATTAAAAATATTAAATAAATGATTTTTCAGAAATAAAAATCATTTCTGAAAAGCTTAATGTTATAAAAACTTAACATAATTTTTGTGGAAATTAATAAGATCGTTTTGATATTTTTATAGATTTTTATAAATAAAATAGAATAAACTTGATTTATTTATTATATATATTAAATAAATAAATTTCTGGATATAAAAATCTGAATAATAATATTCAGGGCATGAACATCATTATGTAAAATTTTGGGAATTTTTGAAGGCTTATAAGTATTTTAAATAATTAAAGTAAATAATTGTGTAACTTAAACCTTCAAATTTAAAAGCCAAAAAAAAATGCATATGATGGGAATTGAACCTGTGTGGTCCAGGTTACAAGGCACCAGACACAACCACTTGGTCCAGACCAGTGGTTGTGTTTTGTTTTAGTTCATTTAATATATATAACATATAAAAATCGTGTTTTTCCCCAAATTAATAAGAACAAGCCCTAGATTTTGCAATTGTTTGATTCACACATCAATAACCCAATTAACCTTAGGGCTATTGATGTGTGGATGCCGAAGATCAAAACCCACTAAAAATATTATACTTACAATGTAGAAACGAGCACGATTGAATGGTCAATCCGAAAAGTCAATATACGATCGCAAAAAAAATAGCAGAGTGTAATTAAGAAGAAATGAAGGTTGAGAGTGGTGAAATGGCGAGTTGTGATTACTGTGTAGCATCCAATTTATAGTGATGATGTCCAGGTTAAATAATTGGAAAGTTTGACTCGTTCCTAATGGTCTACGCGTTTAAATCAATTATTTTGGTCAATTAGATTGAAATCATACGTGTATTAGATGAATGTTAGGCCGGTAATCACGAACTTACCATATATGTGTGAATAATTGACGGATTGATGGCCTTGGTGTTGGTTGCGAGCGGCACATTCAGTGCAGCGATTTAACAGCAGCAGTAAAAGAATACCATATATATAATTATAACCGTGATAGATCACTAAATGGTCTGTGCTCAAGTGGTTTGTGAGTGTGATGAGGTTAGGCTTGGTGCGGGTTCGAAACCCGGCCAGAGCCTTTCTTTTTTTTTTTTTGATTAAATACGGAGGAGGGGAAGAAAAACAAATGGGCCGGTGGGTTCATTGGGTCTTGGGTGGGCCTGACAAGGGTGAAAGAAGATGGGCTGTTTTATTTTTGGGCTGCTGTTTTAAGAAAACCTAGTTGGTTTCAACATATTATTATTATGTATTATTATTATTTTTATTATTATTATTATTATTATTATTATTATAAATCTATATATATATATATATATATATAAATTGTGTGGTAGTAAAATAAGGACTTAGGCACATTGTGAATGATACAAAAAAATATAATGTACGTATTAGGATAAAGTGGAAAATTTTGCGATGTTACATTTAACACAAAATCAAACATCACGAAACGTGACACCAACTAGTTCATATAGATGAGAGATGTTGAAGAATTGGGTTCTAGTATTAGTCTCATGCCTTATGAGTTGAACTAATTTTCAAGCAATTGGTCATTCCCTTACTAAAACTCAATTGAAGCTTATTCGATTTATTCGGATATCTGAATAATCCAAAATTATAAATTCTAAAATCCGAATCTGATCCGAATACCCGAATAACTAATTCGGATTCAGATCAGATCCATCCAAATATCCAAATAAGAACTTGGATCGGTTGGTGAATGTACATAATTGGGGATAACTTATCAAGTATAATATGCTCTACGATCAATTAACAACTTGCGAATATGAGTATATGTGGATTGGTATGATAATATATGTTCCAAGTGTCATTTTGGGTCATTTGGCCGAATGAGAGACATAATATCTTATTCTCACCTACGAAGGTGTGAATGAGAGACATAAGCTCTCATTCACACCAACTAAGGTGCAAATGAGAGACATAATTTCTCATTATCACCTACAAATGTGCGAATGAGAGACTTAATTTCTCATTCTCACCAACAAAGATGCAAATGAGAGACATAATTTCTCATTCTCACCTATGAAGGTGCGAATGGGAGACCTAATTTCTCACTCCTACCAATGAAGGTGCGAATGAGAACAAACTAATTTCTCACTCTCACCAATGAAGGGTCTACTTCCAGCACTTTCAAGGTTATATCCTGATGTTGAGCACAGATACTGTCTGAGGCACATTCATGAAAACATGAAGCTAAGTTTCAGAGGCAAATTGTATAAAGACTTGTTGTGGAAGTGTGCTAGTACAACAACAATTCCTGAATTCACTGCTGCAATGAATGAGTTAAAGGCCCTTAACAAGAAGGCCCATTTGTGGTTGTCAAAAATTCCACCTCTACACTGGACCAGGTATCCCTTTTCAGGTATGTTCTTTATAGTTCTATAGCTAATGCTGTTTAGATTTAGATTTCAAAATTTTGATATACCAACATAATACAGGTAGGGGATTGACTGATATGCTACTAAACAACATGTGTGAAACATTCAATGGAAAGATAGTTGAAGCCAGAGACAAGCCCATCATTAATGCACTTGAGTACATCAGGGAGTATTGCATGAGGAGGATTGTTTCAGTGTTGCATGATATAGAGACCAGTGAAGGTCTGTTGACACCTAAGGCCACACAAATGTTTGAGACAATCAAGAGAGATGCAACCTTCTATCGTGTGTAGTGGAATAGGGGGGGATAAATATGGGGTTGGTGGTAAACCTGGTCACACACGTGTTGTAGATTTGGCTGAAAAGACTTGTGCTTGCAGAGGTTGGGAGATAACAGGTATGTATATCTTGTTCAATTCAAATGTTGTTACTTTCATTCATTAATGTTAAATTTTGTTAGTTTAATTGACAGGAATGCCCTGCAGACATGCAGTGGCTGCAATTTGGTTCAAAGCTACTAATGGAGGTAGAGTTGGGGCATTGGAGAGTTGGGTTAATCCAGTGTATACAATGGATAGGTGGAGACAGGTTTATTCCTTTAAGATTAACCCAATCAATGGCAGAGCTTTATGGCCTAAGTCTCAAGTTCCTACAACTTTAACACCACCAAATCATCACACACTAGTTGGAAGACCCAAGAAGGTTAGGCAGAGATCAGAATTTGAAAAGGATGATCTGGTATCAGGGGGCATGCTGTCTAGGAAAAACACCAAAGGAAAATGTGGCAAGTGTGGGAATACTAGACACAATCAAAGGACCTGCAAGGGACAGAGTGAACAGGTTGAAGGTAGTCAGGCCAAGTCTGGAAAGAAGGGAAGAAAGAAGATTAGCAAGAAGGGTACCACTGGCAAGGTTCAGGGTAGCAAGGGTTAGGATGTTTATGTTTGTTATGTTTGTTGAACATGTATTTTGGGAACATTAGTAACTTATGTTTATGTTTGTGTTTGTTGAACAAGCAGTAATGCTTAGGCTATGTTGAACATGCAGTTTATGTACTTAATGCAGCAAAAAATGTTGCAATTTTGGTTAATGGGTATGTGCAGATGTTTATTATATGTTGCAATGTATTACAGTTTTGCTATTGGTTAAACACAGTTTATTACATGGTGGTTAAATGGGTCAATGCACTTTCAAATGGGTCAATTTGGCTGAACATTTAATATGCAGATTGTCAAATGGGTCAATATCTTTCAAACGTGTCAATTTGGCTGCACATTCAATATGCAGATGGTTAAATGGGTCAATACAGTTTCAAATGGGTCAATTTAGCTGCACATTTAATATGCAGATTGTCAAATGGGTCAATTTGGCTGAACATTAAAAATGTGCATTGTAAGCACTTTCATTATCATTAACCATTTCTTACAAGGTCCTAACAGGTGCATTAATGCACAGTTCAACTAAGAATACAAAATTTTATACACCAAGAAACCTAACCAACTACATATTAACATCCTTTTCCATTTGTTTCCTTGAACTTTCAAAGCTTTAACTTTTTCTTCAAGCTGGTGGTTTGCAACAACAAGGTGGCCATTATAAACTTCAAGGTTGTTCTTGGCTTTTAACAGACTTGGTATGATCTGTTAACACCTTTGGCACTTCAATTCATCACACCATCCAATAAATCCACATCGTGATAGCTAATTTGACAAAAAGAAATCCATCAGATGCAACATTATGTAATGAAAATCAGAAACTTGAGTTTATAACGTACCTGGTCAGGACAAGCATAAAACTTTCGACCTGGGTTTTTACTTGTCCACGATGTACGTACAATTGCTGGTTTTCCACAATGGCAGTAAATAGGGTCCTTGATCAATTGAAGTGCTTGCCCTAATTTGGGTTTCTTGAAGAACCCTAGATGATCTGATCATTATGAATGAAACATTATAAATATATAGGTGGGAGATGAAAGGGGGAGATGAAATGACGAAGATACCCTCACGGGCCAGCCACATGACCAGATTTAACGTTAAAAACTAACCAAGTTAGGCCCTTAGGATAGTGGGTGTAAGATTTTAGGTCGTTAAGAACGAATCTCATCAACTGAAACGTGAAAGGACATTCACTGAAAAATTGGTCAAACCTAAAGGACGAATTGTGTAATTTTTCCTTTAATTTTTTATACAACTCATAATATACAACTTTCTAATCTACTTTTTTAATGACTATTTTTTTCTCTCTCAACTTATTATTCTTTCTAAGTCTCAATTGAGACTAGAACCCAACATCTCTTGCATGAAGGCCATACACCTTTACCACTAGACCAAGCTAGTGATTAAGTTTCTAGTCTACGTAATAATCAAAATAAAATATAAAAGATTGGTCGGAAATGCATAGGAACTTACGACCCAAGTTTTTAACTATCTGAAATTCGTGTAAGGTATGTCGGAAACTTTTCCCACGAAAGTTTTTAAATTTTTTTGACAAAACCATTTTTATCGAAAAATGGCGTTTCTTATGAAATTTTAACGAATTTTGGCGTAGGAAATAACTACGTTTTCTAGCGGTGAGATATACATGAGGGTGTTTTGTTTGTTTTGTTTTTCATACAGCCGTATTTGCGAGGATAAACTCTCAAGATAAATACTTTCATACAAACATAAACACTTTTACTTGCACTTTTCATAGGTCGTAAATCCTTGACTTCTTATGCATTAACTTTTATTTCCGTTTCTTAAGAAAAAATGACACAAAATTTCTGTTTCTTAAGAAAAATTGAGCACAAAATGTGTCATTATAATAACATGGTCTTATTTAAGATAGTTGTCAAGTGTCAGCTTTGTAGAATGTCCCATTAGCTGTCAATGAGTGTTAAATGCAATCACGCCTTTGATCATGCCTTTGCCTCAACTTACACTTCACCCCACCTTATAACAAATTGTCAATTTAACCCCTCTTTAGATCTCATTCCAACTTATGGCCTCCTTCAACTTCCACAATTATCATATCATACCCTCAGGAGTTCGATTATGCAAGGATTTAATATTTATGAACATATTAATATTTTGTGAATTAAAGTCGAGGGTTAGATACTCATGTTAGCTCAGGATTAATCCTTTGCTCACCACAATAGTTAGAACATAACTCGAAGATATAACAAACAGAAGTGATATTAGTGTGTGTGTGTTATGAGTGAAGACAAGAGCATGTACTCTTGTGTATGTATTTTTCGGATCCTTTGTATGGAATAGGAAGTCTTCTATTTATAAGAAATGTTATGGGCCATGGGTTATGGCCCATAAAGCCTTGCGTTTGGTTCTGGGCCTTTAACCGGCCCAGATGTCTTCACCTATAAAAATGGCGGGAAGACCAAGTCATTAATGTTGATGTGAGAGAGTATGGATGCTGCCTTACGAGATCTCCACGTGGCGGCTTCTGATTGGTCGCGGACGACGCTTGTGCTGACCACAACATGGTGGACTTGCCTGTGGCGTCTGACGTGACGTCTGTGGCAGTTGAACATGCATGCACAGTTTCCTGATGGGTACTGTGCATTCAGCATGGTGGGGACGTGGGACCTGTCCTGTCACTATCCTTATGTCAGGGATTGTTGGACCACTCCTGACACATGTTGCCGCTTGATTGGCGCAGGGTGCGCCCTAAGTTTGATCTGATCATCTTCATTCCTCATTCCGTACATCCTCGTATCATAAAAGCTTTAATGGAATATTCACTCGTGTTGCATCACGCGCTAGTTGGTATTTATGTTGGTGACGTCATTCATATGAAGGAATCTTTGACGTTGTGCAGTCTGCGGAGCTGTTGTATCCGCGGATACTTTCCGCGGAGTTTGGTATTTCGTTATGGACTTCCCGCAGACTTCTTTGGGATAGGGTCGTGATCCTCCCTAGGATTGGGTACCCTATCCCTTCATGTTTCTATATCTTGTTTTAATTTTTAAAATTAATCTATCGTACTATATTTCTAACCAAGAATTACGTGTTTTCCTCCTATATACTACAAAATATTAATTTAGGGATTATAGATGGGATCCAACTATGCGAGTATTTTTTTTAAGGCTTTGTTTCTTTTAACATAGCAGCTCTTGACATTTAAGAGGAGCTCCGCTTTAACTTCAAAGAGTTTGTTCGCTATACCCGGTCATCACCTATTCACCTATAAACTAGTATCTACATGTCTTGTTATTTTTCTAATGTAAGTTTACAAATTAATAAGTTATTCTCTTTAACTTTTAGTTTAATTAATTTATATTCGTTCATCATTTACATTGCTAAGTCCACCGCTGGCTTAGAGTTCATGTAGGGCTGTACACGAGCCGAGTCGAGCCGAGCCAGGCCCAGCTCGAGCTCGAGCTCGAACCTAAACCGAGCCAGCTCGGCTCGGCTCGTTTTTCTGATCGAGCTGAAAAGTCGAGCTCGAGCTCGGCTCGTAAATGTTCGAGCCGAGCTCGAGCTGGCTCGAGCCAACTCGATATATATTTTTTTATTTTTTTATTTATTTTTTATTTTTTTACAAATATTTATTAAATAAAAAACAATAAAATTAAATAAAATTACACATAATCATGTATATTTTTTTTATTTTTCTAAATTACACAAGCCTAAGTTGAGCCATATGTCGAGCCATCGAGCCGAGCCATCGAGCCGAGCCACGAGCTGAACACCCCTGGCTCGAGCTCGGCTCGATTACAAAACGAGCCAGCTCGGCTCGGCTCGAAAACAAAATGAGCCTCTTCGAGCCGAGCTTTTTTCGAGCTTTTTTCGAGCGAGTTTCGAGCGAGCCTCGAGTCGCGAGCTTTTTGTACACCCCTAAGTTCATGTTGTGGGTGTTAAAGGCGGTGCCAAAGTGTGGCTATAGAACTTCAACCAATCAACAATTATCTTTTTGTTTTATTAAAATATTTTAGTTAAATCATAACGAATTTACAAACAGAGATTAGTTAAAGACCTAACACACTTTATAGTTAAACTATAACGAATAATATTATTATTCTGGTATTTTTTTTTTGATGTATTTTAAAAAAAAAAAGGAAAAAGAAGTGCTTGTAGAGTTAGGGTGATATTGTGGGACGACAGAATGACAGCAAGATTTAATTAGTCTTAGAACTCAAATAGATCACAAGATGATATTAGTGGGGACGATGTTTTCCAGTGCGTTCATAAATCTATAGTGTATATACACTATTGTTTTGGATGAGAACGGGAAATACTAAATATTTATAATCACAAAACATATTATAACTTTTAAGTGTTCTAAAAAGTGTTTATAATTTCAATGAGTTTGATTTCTTTTATCGTTTAGATAGTTTGCTTAAAATAACTATCGCGATTCTGTAGTTTAAAAATGACCAAAACAATACTTGTTATTTCATTTTCATTTCAATTTGACCCACCCCCGGTATCTCTATCAGCTAATTTTGTTAATTTTGAGTGAAATGACTAAAACAATGCATGTTATTTCATTTTCATGTCAAAATACACTTACAACAGCAGCACACGCGATTAGGAAATCAACATGCAATTAGGAAAAGTCAACTTGTGAGTATGAGGGGTCAACACGCGAGTAGGAGGTGTAATCGCCTGTTACAGGTGGCGAGTAGGAATCATACTCGCCCCCTGCAGTTCTGTCCCACTTTTTCGCGCGTTTAACCCTCCAAATCATATCCGAAACATGAAAAAACACCCAACATCGAACCCAAATCATTAACCAACCCATTCCAAGCAAAACCCCTAATTTACCACTGATCTAACACCCTATTTGCAATTATTTCCAAAAATGGCAAAGTACTAGGTTTCATTAAATATGCATATCTTTCCTTATATGGCAAATAATCAGATTTCATCACCTACAACCTTGCATATCATCATTCCTCTGTTATAACACCCTTCTAATGTGAATCCTAACATCAAACAATCATCAAATCATATCATAAACATCCTAAATTTTCAAGAATCATTCAAATGGGTCAAAATGCATATTATCATCAAAACACCATAATAGTTGCTCAAATCCTTCGGAAAACATTCTAACAACTCCTACACATCAGAAGTACATCAATTTCATAGAAACATTCATGTTTTGACCATCAAAAATCGTTTCTTGCATTAATACTTAACATATAGCAAGTATAAAGGTTTAGACTTGTTTTAGAAACTCATTTCAAAGGTTTTTAAAGACACAAACTTGATAAAACTAGGTCTAGACCTTTGGGAACCAAAATATCAACGTTACAGAGGCTTAGGGTAGATAACACACCTTGAATCTTGCTAAAGAAAAGAGTGTAAGCTTAGAAATGATGGGTTTTGAAGCAAAATGAGTTCCAGAGGTGTATTATGGTGTGAGGGAGGCTTGGGATCAGTTAGGGTTGCACGAATGGTGTTTCACAAGTCAAGGGTTGTATTTATAGGTGTTTCTAGTCGTCAAGAACAGAACACGCGAGTACGAGTCTGCAACATGCGAGTAGGAGCCTCTACCCGCCTATAATACATGCGAGTACATCCTACTCGCGTGTTATAGCATGCGAGTAGGCTATCTAGTGTCTTCTAATAGCCTGTTATGCCCCCTACTCGCCTACAACATGCAATTTTGGGTTTTTTGGCGCGTTAAAGACTATTTTAACACATATAAACACGTATTCACATACCAACAAGTCATATAATGATTATAAACACATAATGCATCATAACTAACACGTTCACCTCCGTTCACCAATTCCCGGGACCTGAGACTTGCGTGTGCGCGTTAAACCCGACAATTCCACGAATCACCAATCCTTGTACAGATGGTTATGGACCGATTCCCAATGATCCCGTGGATCATTGTAACGACTCCCGATGATTCCCCGAATCATCGTAACGACTCAACTGACCCAATTAAGTATGTAATATGCATGACTCGCTAAGGTAGACTTACTAGTTTGATCAATGTTACTAACCTGAGTTTTTCGGGTGTCACATCATCCCCCTGTTGAAAGAATTTTTGTCCCGAAAATTGCCCAAGGCTAAGAAGGAAGAGGCGAAAGAAAAGAAATTTTTTTTCCACTTGCAACATCATCCCCCTGTTGAAAGGAATCTCGACCCGAGATTCATTCAGCTTCAGCACAGACATATCTTGATTCGAACGCACGCTTAGGAAATAAATGAGGATACTTAGCTTTCATCTGATCCTCCTGTTCCCATGTGAACTTCGGTCCAAGATTTGAATTCCAACAAACTTTAACAATGCGGATTTTACTCCGACGAAGGCTACCAATCTTATAATCAAGAATTTTAACCGGTTCCTCCACGATACGCAGACAATCATCCACCTTGATCTCTTCGAGAGGAACAACCAAAGATTCATCAGCCAGACACTTCTTAAGGTTAGAAACATGGAAGACATTATGAACATTACTGAGCTTAGCTGGCAGATCGAGCGTGTATGCCACCGGCGCAATCCGTTCCAGAAATGCGAACGGCCCCACATACCGAGGATTCAATTTGCCACGCTTCCCAAAACGTATAACGCCCTTCCACGGAGATACTTTCAATAAAACCCTGTCGCCGACCTGGAATTCCAAAGGTTTGCGACGACGATCGGCATAGCTCTTTTGACGATCCCGAGCTGCTGCCATGCGGTTACGAATTTGTACGATCTTTTCGGAAGTCTCGTACACAAGTTCCGGGCCGATGAGTTAACTCTCACCCACCTCAGCCCAACAAAGAGGGGACCGGTATTTCCACCCGTAAAGAGCCTCGAACGGAGCTGCCTTGATACTAGAGTGGTAGCTATTGTTGTAGGAGAATTCCACCAACGGTAGATGACTTTACCAACCCTTGCCAAAATCGATCACACATGCTCGAAGCATGTCTTCTAGCATTTGAATCGTCCGCCCACTTTGACCGTCAGTTTGCGGATGATAGGCTGTGCTCATATCTAACTGAGTACCCAAAGCCGTGTGCAAGGATTTCCAGAAATTCGAGGCGAACCGAGATCCCGATCGGAGATAATAGAAACAAGCACCCCGTGCCGAGAAACCACTTCCTTAAGATACAAACGAGCCAACCGCTCAAGGCCATCGGTTTCCTTGATAGCGAGGAAGTGCGCAGACTTTGTCAACCTATTGACGATCACCCAGATCATATCACAACCACTGGGTGACTTCGGAAGTTTGGTCACAAAATCCATTGTGATCCGTTCCCACTTCCATTCGGGAATTTCAGGATGTTGTAGAAGGCCGGACGGCTTTTGATATTCAACCTTGACTTTAGCACAGGTCAAACACTTGCTTACATACGAAGCTACATCCGCCTTCATATTCGGCCACCAATAAAGTATCTTCAAATCTTGATACATCTTATCGGAGCCAGGGTGAATAGAATACCAAGATTTGTGAGCTTCATCAAGAACGAGCTCCCGCAAACCTCCGAATAAAGGAACCCAAACACGTTCAGCAAAATAGTGCAGGCACCGTGCATAGTTTTAGCTTTAAGGTTTTCCTCCTTCAAAGCTTCTTGCTGTGCAGAACGGATTTGGTCAGGCAAACTAGAATGAATGGTGAGCTGCAGAGCTCGAACACGACGAGGCTTAGCGGATTCCTTCCTGCTCAAAGCGTCTGCCACAACATTCACCTTGCTAGGATGATATTTTATAGCACACTCGTGATCATTAAGAAGCTCGACCCAGCGATGCTGTCTCATGTTCAACTCCTTATGATCAAAGATGTGTTGGAGGCTCTTGTGATCGGTGTAAATGGTGCACTTGGTACCGTACAAGTAATGCCTCCAGAACTTCAAAGCGAAGACTACTGCACCCAATTCCAGATCATGGGTGGTGTATTTTTTCTCATGAACTTTAAGCTGACGAGAAGCATAAGCAATGACCTTCTCGCGTTGCATCAGCACACAACCGAGACCCCAAATAGAAGCGTCACAATAAACCATGAAATCGTCCATGCCTTCAGGCAAGGATTGAATAGGAGCTAAACAGAGCTTAACCTTTAGCGTCTGAAAGGCCGACTCTTGCGAATCACCCCAGTCGAACTTCTTGTCCTTCTGGGTAAGTGAGGTGAGGGGTTGAGCGATCTTTGAAAAACCCTCGATAAAACGACGATAGTAACCTGCAAGACCCAGGAATTGTCGCACCTCGGATGGCGTCTTCGGTGCTTCCCAGTCTTTGATGGCTTCTATCTTGGCTAAATCAACATGAATTCCTTTTTCATTAACCACTTGACCAAGGAATTGGACTTCACGTAACCAGAAGTTACATTTCGAGAACTAGCATAAAACTGTTCCCGTCTCAAGAGTTCCAAGACAAGACGCAAGTGTTCCTGGTGTTCCACTTCGTTCTTGGAATAGACTGGAATATCATCAATGAAGACAATCACGAATTTATCAAGATAGGGCTTACAAACACAGTTCATCAAGTCCATGAATATTGCGGGTGCTTTGGTGAGACCAAAAGGCATGACCAAGAATTCAAAATGGCCATAGCGAGTTCGAAAAGCGGTCTTCGGAATATCGGCTTCCTGGACTCTCAACTGATCGTACCCCGATCTCAAGTCAATCTTCGAATAGAAACTAGAACCCTGAAGCTGATCAAATAAATCATCGATACGAGGAAGAGGATAGCGATTCTTGATGGTAACCTTGTTCAATTCATAAGAGTCGATACACATACGCAGGCTTCCGTCTTTCTTCTTGACAAAGAGGATAGGGGCTCCCCACGGGGATGAACTAGGTCGAATGAAACCCTTCTCCAATAACTCCTGTAACTGGTTGGACAACTCCTGCATCTCGGGAGGTGCAAGACGGTATGGGGCTCGGGCAATAGGGGCTGCACCCGGTGCAAGTTCAATACCGAATTCTGTAACAACCGGCAAAAATAAGGTAATTCCGTACAATTAATTAATATATGATTAACGTAATTAAATGCAATTATGTGTGATTTAATTATCAAGGCCTTAGGGAATAGCAATTTCCAAATAGTGCATAGGAATGCATACGTTTAATGGTAAAGCATGATTGGATCATGTGCGAATAAGCTATCCGGTACGGATGTTGGCAATTACCCGGTAATAATTAAATAAACGAAACGAATCCCGGACACCCAGGATATAAAATAAAGGGTATTTTCATAAGATATAATGAGTTTTGGAACTCCAAAACCATAAATGAAAACGTCTTGTACAAATCTCCCGGTAACGAATAAAGTGCGCGTATCGCACCCGATACGCGTATAACTCATAAATTCACCCGGTAAAGGCCTAAATAACCAATCAACGCTTAAAATAAACTATATTTAAGTGTTATTAAAGGTATATTTAATGTCCGGATAACGCGTGATTAAAACCCGAAAAACACCCGAACGACACCCGAACGACGGGGGATTAAACATAACAATCAATGGGTTAATATTTGAAGTGGTGGACCCCACCAAACCCACCCAAGGGGCCGGCCTAAGGGCCATATTATCTCACTTGCCTTGTTGTTTTAATAATAACCTATACACCTAAAGACAAAGCATGCATGGATTAGGAAAAGATGTAAGGAACATGTGTAAGAACACTAGTACAAAAGCACTCTAACCTTGTCCCCTTGTAAGGAAATTTCGGCCAAGGGCCACAACCATCCAAAACCAACTCTAAACACATCATAACACTAGAGTGCACATGCAAGGTTAAGTCTTATATAAAGATTATGATGATTCATAAGGATTTACCAAAGATTGCAAGCAACCTCCTACCTATACATGCATACATATGCACGGCTCACATACATACACACATATCCTCTTATTCAAAAATCTCCCAAGTACACCCACATAATCTCCATAAGATCTCTTAAATCTTTAGCATCATTACATGAGTTGGATATATAATAACACATGTTAGAGGATTGAATCATCAAAGCAAAACTCTTCTTCTTCTTCCTTCTTAGAGCCGTGGGTTTACACACACATCCACACATTGTTCTTTCAAGTTTTTACATCTCCAAAATACTTAAAATCATCCATCATCCAAACCCCTTTTGTGTGTTTCAAGAGCTTGGAGCTAAACCACTAGGAAGAACACACTAAACCCCTCTCAAATCCAAGGTTTTTGTCTTCCCTAGCCTTGTGCTAGTAGTAAGCTTCTTAATCTTGTTTTTGATTGTTATTTTTCATGTATGTGTTCCTAGTAGCAAGTTGTACATGAAGGGTTTAAAAATGGTTTTGAACATAATCTTTAATAAGTTTTCATGTATAAAATGGAAGATTAAAGATATGAAAATAAACCATGGATTTGTTGATGATGATGTATTAGTCTTGAAAATATATGAAGTTTACATATAAGGCTAAGTAGGATGATGTTTTGGTTAAGATTATGAAATGAACATGAATATGTTAAAACTAACTTTAATTCATCTTATTATGATCATTTAAGTAATGATATGTGGTAAAACATGCTAGAAGTTCATAAATGAATAAGATGGAAAATTAAAGTTAACTCACTTAGATGAATGATATTTTGAAGAAATGGACAAATACATAAAACACACATATAATTAGTCTTTCATATGGAATATAAGACTAACATAAGTGTTTTGATACAAAAATAACTTACCAATAAAAAGTTGAATCTTCAAAGTTAACTATTTTGAGTGAAAAATGCTAACTTTGGAAGTTAGAGTAGAAAAATGCAACTTTTGTAAGTTAAGGGACTAAAGTTGTAACTTTGAAAGTTAAGGGACTAAAATGGACATTTTAGAAACTATTAGTCCAAAAATACAAGTATGGAAAGTTTGGTGTCAAAAATGCAAGTAATAAAGTCTAAGGATGATTTTTGTAAATACTAGTAGAAATACTTGGGTATTTTGTATAAAAGTGTATTTTTGAAAGTTATAAAAATATAAAGGGTTTTAACATAAGGATTTTTATAAAATAGAGATTTTATAAAAATATTAAACAAACTTGGGAAACTTATACAAAAATGAATACTTTCATATAAATGGGAATATAAAAGTGTTGGAAACATTTTTGTAGTTAAGTTGACAAGTTGGGTTAAAAATACATAAGTATTTTAACCATCCAAGTAACATGTGAAAATAGGAAGAAATATGGAAAATATTTCTATAAAATACATGTTGGGAGAAACTTGGAAAAATTAACTAATCGAGTTAAGATATCGAACTAAAACGCGTTAACGAACCATAACCGGACAAAATATGAGGAAAATGCCATTGCGGCAAGATAAGAAAAATATATATTTTAAGAGGTAAAAGATATATATATACTTTGGGTGAAAATAAATAAACACTTTCCTAAGTGTTGGAGGATTAATTCGTGGGAGAAACACATGACACAAACGAATAAGACGTTAAAACAAACGTATATACTTAACAAGAAAAATTACACATTTATATATATACCTGTACGCTCGTCTCGGCAAAATTCTAGTATATCTACTTAATGGGAAAGTAGATATGCGGGAAGGAAAGCCGCGACGAGAAGACAAGGATATATATATGTGTATGTCGTACCAACGAAATCCTAGTATATTTATTTGAATGGGAAAATAAATATACGGTGTGATGAGTTGAATCGGACGTTAAGAATATACGATCGAACGACAAAATCTTAGCATATTTGTTTAAATGGGAAAAACAAATGTGTGGCAAAGTGAGTCGGGTCGCGGATTGAAATATATATTATATCGAGCGATGCGATCTTAAGTATAATTATTTAAATGGGAAAATAATTATATGTTAAGTGAAGTCGAGTCGATGATAATAAGATACAAGTTATGGAAATATTAACAAGAGTAATATATAACTTGTAACACAAAGGGTAATGTAACGCCAACGAAACCTAGGATACACGCTTAATTAAACGGGATTTGGAACAACTTGTGGTCGGGAGTTGGGTGTACAACTTGCCAAGGCACATGCACTATAGGAATAGTGACTTATACGTTTAGGACGTTTGTAGGTGCAAGACCACCCTTTGCTATTCACCTTATTGAGCCAGACGCAGTTACAGGTGAGTTTCACGGCCCCATTTTAAACTATTTTTACGTTTTTCCGGGGGAAAGATATGTTAGGGATAGTGTTTGACGGATTTAATACTTGAGGTGTGACCGCCACTCGGGGTTGAGTCCTCGCCTCTATAATCATTTGTTCAGGGAATTGAAACCGGAGGAATATTCGAATAGTACTATTGGTGCCTGACAAGGCCCACCCCTAATCGATAGCGTCGATTATGCATTAGGTTATGCCTGGGGTGCAAATATTCTGAACTTAAGTCGTGGGAAACCGAGTAACGACTTGGAGCGGGGCACAATTATTATATGTCTTGGTTTGATTATAGTCTCAAGTAGATTTATAGGAATTTGCAACTCCTATATATTGTCATAACATGGTATTCCCAAGTATTCAAGTTTTAGAAACTAAAAACCTGTGAACTCACCAATATATTTATATTGACGAAACTTTTTAAAACATATCTTTCAGGTAACTAGAAGATGAAAGATCAGGCAAGCAGGGTCGGGGAATCTCCAATGCGACGTCAAGCTTTTGTGGGGTTTCACCTTTATTTCCCAAGGCATTTGGGATATATATGAGAAACCTTCATGTTTATTTCAAAAACAATTAACTTTTGTGTAATGTTTGAAAACTAATTTGACGTCATAATAAATGACCCATTTTCTTAAATTACTTGTGTTTAGCCATAACCTTGACTTTATGCTTTTGAACCGTCGCGCCACGTGTTTCCGCCTTTGTCGTGGTGTGACAGAACGTGGTATCAGAGCCAAGGTTATAGCGAACTAGAGTATTTTCTTTAAAAACTAGACTATAACCAGATTTGGTTCTAAAGATAAAGTTTTCAAAAGAAAATGTACATGGTTTTAAATAAAAGTAATTTTCAAGAAGCATTGGGCATGAGGAGATTCCGACCAAGCCAGCCATGGGTATTGTTATGCATTAGCATGAAATTAGAGGTTAGGAAGGTTACTGATAACGTAAGCCATAACTATCTAATTTAAATAAATCATATATACATGTACGGTTCTTTTGCCAGGATGTCCGACGCGGGAAGTATAGCGCCTAGTGTTGACAGCAGTATCCAGATTATACCTGCACCTCCGCCGGAGCCAGTCGAGCTGGTTGTACTCGATGCGGAAGAAGACGACGTAGAGATGGACGTCGCAGGAGGGTCAGACGACGATTCAGACGAGACAGATCCTAGCGAGGATCCTGACTGGACACCGGCCGTGATCGACGCGCCACAGCCCATCGTACCGGCCGCACCGTTGGCCGTACACCCCATTCGAGCCATCAGGGATTTCCCTGACGGCTGTGCCGGTCCTTCGCGACCAGTTCCCGCCCAGTCAGACGCGGCAGAGTCTCCTTTCCGCCGACAGGCTCACGCCGAGCACGAGCCGGCACCGGTACCCCACATTCACGTACCTGCAGGTATGAGACTCCTACCCATTCCCCGTGGAAGGAACGGATGGATATCCGACGACTCCGATGACGAGTCTGTGGGTTCAGTAGGGCACATGTTGGTGCCAGAGATTCAGGCTGACCAGGAGGAGCCAGTGGCTCCAATGCTAGAGGACGCCCCAGCCGACCCCATAGCCCCACCAGCACCCGAGCCCATACCCCAGGAGGAGCCAGCACCAGCAGCACTTATACATGAGGGTAGTCCCGCCCGTAGCTCTGAGCTACATAGGGCAGGCATGGAGGCCTTCGCCACTGCGAGCCCTCCCACACCCCCTGTAGTGGTGTCCACTCCAGAGTGGGCCACTGTCTCTGAGCCATTGGTAGCCCCACTAGCTGAGCCTATGCCACCACCCACCATTGCCATGACTATACCTATCCCCACCATTCCCAGCATGACACCTGCACCATACCCTCTAGGTGCAGGGGACCCTTATCTGATGCCACACCACTTTTCCATCAGGCCACCCAGTTTCTTACTGCCCCACATACCAGTACCATTCCCCTTCGGGCCCTTCCCATCCACACACCCTGATGTACCCGGACCATCCCACCTTCCCAGGATGACACCTCCCTCTGGACCAGCCCAGACCTCGACCATCACTTTAGAGCAGGATTTTCAGACTCTAGTCAACACGGTGCAGCGCACCGTGAATCAGGTTGAACAGCAGACGAGGTTGATGTGGGCTAGGATGATTGACACTCGTGATGCCTTGGCGCATTACGCAGAGGAGCTCTTGCGCATGGATGCGCAGAGCGGGATTACTGGGGATGCACACTGGGCACATCGACAGTTTTTGTACGAGCGCATCTCAGAGATCAGCATGACGATTAGCATGTATGCGCCGCAGTACCAGTATCCACCGCCACCGCCACAGTAGGATGTGTCGGGGATGCACAGAAGACGCACCAGCTTATGTACATATTAGCAGCATTATGGTAGTACAGCACGGGTTATGACACTCGTCTGCATTTTACCTAGCCGTACGGGTATTACGGCGTATGATATGATGTTTTATTATTTCAAAAGCAATGTGTTGTATGAGAAATGTATTCTCCATTTTGTATTATGAACAAGCATTGTACTGATATTATTGAAATTAATGGAAAATCTTATTATTATGGTGAAATATGTTGTTGTCTATGATTATTACTGCTTACTCCATGTGTTGTGGTTTGTATATTTGTGTGGTGTTGTTGTGTTGATTTCTATTTATATTTCTGTATGATGTGTTGGTATGTTGTAATATGGTGTTGATTATTGTGTTCATGCTTTGGTTTGTTATTTATGCTTTGTATTGTATAAATGTTTGCCAAATTAACCTTTGATAATTATTATTGAAGAAAAATGGCACCTGCCACCCGAAGCAACAGTGGAGCAGACGGACTGCCCACAACACCGGCCGAGCTTGAAACTATGATATCTGAACGCATAGCTCGTGCCATCGCTGAACACGAAGCCGCACGCTCGGAACACTCCCATGACAGGACAGGGAGTGAGCGACGAGAGACCTCCCCCAGTGGTAAGAGGCTTAAAAATAAATGAAAAGTGATGGGAGGATATTTCACAAAACTCCTATCCCATAATAACATACTATGTTACTATTACAGGGACAGCCTCGGGAGAGCGCGGCTGCACTTTCAAGGCTTTCTTGGACTGTAAGCCACTAAACTTCAGCGGCACTGAGGGTTCCATAGGCCTGGTCAAATGGTTCGAAAAGACCGAGGCAGTTATCCGCATCAGCGGGTGTACCCCTCGACAGTCTGTCATGTACGCCACCAATCTGTTCCTAGATCAGGCACTAACTTGGTGGAACGGCCAAGTGCAGTCTTTAGGAGATGATGTTGCATACTCTCTATCATGGGCGGCACTGAAGGAATTGATGACTGCCGAATACCGCCCGGCAAGTGAAGTTCAGAAGTTGGAAACAGAATTCTGGAACCTCACCATGGTAGGAGCAGACGTCACTGGGTATACGTCAAGATTTCATGATCTCGCACGACTGGTACCTCGTCTGGTTACACCAGAGAAGAACAAAGTGGAACGTTACCTATTCGGGCTAGCACCACAGATTCGCAGCATGGTCACCTCTTCCAAACCAACGACCATGCGCGAGGCAATTGATCTGGCACTAAGTCTGACTGAGGATGCTATCCGCATGGGTACCCTAATCCGCCAGGTTTCTGGGTTAAAAATTTCTGAAGCAAGTAGTGTTGAGGCCAAGAAACAGGGATCAAGTTCAGCAGTTGTAACTAATGATCAGGGTAACGGGCAAAGGTTTGGGAAAAGAAAGAGAGATGAGGGAAGAAGGGATCGAGCGTCGGGTAGCTCGAACAAGAAAGGAAAGGGTTATGCCGCCACAGGACGTGGTAACAATAACAATAACAAACAGGGAAACCAGGGGAGGAACAATGGATTGACTTGCGGGAAGTGCCACCGCACCGGGCACAAGACTGAAGAGTGCCGATCTGGAGCACCAAAGAACGGAGGGGCCAGACCCTGTTTTGCATGCGGGTCATTGGACCATTGGAAGAAAGATTGCCCCAAAGTCAACAATCAGGCCCGTGGCCGGGCATTTGTAATTGGAGCCGGTGACGCACGGCAAGACCCCAATGTGGTCACTGGTACGTTTCCTCTAAATGGTCATTATGCCTCTGTATTATTTGATACCGGTGCTGACTTTAGCTTCGTATCCATTGAGTTTAAATGACTACTTGGTTTAAAAACTAGCAAACTAGATACACCCTACTCTATAGAACTGGCTAATGGTAAAACTATTGAAACGAGAGAGGTAGCTAAAGATTGTAAGTTAGAACTCTGTGGGCACGAGTTCGGGATTGATCTATTACCGGTCGTATTGGGAAGTTTTGACATCGTTGTTGGCATGGATTGGTTGTCCGCGCACCGTGCCATTGTGGTTTGCAACGATAAGGTTATTCAAGTTCCCCTCGCAAGCGGTGAAACTCTCTCAATTCAAGGTGAAAGACACGGGACGCCACTAAGGATTATTTCGAGCATGAAGGCTCGTAAGTGTCTGAGAAAAGGGCTTGTCGCGTTCTTGGCACACGTAGTGGACAAAAAGGCCGACGAGCGAAAGTTGGAAGACATTCCAGTAGCTAGAGATTTTCAGGATGTATTTCCAGAAGATTTGCCGGGGTTGCCACCACCTCGACAAGTCGAGTTCCGCATCGACCTCGTTCCCGGAGCAGCTCCTGTGGCACGATCGCCATACCGCCTAGCTCCATCAGAGATGCAGGAACTGTCCAGCCAGCTACAAGAATTACTGGACAAAGGTTTTATAAGACCGAGTTTCTCACCTTGGGGAGCTCCCGTCTTATTTGTGAAGAAGAAGGATGGCACATTTCGCATGTGCATCGACTATCGAGAGCTGAACAAGCTAACCATCAAGAATCGCTATCCTCTCCCCAGGATCGACGATTTATTTGATCAGCTCCAAGGTTCCAGCTATTACTCCAAGATCGACTTGAGGTCAGGCTATCACCAGTTGCGTATACAAGAAGAAGATGTACCAAAAACGGCCTTCAGAACCCGGTATGGACACTATGAATTTTTGGTAATGCCGTTCGGCTTAACCAACGCACCAGCGGTTTTCATGGACCTAATGAACCGCGTGTGTAAGCCATACCTGGACAAATTCGTCATTGTCTTCATTGACGATATTTTGATCTATTCACGTACGAGAGAGGACCACGAGAATCACCTTCGGTTAATTCTTGAAGTATTACGCAAAGAGAAGCTCTATGCTAAATTCTCGAAATGTGACTTTTGGATTCGGGAAGTTCACTTTTTAGGTCACGTGGTAAACGAGAAGGGCATACACGTCGATCCAGCCAAGATCGAGGCGATTAAAAATTGGGAAGCACCTCGAACTCCTACCGAAGTACGACAATTTCTAGGCCTCGCGGGTTATTACAGAAGGTTCATCGAGAACTTTTCAAAGATAGCGCAAGCTTTAACCATGCTAACCCAGAAGGACAAGAAATTTGAGTGGACGGAAAAGCAAGAGGCAGCATTCCAATTGTTAAAAGACAAGTTATGTGGCGCTCCGATACTGTCACTTCCAGACGGTACGGAAGATTTTGTGGTTTACTGTGATGCCTCGCATCAAGGGTTGGGTTGTGTATTGATGCAGCGGGAAAAAGTAATAGCTTATGCTTCCAGGCAACTGAAAATCCATGAGAAGAACTACACTACACACGATTTGGAATTAGGTGCAGTGGTGTTCGCTCTCAAGATATGGAGGCACTATTTGTACGGAACCAAGTGCACGATTTTCACTGATCACAAGAGTTTACAGCACATCTTCGATCAGAAAGATTTGAACATGCGACAACGGCGATGGGTCGAATTATTAAACGATTACGATTGTGAGATAAAGTACCATCCCGGTAAGGCGAACGTCGTAGCCGACGCCTTGAGTCGCAAGGAACGGGTTAAACCATTGCGTGTTCGAGCTTTGGGATTGACTATCCACACGAATATGACCGAACGAATTCGTGAAGCTCAAGTTAACGCCCTCAAACCCGAGAATGTCAAAGGTGAAAGGTTACGAAAGATGGTTGATTCACTGGAACCAAAAACGGACCAGACATTGTATTTCATGAATAGAATTTGGGTTCCAGTATATGGTGGATTGCGTGAGCTAGTATTGGCCGAAGCTCACAGTTCTAGATATTCGGTTCACCCGGGTGCAGACAAGATGTTCCACGATTTGAAGGAACTTTATTGGTGGCCGAATTTCAAAAGGGATATAGCAGCCTATGTTGCGCGATGTTTGACTTGCGCAAAGGTCAAGGCTGAGCACCAGAGACCTTCCGGTTTGCTCCAGCAACCGGAAATACCAGAATGGAAATGGGAACGAATCACCATGGATTTCATTACCAAGTTACCTAAGACGACAAGCGGCCATGACATGATCTGGGTAATCGTAGATCGATTGACGAAATCTGCACACTTCCTCCCGATTCGCGAAACGGACAGATTGGAGAAACTGACCCGTCTGTACATTAAGGAAGTGGTATCTAAACACGGTGTACCTGTATCTATCATCTCCGATCGAGATAGTCGGTTCACTTCCAGATTTTGGGAAAGTTTAAATGAAGCCCTCGGTACTCGCCTCGACATGAGTACCGCATATCACCCCCAAACGGATGGTCAAAGTGAACGAACCATCCAGACCTTGGAAGATATGTTACGGGCATGCGCGATTGATTTCGGAGGTAATTGGGATACGCACTTGCCATTGGTAGAATTTTCTTATAACAACAGTTATCATACGAGCATTCAAGCCGCGCCGTTTGAAGCTTTATATGGACGCAAGTGCCGGTCGCCATTATGTTGGGCGGAAGTTGGGGAAAAGCAACTCACCGGGCCCGAAATTGTTCAAGAGACCACGGATAAGGTCTTTTTGATAAAGGAACGCCTCAAAGCGGCCCGGGACCGCCAGAAAAGCTATGCTGATATGAGGCGAAAGCCTTTAGAGTTTCAAGTCGGAGACAGGGTCCTGTTGAAAGTGTCACCTTGGAAAGGTGTCGCGCGCTTCGGGAAGCGCGGGAAGCTGAACCCGCGATATATTGGACCATTCAAAGTCTTGTCCAGGGTAGGCACAGTGGCATACAAGCTCGAGTTGCCTCAAGAGCTTAGTGGAATACACGACACGTTTCATGTGTCGAACTTGAAAAAGTGCCTATCCGACGAAACTCTCATTATTCCTGCTGACGAGATCCAGATTGACGACAAGTTACATTTTGTGGAAGAACCAATCGAGGTAACTGATTGGAAGGTCCAAAAATTAAGGCGCAGCAAGATCAGATTGGTCAAAGTACGCTGGAATGCCAAGCGTGGACCGGAGTTCACGTGGGAAAGGCTGGACCGGATGAAGCAAAAATACCCCGCCCTATTCGAGAAGACACCTGTACCGGAGAACTCGAAGTGAATTCCGGGACGGAATTCTCTTAACGGGGGGAGAATGTAACAACCGGCAAAAATAAGGTAATTCCGTACAATTAATTAATATATGATTAACGTAATTAAATGCAATTATGTGTGATTTAATTATCAAGGCCTTAGGGAATAGCAATTTCCAAATAGTGCATAGGAATGCATACGTTTAATGGTAAAGCATGATTGGATCATGTGCGAATAAGCTATCCGGTACGGATGTTGGCAATTACCCGGTAATAATTAAATAAACGAAACGAATCCCGGACACCCAGGATATAAAATAAAGGGTATTTTCATAAGATATAATGAGTTTTGGAACTCCAAAACCATAAATGAAAACGTCTTGTACAAATCTCCCGGTAACGAATAAAGTGCGCGTATCGCACCCGATACGCGTATAACTCATAAATTCACCCGGTAAAGGCCTAAATAACCAATCAACGCTTAAAATAAACTATATTTAAGTGTTATTAAAGGTATATTTAATGTCCGGATAACGCGTGATTAAAACCCGAAAAACACCCGAACGACACCCGAACGACGGGGGATTAAACATAACAATCAATGGGTTAATATTTGAAGTGGTGGACCCCACCAAACCCACCCAAGGGGCCGGCCTAAGGGCCATATTATCTCACTTGCCTTGTTGTTTTAATAATAACCTATACACCTAAAGACAAAGCATGCATGGATTAGGAAAAGATGTAAGGAACATGTGTAAGAACACTAGTACAAAAGCACTCTAACCTTGTCCCCTTGTAAGGAAATTTCGGCCAAGGGCCACAACCATCCAAAACCAACTCTAAACACATCATAACACTAGAGTGCACATGCAAGGTTAAGTCTTATATAAAGATTATGATGATTCATAAGGATTTACCAAAGATTGCAAGCAACCTCCTACCTATACATGCATACATATGCACGGCTCACATACATACACACATATCCTCTTATTCAAAAATCTCCCAAGTACACCCACATAATCTCCATAAGATCTCTTAAATCTTTAGCATCATTACATGAGTTGGATATATAATAACACATGTTAGAGGATTGAATCATCAAAGCAAAACTCTTCTTCTTCTTCCTTCTTAGAGCCGTGGGTTTACACACACATCCACACATTGTTCTTTCAAGTTTTTACATCTCCAAAATACTTAAAATCATCCATCATCCAAACCCCTTTTGTGTGTTTCAAGAGCTTGGAGCTAAACCACTAGGAAGAACACACTAAACCCCTCTCAAATCCAAGGTTTTTGTCTTCCCTAGCCTTGTGCTAGTAGTAAGCTTCTTAATCTTGTTTTTGATTGTTATTTTTCATGTATGTGTTCCTAGTAGCAAGTTGTACATGAAGGGTTTAAAAATGGTTTTGAACATAATCTTTAATAAGTTTTCATGTATAAAATGGAAGATTAAAGATATGAAAATAAACCATGGATTTGTTGATGATGATGTATTAGTCTTGAAAATATATGAAGTTTACATATAAGGCTAAGTAGGATGATGTTTTGGTTAAGATTTTGAAATGAACATGAATATGTTAAAACTAACTTTAATTCATCTTATTATGATCATTTAAGTAATGATATGTGGTAAAACATGCTAGAAGTTCATAAATGAATAAGATGGAAAATTAAAGTTAACTCACTTAGATGAATGATATTTTGAAGAAATGGACAAATACATAAAACACACATATAATTAGTCTTTCATATGGAATATAAGACTAACATAAGTGTTTTGATACAAAAATAACTTACCAATAAAAAGTTGAATCTTCAAAGTTAACTATTTTGAGTGAAAAATGCTAACTTTGGAAGTTAGAGTAGAAAAATGCAACTATTGTAAGTTAAGGGACTAAAGTTGTAACTTTGAAAGTTAAGGGACTAAAATGGACATTTTAGAAACTATTAGTCCAAAAATACAAGTATGGAAAGTTTGGTGTCAAAAATGCAAGTAATAAAGTCTAAGGATGATTTTTGTAAATACTAGTAGAAATACTTGGGTATTTTGTATAAAAGTGTATTTTTGAAAGTTATAAAAATATAAAGGGTTTTAACATAAGGATTTTTATAAAATAGAGATTTTATAAAAATATTAAACAAACTTGGGAAACTTATACAAAAATGAATACTTTCATATAAATGGGAATATAAAAGTGTTGGAAACATTTTTGTAGTTAAGTTGACAAGTTGGGTTAAAAATACATAAGTATTTTAACCATCCAAGTAACATGTGAAAATAGGAAGAAATATGGAAAATATTTCTATAAAATACATGTTGGGAGAAACTTGGAAAAATTAACTAATCGAGTTAAGATATCGAACTAAAACGCGTTAACGAACCATAACCGGACAAAATATGAGGAAAATGCCATTGCGGCAAGATAAGAAAAATATATATTTTAAGAGGTAAAAGATATATATATACTTTGGGTGAAAATAAATAAACACTTTCCTAAGTGTTGGAGGATTAATTCGTGGGAGAAACACATGACACAAACGAATAAGACGTTAAAACAAACGTATATACTTAACAAGAAAAATTACACATTTATATATATACCTGTACGCTCGTCTCGGCAAAATTCTAGTATATCTACTTAATGGGAAAGTAGATATGCGGGAAGGAAAGCCGCGACGAGAAGACAAGGATATATATATGTGTATGTCGTACCAACGAAATCCTAGTATATTTATTTGAATGGGAAAATAAATATACGGTGTGATGAGTTGAATCGGACGTTAAGAATATACGATCGAACGACAAAATCTTAGCATATTTGTTTAAATGGGAAAAACAAATGTGTGGCAAAGTGAGTCGGGTCGCGGATTGAAATATATATTATATCGAGCGATGCGATCTTAAGTATAATTATTTAAATGGGAAAATAATTATATGTTAAGTGAAGTCGAGTCGATGATAATAAGATACAAGTTATGGAAATATTAACAAGAGTAATATATAACTTGTAACACAAAGGGTAATGTAACGCCAACGAAACCTAGGATACACGCTTAATTAAACGGGATTTGGAACAACTTGTGGTCGGGAGTTGGGTGTACAACTTGCCAAGGCACATGCACTATAGGAATAGTGACTTATACGTTTAGGACGTTTGTAGGTGCAAGACCACCCTTTGCTATTCACCTTATTGAGCCAGACGCAGTTACAGGTGAGTTTCACGGCCCCATTTTAAACTATTTTTACGTTTTTCCGGGGGAAAGATATGTTAGGGATAGTGTTTGACGGATTTAATACTTGAGGTGTGACCGCCACTCGGGGTTGAGTCCTCGCCTCTATAATCATTTGTTCAGGGAATTGAAACCGGAGGAATATTCGAATAGTACTATTGGTGCCTGACAAGGCCCACCCCTAATCGATAGCGTCGATTATGCATTAGGTTATGCCTGGGGTGCAAATATTCTGAACTTAAGTCGTGGGAAACCGAGTAACGACTTGGAGCGGGGCACAATTATTATATGTCTTGGTTTGATTATAGTCTCAAGTAGATTTATAGGAATTTGCAACTCCTATATATTGTCATAACATGGTATTCCCAAGTATTCAAGTTTTAGAAACTAAAAACCTGTGAACTCACCAATATATTTATATTGACGAAACTTTTTAAAACATATCTTTCAGGTAACTAGAAGATGAAAGATCAGGCAAGCAGGGTCGGGGAATCTCCAATGCGACGTCAAGCTTTTGTGGGGTTTCACCTTTATTTCCCAAGGCATTTGGGATATATATGAGAAACCTTCATGTTTATTTCAAAAACAATTAACTTTTGTGTAATGTTTGAAAACTAATTTGACGTCATAATAAATGACCCATTTTCTTAAATTACTTGTGTTTAGCCATAACCTTGACTTTATGCTTTTGAACCGTCGCGCCACGTGTTTCCGCCTTTGTCGTGGTGTGACAAATTCGACTTGACGATAAGGCGGAAGACCAGGTAGATCTTCAGGAAACACATCGGGAAAGTCACAGACAACGGGGATATCTTCAATCTTCTTCTCTTCCTCCGACAAAACCGAAACAAGAGCCAGAATGGCAAAATACCCTTTTCGAAGATACTTATAGGCTTTCATACATGAAATGATACTCAAAGGGGCACCACTCTTCTCACCATGCACCAAAAGAATTTCTCCATCAGGGAGAGGGAGTCAAGTGATTTTATCAAAACAGATGATCTCAGCACGATACAAGGATAACCAATCCATACCCACGACGACATCAAAACTACCCAAGGACACCGGCATAAGGTCAATAGAAACGATAAACCCGACAATTCAAGGTGACACTCCCTAAGGACGTGTGTCGCTTCGACTTTCTTACCATCAGCCAATTCTATCAAGTACTTAGCCTCTAAAGGTGTAGGTACCCTATCAAGTAATTGACTAAACCCAAGAGATATAAAACTCTTATCGGCACCAGAATCAAATAAAACTGAAGCATAGCGATTATCAAGCAGAAACGTACCTGTAACAGTGTCAGGATCTCTCTGGGCCTCGCCCGAACCAATCACGAAGGCACGAGCATTCCTGCCTCCGCCCCCGTTGTTCCCATTACCCGACCCGTTCTTCACAGTTTCGCCCTGCTTCAACTTGGGGCAATCACGCTTAAAGTGTCCAAACTCACCACAATTAAAACACCCCTGCTTTCCCTGGTTTCCCTGAGGGGCAGTAGCCTGAGGAGTGGGAACAGGTGTAGCAGGCGGGTTCTGATTACCCTGAAGGTTGACCCTACAATCCTTGCTTTGGTGCCCAAGCTTATGGCACTATAGACAGTGGTTCTTATCACAAGGACCAGTATGATGAAACCCACACCGATTCACTTCAGCAATTTCCCAAAATAACCCCCCGATTTCTGTTCAGACGACGATCCCCCAACATCAGACTTCTTTACCGGCTGAGACTGAGCTGAACTCGAGCATTTCCCCACGCCTTCCCACTTTCGCTTGTTGTTTTCGAGAGCCTTCACCGTAGTGCCTCTGGGAGGCAAGACCCCTTCTGCTACTTTCATATTAGTCAGCCTGTGAGCCGACCGAACAACCTCAGAATACACGGTAAGATTACTCGCAGCCACCAATCCCGCAACCTCCGGCACCAACCCAGAAATATAATGCTCAATTCTCATGTACCCCGGCGTGTGCAAATCCGGGTAAAACACCGCCAGCTCATTATGTCTAGCTGTGTACACCTCTATTTCAGACCCCACCATTTTGTGATTCCATACCTCGTGCTCGAGCTTTTGAATCTCGTCCCTCGGACAATATTTGCTTTTTAAAAGCTGCACAAATTATGCCCAAGGCATAGCGTGGGCTTCCCCAATACCCAAGGTCCACCAAGTCAGGGCTTGACCCTCAATGGTCGATGAAGCATACTTTACGCGGTCGCCCGCCGAGCAACTGCACATGGAGAACACAGATTCAACTTTTTTCAGCCACCGAAATTGTAGGGCTTGCAATCCATGAACTTTTTGTATGAGCACTGAGGTGGGGGTGGATTGACATCACCACCTGGGACAGAACGCACAGATATACAACAAAGAGAAAGATACAGCACCCAAAAATGAGGTAGAGTTTGTAGAAATCAACTTACCACCCATAGCAGTGTGTGCAGCTTGGAATGCAGCCAAAGCCACATTCACCTGTTGTTGCAGTAGGTTGTTCAACTCCTCTTAGGTCATATTAATGTTACCGCCACCGCCACCACGGCCGCCCCTGCGACCTCCACGAGCTCCTGACATCTTCTGTCAAATCATTGAACAAAAGATTTAGGCTTACCCGTGGTGTGACCCACTAGGAATCACAAGAAATTAATCCGGGTCTAATTCGGATCCATTCGTCCAAACACAAAGTCCACCCGGATTTTCATGCATTCTAGTTTATGATTTCGTGTGCACCCGACATGATAAACTGTTCTACATGGTCCTCCAGATGTTCTTTAAGCTTGGAGTTCAAGTCACCGAATACTAGCACCCAAACAGCGTGTTACTACAAGTATAAGTGTAAGAATTAGGGCTGTAAACAACCCAAACGAGCACGAAAAAAAGCCTTATTCGTGTTCGTTTGTTAAGGAAATAATGTGTTCATGAACGCTTACCGAACGAGACATTTTGTTTGTGTTCGTTTATTAAGAAAATAACGTGTTCACGAACTGTTCATGAACATTTACCGAACAAGGTTTTTGTTTGTGTCCGTTTGTCTTTATTTGTTAAATATAGGTGTCAGACAAAAGCGAACACAAACATACATTAATTAACAAAACCAAGCACAAACTAACAACTATTAAATTTTGAAAGTTTCATCACGAACATTGTTCACTCAAAATATACCAATGCAATTACCCAAATATACTTGACATAATTTCGATCACATATTGTCTCATAAAAACACAAAATTATCAAGTTCACTTAATCCACCGAAAATAACAATTAATCAGTATAGTTAAAGTACGATATGATAACTTTATAGTATAACATGTCATTGTAGATTTCCTCGTATTTAGAAAGAACAATATGATAACTTAGGTGTTACATTTTAATGTAATATTGGCAACATCACCTTATGGTGGAGTGGTATGGAGGCTTAATGATAGAAGACCTATGACTGAAAGGTCATGGGTTCGATTCTTGAGAGCGTCGGGTTTTACCGATTATTCCATTGTCGTGCTTTTGGGCGGGTGGATAGCAGGTTTTCCCCGGAAATGGTGAACTTGGTAAAACCAAGAGCTACCTTACATTTCTGGCTATGCCGGGTAGAAGGGGTCATGATTTGACTGAGTAGGGACTCTGAAAGAAGTTATTAGTGAATTTTGTTGGCCGCTAAAAAAACACCACATGTTTTCATGATAAAGAAAGATATTGACGGAAAATATCAAGGGTAATCATTTCACACATGACTTGAAATTTGTCAAAACATGTAGTACAACCAACAGTCTTGTGTTGCCCGGTTGTATTATGATAGGAAAATTGGTTATACTTGTAACATCGGGGAAACGTTCATATCCTGACATATATTATCAACCATGCTTTGCTATATATAGCATTTTAATTTTAATTAAATTTCTTCCGCTCTGTTGGGAGGCACATAATCTAGCATACAATGAATGTCCTTACAATTTTATAAAACTCTTAATTTTATCTCTAATCCTACAAATATTCTTACCCTTTTTAATTTCCACCGCATCACCTATATATTACACATATTATTAAATAAAATATATGTTTTTTTTGTTTTTTTACCCTGAAACCACCTCATCGCATGAAAAAGGCAAACTCGTACCTTTGTATAAAAGAATATCACCTAAGGGCTTTTTAGAATGGATTAACTCTAAGGATAAAAGCTCTAAAACGATGGTGGGGAGTGCGACAAGCTGACGACCCTAGGCCATGTCTCAGCGGGGGTCGGTACTTATTTTGAGAAAATTGCAATTTTCGTCCTTGTGGTTTGCCTAAACTAACATGTTCAGCACACGTACTGAGGTTTGTTTTTCTAACACTTTACGCCCCTAAGTCTAATGGCCGTTAGTTGTTCCATTAGTTTTAGGGTAAATTGACTAATATACCCCCATCTTCTCCAACCACCACATACAACACCACCTGCAACACCAATCACCACCACCACCACCTGCAACAGCACCTTCACTCCAACAAACCCCAGAAGTTTACATAATAATAATAACAACAAATATAACGTAACCTCTCCTTGGCTGATTCATGTTTAATAACTGAAGTATTGGGTGTAAAGAACAGAAAGGAGTTATGGTTGTGACCAGATAGAGAAAGGGATCGGGTGTTTGGTGGGTTCGGGTGTACCGAACAGAATGGGTCATAGAGGACGGTATCGGTGATGATGTTCAGAAGATTAAAATTTATGGTTCGATAACCGAAGCTGGTCGGGTCTTGTCGGAATACAATCGAGACCCGAGGAAGATAACCGGCCTACAAAGTCAACCGACTCGAAGAGGAGCCCTGTAACAGATCCGGTAACAGTTACCGGTTGTTTGGAGGGATGGTTGGTCGGAGGAGGTGACTGGAAGTGTGGTGACAGGGGGTCGTACGGTCGGGTTAACTAGTCGGAGAGAAAGATTAGTAGGGAAACAGAGGGTGTTGGATCTGTTTTTTGGTGGCCGCCGGAGGAGGAGTTCGGTCCGAGGTGACCGGAACACATTCTCTCTCTCTCTCTCTCTCTCTCATACTCTTTCTTCGTACACTCTCTTTCCCTCTTTTAGTTGTAGATGGGACTGGCCGGAGAACAAGACCGAAGATTGGAGTCGGATGGGTGGTGGTGGTGGTGTTGCAGGTGGTGGTGGGTGGGTGGGTTGGTTGGAGAAGAAGAAGGGGGAGGGTGGTGGTGGAGAAGGTGGTGGTGGTGGTGTTACAGATGGTGGTGGGTGGGTTGGTTGGAGAAGATGGGGGAGGGTGGCAGTGGAGATGGTGGTGGTGTTGCAGGTGGTGCTGGGTGGGTGGGGTGGTTGGAGAAGATGATGGAAGGGTATAAAAGTCATTTTACCCACAAACTGAAGGGTATAATAGTCATTTCACTACAAACTACCAGACAAGTTTCAGGGACGTAAAATGTTTGAAAAAACAAACCTCAGTTACTCAGGGTGTTATACGTGTGCTGAACATGGTAGTTTAAGCAAACCACAGAGACGAAAATTGCAATTTTCTCAATTATTTTTTATGCACATATATTATATATATATTTTTTTAAAGAAAAAAAGTGTATACCTTATTAAACATTTAAATACATTAACATCTTATTGTCTATATATTTATAGTTCTGCTATTTGAACAGTAACTGACAATTACCGTTAAATCAAACGGCTTTTCTAACAGTGAAATGAGGGCATCTTTGTTACTCATGGCTTGCGTCTTCAGTCTTCATAGGCCACGTGTCCCATTAACATCTTATTTATTTTAAGGCCATTAAATACTAACTCACTAGCCAATGAGGTAGTGGTGGAGTGTTGGGGAAAGACTTGGTATTTCTCGTTACCCATGTTCGATTCTCATCTCCACTTTATTTTTTGCGGCATCCCGGTGAATAGCGAATATGAGTGGCGTCGATTCAACTCGGATGGGAGACGATGTTTTACTGATTATTCCACTGTCGTGCCTTCAGTGAGTGGAGGTAGCTTTTCCATGCATATGAAAGAGCCAAAGAGCTGACGGCAGTCGAGTAGTTGACCTTGACCACAGTGTCTGATGTCACGGTGGTTGGCACTCATTAAAAACTAAGTTCACCATTGTTTTACTCATCATTTACTTTTTTTTTTTTGAACGGCAACTCATCATTTACTCATCAGTACTCTTTAGTAAAGTTTAAGTCCATTGAATTTGGCCGAATAGTTTTAATTTATAACCAGTAAAAGTTAAAACCAATTTAAATTGACCCAATAAAAACATCTGTCTTCTTGCTACACGTCTTTGAATTAAAACTTTTTAAGGATTCTTGAGAACGGTCTTGATTTTTTTTTTTTTTTTTTTGAACGGCAAATTTTATACCACCTTGCTTCCACCTAACCTTGCATTTGCAAGGATTTGAACCCAGAACCTCACATTTATAAGGGGGACACCATACCACTAAACCAAGAGGTCATCGGTTGAGAGCCTAAAGTTTCCTATGGGAGGCTTGCGTTCAATTCCCACGAGCTACATTTGGAGGACATTGGTGGAGGGGAAATGAGGGATGACCCAGGCCATTGGCTTGGGTTCGAGTCCTGATCCCGACCGGTTTTACCGATTATTTCACTGTCGTGCCTTCGGGCGGGTGAGTGGTCGGGTTTTCCCGGGAATTGGTGGCAATTGATGACGCGGGTACTCTCGAGTACCTGATTCGCCAAAAGGGTGCCCGAGAGTGCTCGAAAATTGATACGTTAGCCGTTAAAAAAAAAAGAGGTCATAGGTGAGAACGGTCTTGATTTAAACGCTTGATCTAACGAGGGTACTATAGATATTATGATTGGTCGGGGTATAAGTTTTATAGTATATGTAGACATTGGGATGCAATGGGCGTGTGAGGGTCACCGTGATTTAGTGGGCGTGGGAATGTTGAGTGGGTGATCTTCCATGTGATATATGGTGGGGAAAGATGAAGATTTTAGGTGTGTGCGGTCCCACGTTTGGTGTGCCTCTCGAGAAAGCCATTTGACCGGTCAAATACCTTCTTACAGCAAATGCTTCCAGCTATACATTTTTAGAATGTTTCATTCATCTGTCACATATTGTCGTTTAATATTTCCATTTCAATTTTATTAAACACTTAGGCTACTTCGTGTGGGGATCATCCCACACCCCGTTCAAGCCCGTTGAGAACGCCGACACCGTCTCTTTGAGGCTGTCCTCGTCCCAAACGTTCTCACCAGGACAAACGGGCGGAGCAATGCATTTAATTATTCTTTTTTTACCGTTGCATACTATAACGGCTACATAAAAAAATTAAATTTTTAAATTATAAATACCATCATTTAACACACATGCATCTTTCTTTAAAATTTCTCTCTACCCACACCAATTCTCTCTAAAAAAATTACCAACACTACTTTGTTCTTCAAATTTCTAAAAATAAACCCCACCATGTCGTATTTACCTTTGGTTGATTCGTCATCTTCGTCGAGCGAGGAAGACCAACTATTTATGAACGCCGCTTTTGAAGTGGCACAGATCATTGCGCAAGAGGAAGAAGAGGAAGAAATAAACTCGCAACCACTTACTAGGCAAGCGACAATAAATAAAAACCGGGAAGGTTAGTTTATAAATATATTTTTATAAAATCTATATCAGGAATATATATATTTTTTAAATTTATATCGTCACAATATTTATTTTAATTTACAACATACGTGTAGGCGCTCACGAGAGATTAGTAGCCGATTATTTTGCCGATGAACCGTTTTGTACTCGGCTGAGATTTTTAGGCGCCGGTTCCGAATGAGTCGTCGACTTTTCCTACGTATAGCCGATGATTTGTCTAGCCGTGACCCGGTTTTTACTTTACGGTACGATGCTAGAGGCAAAGGGGGGTTCACCACCTTACAAAGATGCATGGAAACATTGCGTCAACTAGCTTACGGGACATGTGCCGATTCGTGGGACGAGTATTTGAAGATGTTCGAAAGAACTGCATGTGAATGTTTGTACAAATTTTGCAAATGTGTTGTGAAGATCTACACTAAAAGATATTTACGAAAACCAAACTCGAGTGACATCCAGAAGTTGTATGAGTTCCACCACGAAAAGCATGGTTTTTCAGGAATTTTTGGAAGCATTGACTGCATTGCATGCATTGGCCGTGGCGGGAATGCCCGAATGCATGGTGCGGTGTGATACCCCGCAATTTTAGGTTCTTACTTTAGCTAAACTCTAATTAATTGGTACTAACATTCTTTGCATTCTACTTAACTAGGGTTAGTTAGATGAGTCACACGTTGCACAATTATAGATTGGTAACTGCATAACAGAGGTAATTCGGGAATTACCGAACTATGTACACAAATATCGAACCCCGAACGTTCGTGAAATAAGGAATTAGATAATTGTGAATTAATTGTTTGATATTAATTTCAATTACGTGCTTCTGTGAAACTATGTGTAAACTGTTACGTGATTACGTGAATTTAAACCAAACGCGTTATTAAAAACCGTAATCGATGAGCCGTTAGGATGGTTAGGGTCTAAATACATGGGGTTAGGCTTGGGATGTTCGAAAATAATGAAAACATCAAATAAAACGTGCAATACATTGGACCAGACCGCATGAAACGAGCCGAGGAAGAGTGAACGGCCATTCGGCGTGGTTTGGTGCGTGAAACCGACTTTAACCCTCTATTTAAGCAACCTTAAGCCCCATACACCTCATAACCTCAACCCTAATCGTCCATAACAACCTCCACACGAAAAATATACCCTCTAACATCTGCTAAAGCTCAAGAGCATCATCCAGGAAGATTAGAAGGTGTTCGGTTCTTGATTTTGAAGTGTGCTAGGTATATTGTCTTAAACCTTTGTGTTTTTAACCTTCTTGTTATTTTTAAACATCATAACAAAGTTTGTCCAGATCTGAAACGTTTTCATAATGATTAAAACTTAATGTTAATAGAGATTTAATGGGTTAGGCATGATGTTATGCGATTGTTATTGGATGTGTTGCATGATAGTACATGTTCTTGATGTTTTAGATTTCTAGGGTTTATGATTGATGATGTTTAACATGTATCTTGTAAGGTTTTGATCAGGTTATGTCTTATTGATGTTGTATGATGATTGTTGGGTGCTATTGATCGATTATGTGCATAGATGATGATTTCTTTGCATAAACATGTCGTACAAGGTCTTAGTTTTCATAATGGGAAAAATCATTTGTTTTGGACGTCTGTTGATATGTTTTTGGAATTTTCTTTGATTAAAGGTCTAATCAAATTTTCGGATTAATATTTTGGGTCAATTTTAAACGACCATAACTTGAGTTCTACAAAGAATTAGGTTATGAAATTTGGACAATAGGTAGAAATATGAGAAACTTGGCTTTTCCAGTTGGATTCATCCCGTTTGGAAGAATACAAAAGTTTTGGAAATTTTTCTACTAAACTGATCTGTTATGAGTATTTTCTAGACCTAGCTGTATTGTACGATTTTTCATAATTTTTGTGTAAGGTTTTATCCCGAAATAAAAACATGGACTTGACCGGTAGACTCCCTAGAATATTCAGTAAAATTTTGGGAGTCTAACTGATTGGGTAAGTATTTTTAATAGATTGGTTTTCATGGTGCATAATCTGTCCTAAAAACGCAGATTATGTATTGTACGCTTATGTGTCTAATTGAAGTCCTATATGGCTTGTTAGTAACATGAACTTGTATGAGCACTTATATGAGATGTATATGAAGTGTGTGACTAATGTTAATCATAACGTTCACCAACGGGTTCGTAGGGTCTACTTGTGCATATAGAAACATTAGACGTCATTTACACGGTTTTGTATTTTAAAACGTCTTGGACAAACGGGTTATATGGTGTGTTGACTATACACATATACTGTAACACCCCAACCGATGGCGGAATCATCGAGGTGCCACGTAGTGACGATTGTTCAAAAGCTCATGGTACTAAAATGTAAATGTTATTGAATAATCAAAATTGTCTTACATGGAAATGGAAAATACATTGTCTAAATGAAATTTAAATATTGAAATAACTGAATTAAAATATAGCACTAAATGTTCCTTGCTAAAGCACTAGATCAAACTGCACCTGAAACATGTACAAAATAGATTTGGTCAACATATGAAATGTTGGTGAGCATTCCTAGATTTGATATATATAGTAGGTTAAAAAGTTATACAATTCAAGTGCAAGCTACAGTGCAATTATGTAAACTATGTATCATACAAATGAGCGAAATCAACCCTGTGACTGTATAATGTACTGTATGAACTGTAGTGTACTCAACCAATAAATGGATGATAACTTAACAATGGTCACGGATTCTCCGATGAAAAAGGGGGAGAATCAATCTAGGCGGGTTGTCAATCCAAATAGCGCTATCCAATGTTAAGGTCGGCTTGTACCATGTTAATGATTTCACTAAGTACAAATGTAATCCACATGTATTGTCTAAGCATAAAGCACGTTGTAAGCAATGCACATAGTACTAGAATTGTATTGTAAAAATGTAAACTTGTATTTGAAATTGTAATAGTGTACATGTAACACCCCAAAAATGTATAAAAGCAAAAAGGGGATAGGAATACTCACTGTTTACGTAATAGCTTGTAATTGAACTTGGACAACGAAATATGTGTTGGAACTATCTCAAGGTATCAACCTAAAGTAATTGATAAGGTGTAAGTGAAATAACTCTAGGATGCATGTATTTCTAGGGCTTCGAATTGGGGATGATTGCTCGTTTGATTAATATTAAAAATATTCGCCAATTGAGAGAAATTTAGTAAATAAATAACCAAAAATCTTTTTTATAAATGTTAAATCTAGGATGGTCACAATAATGTGTTTAAAGTATAAAAATAATTTTTACAAAATTATTTTCCTTAAAATAGATTTTTAAAATCTATTTATTACAAATTGTCAAACTCTAACTTTAATATTTAAAAATACTAAAATTAAAGAATTTCTATTTTAAAAATCATATTTCTGTTCTAAATGATTAAAAATAATTTGTATAAAATTTTGGTGCAAAAATGATGAAAATTGAATTTATTATGATTTAATTATGATTAAATCTAACAAAAATTGATTAAAAATATGAATTAAATGATTTTACTGAATTAAAAATTATTTCAGTAAAGTTTATCTTTATAAAAAGTCAGGATAATTTTTGGAGAATTTAATAAAATTGTTTTGATATATAAATGGATTTTTATAAAAATAATAGTATAAAAATGATTTAATTATTATAAATATTAAATAAATGAATTTCTGAAAAATAAAAATTATAAATGAAACTTTTATATCAGATTAAACAAATGTAATTTTTTTTAGAATTTATAAAATAGTTTTGATATTTTAAAATGAATTTATAAGTTTTAAATATAATATATATATATATACACTAGAAATGGTTGTTTTAAAAAGAAAAGGAAAGAAAAAGTAAGTCAGAGCCGGGACTCGAACCCGGGTGACTGCTGTGGCAGACCTTGGTCACAACCACTTGGCCTAGGCCAGTGGTTGTGATGTTCCTTGATTAAAATTATATAAATACCCTACGCGAGTCTAAGTTTATCCCCAAAACATTTATCACGAACCCTAGATTTACAATTGGGCAAATCACACATCAATAGCCTAATTAACCATAGGGCTATTGATGTGTGATGGCCGATGAACATAACCCATACAAACAATTAAACTCACAGTGTTGTTTCGAGTTCGTTTGCTTGGTCAAACCAAAAGTCAACAGCGAACAAGGACTCCAAGAATCAGTGTGTTTCAGAACAATTGGAGGTTGAGAGAGAGGTGTGAGCGAGTTGTGAATGATTGTAGGTGATCAATTTATAGTGTCTAGGTCCAGGTTGTATAATTGGCAAGTTTGACTCGTTTTAAAGAGTACACGCGTATGATCAATCAATCTGGTCAAATTGGTTGTAATAATATGTGTAATTGATGATAAATAGGCCGATAATTGCGTATCAAGGTCAAATCGTGGTTAATGTAGTGTTATTAGTGTTAATCAATTGGTCAAAAGAGAAGAAAAAAATAAAAAAATAAAAGTCTGCTGCTGTTCGCTGTTTGCGAAGGAAGAAAGGGAAAAAGACAGACGCGAACATGGTTTAATTATAATTGGGATTGAAATAGAAACAGATTAGAGACATAGCTCAGATGGTTAAGTGTGGTGTTGTGTTGTGAGGTGGCCCCGGTTCGATTCCTGGGAGAGACAATCCCTTTTTTTTTTGTTTAAACTGAAAGGAAGGAGGGGAAGTGGGCTGGCTTCTGCTGTTGGGCCGTTGTTGGGCCTGTCTGGCGGGCCGGTTTGTGGGTCCAAAAGGTTTAGGAAGGGGGCTTATATGGTTTGGGGTTATGGATTGTAAGATTGATTGGGTTTGGTTTAGAGATAATAAAAAAAAATGTATATATATAAATCTGAAATTTTTTTATTATTATTATTATTACTTTTATTATGTATATATATATATATATATATATATATGTATGAAAAAGTGACGGATGTCACAGCATCCCCTACTTTTAGAAACTTCGTCCCGAAGTTATTTAAAAACATAGGGTTATGGACGCTTGGGTAAAAATTAAGATAACTGTGGTTTAGAAAATTCAAATGATTTGGATATGAGGTGTGATAGGTGTGAGTTAAGGATTGGATTAGGTTCGTCTCGAAAGGGTAAAGAGAGTAAGAATCTAGTAAATCACTACTTCAAGTTTTAGGACTCCTAAAATAAATGCATGAGTTGATTGACTATAAAAAGACTAGATGAACTACCAAGTAAACAGAGTTTGTTCCTGATTCGACTCCCAGTCCCACTTTCAATGCATCATTAGTGTTTGTATGCAGGGTGTACCGCAGCTAACCCACCATACCTTTGATACCTTGAAAACGTACTGGACGTCTACCAAAAACTCTAATAGAATTTCACACTACCCTAACGTACCTGTAAATTCATGATTACGTTCCGGACTGGAATCATCAATTTACCTTACATTAGGGTTTTGTGTCCTTCTATGACCCCACCGATTGTTGAGCAGGTTCGATAGCCTCCACCAGCCGTGGAGTAGGTTGTAGGGCCTCTCCCGACTGTTTGAAAAGGCATAGTGACCTCTACCAATCGTTGAGTATGTTCGATAGCCTCCACCAGTCGTGGAGCAGGTTGTAGGGCCTCTCCCGACTGTTGAAAAAGGCATGATGACCTCTATTAAGTGCAACAATTATTATTCACATAGATTGCAAATTGATAGCATGTTTATGCAAGCAAGTTTGTAAGTACTACAACCATTAAGTGTAAGTGTTATCATGAATAATTAAATGTTTACGAGTATCATGAATAATTAGATGTTCAATGAATAGTCAAGTTAAAGGAAAAATCAAGTTTCATATAATAAGCAATGATGTTTTCTTAGAAAAGCTCTGTAAGATCAAGTATCAAGTCTAAACGTTTCAAATAAATGTAAGTGTACGATTAAAATAAACGTAACTAATATGATAGATCACCAATTTGTGTTCGTACATAATAGTATGCAAGGAAATCTCTAGATGTTATATGCCTATGAGTATGTCATAATTGGGTACAATAAGATCAAGAAAATGAAAACACGAGTATCATGAATAATTAAATGTCCAGTGAATAGTCAAATTAAGGGAAAATCAAGTTTCATAAACAATGATGTTTTGGAAAAATCCTGTAGAATCAAGTATCAGGTTTTTAGTAGTTTGATTATCATGGGTAACTAGCTCACGTGTGAGAAGGTGAAGGATATGAATTTAGTTCTTGAGAGGATGATGAAAAATCTTGAAGCAGAATCAAGGTTGTGAGAGATGGTGAATGTGAAGATAGTTGATAAAGAGTTTATTTTATAGTATAGCAGTGTAAATTTTGGGGTTTGGATCAAAGGTTATAATCAAGTGTATAAGAAAACATGATTGTGGTGTATGCCAAATATTGTAAAAATTTGAACAAGTTGAAATTGAGTGAGTGTTGATGTAGAATCTAGAGACTAGATATTATACTAAAAAAAATAAATATTTTCAAAATTTGGTTTTGTACATAAGGCAAAAGTTGTTAAGTAGTACAAGCTAAGTAGGCTTTGTAATAGTTTAAAACATTATATAGAAAATCGTTTGTTACGTCAATAAATAATCAATTGAATTTAAGTTCGAGGAAAATATGTACTTTGTAAAGTTGCTAGGTAATACAACTAGTTTTAGAAATCTTTAGTTTGTGCTAAAGTATGAGGTTATAGTTTTTAAAAATAAATAACATGTGGAGAAAAGAAATAATATGATTTGGGTAGGGTGTTGAATATTTAAAAAAAAAGTGGCTAAGAGGGTAAGGTGAAGTGTGATTGTGAAATCCATAGATGGTTATGAAAGTATGAACTTGTAAGCAATATATGAAAATCGTAAAATACAAAATATTGTATATGAACCGAGAGTGTATTATTGAAAAATCTTGCATAAAATACTTGGAGTGCCCTTGTCTAGCTGTAAAGCCCAACAAGAACGTTGACTTTTCAAAGGAATTGAACCCAATGGTGATCAAAGAAGACGTGCTTTAGCCTATAAGTGGACACTCACTCCAGGAATCCCCAGGTAAGCATAACAGGTCCGTAAATGGATTTATGCGCTATGCTTGCCTATGCCAGAAAACCCAGTGTACAGGCGTCCACCCTTCCAGATTGCACGTGTCCTTATCACACTCACTAAAGTTCAACAACTTTGAAGGAACAAAAGTAAGAGTAGGCATTATGCCTAAGAGTGTCTTCATGAAAGGTACTGTCCCTGTTCCATGATGATGTAGACTTTCCACTCCCTGTAGGACACCATCTCTATACACCATGATGAAGGATGAAAAGAATGGAGAGAGAGAAAAAAGGGAAAGATGAAAGAAGTAAAGTAGAGGGAAATGAGGGGTAGGGTAATTCAGGAAATATTAGGCATGCAAGTTGTAGTTCGGTTATAGTCTAGGCCTTTTTATCTAATAACCTAGTTCCCTATAACCATGGCTCTGATACCAATCTGTAACACCCCAACCGATGGCGGAATCATCGAGGTGCCACGTAGTGACGATTGTTCAAAAGCTCATGGTACTAAAATGTAAATGTTATTGAATAATCAAAATTGTCTTACATGGAAATGGAAAATACATTGTCTAAATGAAATTTAAATATTGAAATAACTGAATTAAAATATAGCACTAAATGTTCCTTGCTAAAGCACTAGATCAAACTGCACCTGAAACATGTACAAAATAGATTTGGTCAACATATGAAATGTTGGTGAGCATTCCTAGATTTGATATATATAGTAGGTTAAAAAGTTATACAATTCAAGTGCAAGCTACAGTGCAATTATGTAAACTATGTATCATACAAATGAGCGAAATCAACCCTGTGACTGTATAATGTACTGTATGAACTGTAGTGTACTCAACCAATAAATGGATGATAACTTAACAATGGCCACGGATTCTCCGATGAAAAAGGGGGAGAATCAATCTAGGCGGGTTGTCAATCCAAATAGCGCTATCCAATGTTAAGGTCGGCTTGTACCATGTTAATGATTTCACTAAGTACAAATGTAATCCACATGTATTGTCTAAGCATAAAGCACGTTGTAAGCAATGCACATAGTACTAGAATTGTATTGTAAAAATGTAAACTTGTATTTGAAATTGTAATAGTGTACATGTAACACCCCAAAAATGTATAAAAGCAAAAAGGGGATAGGAATACTCACTGTTTACGTAATAGCTTGTAATTGAACTTGGACAACGAAATATGTGTTGGAACTATCTCAAGGTATCAACCTAAAGTAATTGATAAGGTGTAAGTGAAATAACTCTAGGATGCATGTATTTCTAGGGCTTCGAATTGGGGATGATTGCTCGTTTGATTAATATTAAAAATATTCGCCAATTGAGAGAAATTTAGTAAATAAATAACCAAAAATCTTTTTTATAAATGTTAAATCTAGGATGGTCACAATAATGTGTTTAAAGTATAAAAATAATTTTTACAAAATTATTTTCCTTAAAATAGATTTTTAAAATCTATTTATTACAAATTGTCAAACTCTAACTTTAATATTTAAAAATACTAAAATTAAAGAATTTCTATTTTAAAAATCATATTTCTGTTCTAAATGATTAAAAATAATTTGTATAAAATTTTGGTGCAAAAATGATGAAAATTGAATTTATTATGATTTAATTATGATTAAATCTAACAAAAATTGATTAAAAATATGAATTAAATGATTTTACTGAATTAAAAATTATTTCAGTAAAGTTTATCTTTATAAAAAGTCAGGATAATTTTTGGAGAATTTAATAAAATTGTTTTGATATATAAATGGATTTTTATAAAAATAATAGTATAAAAATGATTTAATTATTATAAATATTAAATAAATGAATTTCTGAAAAATAAAAATTATAAATGAAACTTTTATATCAGATTAAACAAATGTAATTTTTTTTAGAATTTATAAAATAGTTTTGATATTTTAAAATGAATTTATAAGTTTTAAATATAATATATATATATACACTAGAAATGGTTGTTTTAAAAAGAAAAGGAAAGAAAAAGTAAGTCAGAGCCGGGACTCGAACCCGGGTGACTGCTGTGGCAGACCTTGGTCACAACCACTTGGCCTAGGCCAGTGGTTGTGATGTTCCTTGATTAAAATTATATAAATACCCTACGCGAGTCTAAGTTTATCCCCAAAACATTTATCACGAACCCTAGATTTACAATTGGGCAAATCACACATCAATAGCCTAATTAACCATAGGGCTATTGATGTGTGATGGCCGATGAACATAACCCATACAAACAATTAAACTCACAGTGTTGTTTCGAGTTCGTTTGCTTGGTCAAACCAAAAGTCAACAGCGAACAAGGACTCCAAGAATCAGTGTGTTTCAGAACAATTGGAGGTTGAGAGAGAGGTGTGAGCGAGTTGTGAATGATTGTAGGTGATCAATTTATAGTGTCTAGGTCCAGGTTGTATAATTGGCAAGTTTGACTCGTTTTAAAGAGTACACGCGTATGATCAATCAATCTGGTCAAATTGGTTGTAATAATATGTGTAATTGATGATAAATAGGCCGATAATTGCGTATCAAGGTCAAATCGTGGTTAATGTAGTGTTATTAGTGTTAATCAATTGGTCAAAAGAGAAGAAAAAAATAAAAAAATAAAAGTCTGCTGCTGTTCGCTGTTTGCGAAGGAAGAAAGGGAAAAAGACAGACGCGAACATGGTTTAATTATAATTGGGATTGAAATAGAAACAGATTAGAGACATAGCTCAGATGGTTAAGTGTGGTGTTGTGTTGTGAGGTGGCCCCGGTTCGATTCCTGGGAGAGACAATCCCTTTTTTTTTTGTTTAAACTGAAAGGAAGGAGGGGAAGTGGGCTGGCTTCTGCTGTTGGGCCGTTGTTGGGCCTGTCTGGCGGGCCGGTTTGTGGGTCCAAAAGGTTTAGGAAGGGGGCTTATATGGTTTGGGGTTATGGATTGTAAGATTGATTGGGTTTGGTTTAGAGATAATAAAAAAAAAATGTATATATATAAATCTGAAATTTTTTTTTTATTATTATTATTACTTTTATTATGTATATATATATATATATATATATGTATGAAAAAGTGACGGATGTCACATATACTCACTTAGTGACACATGTAATAGGGAGTCGGTAGCACGTCCTTATTTGTGAAGTTTGGATTATTTGTTTGCAACCTAAGGTGAGTTTCACTACTCTTTTCTCAAAAGCATGTGTCTTAGGGAGACAACTTACTTAACTTTTGTAGTCCAGTTTAGGACTACTCACACATCCTGAGTTACGGGGTGCTATGATTCACGGGGCGAATCTGGTTTTACTAATTCATGTTTTATGTCCTTGATGAAATAAACCAACTCTATCACTTAAGTCCTTCTAAATACCGAATGAATTGCTGGTTATGGCAAGCTGGTTACTAGTTGATAGCACTATTAGGTTTCACAAACCTCACATCGTGCTGGGAGCATGGGTGTGAACTATAACTTAACATATTATCATTGTTGATAGACAATGATGCAAGACACTTTGCTCACTGTTGTGGGATCTCGTAGTTTAGCAGTTCGGTATTACCGGTGTTAGTTGTCATGAGTGAGTTAGCTACCCATGGCATGTAAATTAGCTGTTACTTGGTTTTGGAAACCTGCGTACTTACTTACTCACTCACTCACTTAATTTATTTTGTGAACTCACCAACTTTATGTTGACACACGATATACATGCTTTTGCAGGTAGTTAGCTTCCGGTGTCACGATTAGGAAGCACTGCACGTTTCACTGCATTTGGGGGTCTTGGGCATACACCTAAATTACATATCATGCTTTTACGTTTTCTTTCATATGGTTTTAATTTGGGCGCGTTGTTTTGCGCATGGTTTTAAAATGTTTAAATTTGGTTTACACATCCGCAACCTAACTAAACTTGATTTTTGAAAACGAACTAAATGGTTTGGGCATTTAGAGTTCGTGCATATGACTTATGGCTACGGGATCCTGGTATGTCATGCACCTCGCGGTATAAACCCCGCAGTGGAAATTTGAGGGTGTGACACGCGGGCAGTTTATGCGAGGCGATCAAGGCCATCCATCAATAATCCTAGAGGCTGTTGCGTCACAGGATTTATGGATTTGGCATGCCTTCTTTGGTGTTCCTGGTTCGAATAACGACATCAACGTCATACATCAATCACTAATTTTCGACGATATTGTAAAAGGAACCGGTCCAGATACTAGCTTTACAGTTTCGGGGGTGCAATATAGGCACATGTATTATCTTGCTGATGGAATATACCCAACCTACTCCACATCGTTAAAACCGATCCTCACCTTGTCGACAACAAAAGAAAGAAACTTGCCAAATATCAAGAAGCGGCAAGAAAGGACATTGAGCGAGTATTTGGGATTCTACAACAAGGTGGCACATCATAGCAAACCCGGCATGTGCTTTCACACCCAAAAAGCTACATTATTGTATGTATGCCTGTATCTTGCTGCATAACATGATCCTCGAAGACGAAGGTGGAGTTATTTGTGTAACATCCTGATTTTTTTATTTAAATAAATTGTATGGATTTATATACCGTATATTATTAAATGCGCAAGTACAGAATAATATGACTATTAGAACATGTGGTATCTAGATGAGTATGTGTAATGGTAAAAACATATTATAACTATCCATGCTCTATTTTATTAAAACTTAGGTCAAAACGTAGAATAAATTTAGCATGTTTCAACGACATACTCGAAATTATATGAAATACTATATTTACAAGTTATAAAGAAAACAACATTTTGGGCTAATCAGTTAGATTATAATAAACAAATATACTTGCGAATGGGTGTATGTAGTAAAATAAATAATATAAGAATAGATACATATATACACACACATATATTTTAAAGCTACTAGTGGGGTGCCCGCGCGTTGCTGCGGGGTGACATATATTGAAGCACATAATGTCGGAAAGCTACGCGATGCAGCGGTGACAATAATGTAGTACCCGATAGTTGTTTTGTGCTAGTTTACAACCTATCATGGTATATTGTATTGTATTTATGTTGGTAATCTGAATCAGAAGGTGTGTACATTAAAAATATAATTTGACACTGACAAACTGGTTATCAAACCCATTTACACGAAAAAGTATATACATGAAACTGAATTTTTCCTTTGAGTGATTCTACAGGAAACCAATTCATCCAAAACAACAGAGAGAACCCGATCCACTAAATCATTAACAACATTTTAAGCTAGTTACACCAACTCACAATAATAATACCCAAAATTTCAATTAAAATACAATGGCTAACAAATTATTATAATCAGTAAACAATCTTAGTTTTCAAAATTCCTAGTTTAAACAGAGTGTCACCTAATGATGTGTCGGTTTAGTTGTTATTAATTTAATTGTCTTTTCAGTTATGAATTTATTAATTTAATTGTATTAACAACACTTCATTGCTTTAATTTACACTTTCATATTTACCCCTAAATTATTAGAAAACTTACAAAACAAACCTTCTATATTGATGATCACTTTAATATTGAAGTTGAAAGACAATTTTACCCTCTAACTAACTTTATTTAGAATTGTATTATATGCATAAAAGAATGTGATTACTTAAATTTGACCATCACCCCTCTTAGATGCTTTATATATAGTATAGATTTTTTAAGTAAATGATATATTTGTGACATCAAGTCGCCAAAAATGTCACTCAATATTTATAGTTTTAATTTATATGTATATAAACACATACATAAAAATATCTTTATACATATTTTTGTGCAAACTTGGTCACCAAGAATTGATGCCACGTTTTACTATTAATGACACAATAATATCATTAACCCATGAATGGATAAGAACAACAAAACGAATTTCATGATCTTCTCATAGATCTTGAAGCGTACGTGTAATCAAACTAGGAAAGAATAATCATTTTCATTATTGGAATAGATTAAAACATTCAACCTACTTATCGTAGTATATGTATGACGCTCATACATTAAGCATTGTACAATGAGTTCGTAATGAGTAGAATGGCCATTAGAATTACATGGTGTGTAGTCGGGCATTTACTAAGAGACCGTTTAATAATAATAATAATAATAATAATAATAATAATAATAATAATAATAATAATAATAATAATCAAAATCAATCTAAGAATTCACTCTGTACATACTAACAATAACAATAATATAATTATAATGGTGTAATATCAAAATGAGATATGGATTGATCATTGTCTTACGTGGAGGAATGTGAGGATTTTTATCTTCTCATCACAAGTAAGTAAACTTTGGCATCAAGCTAAAGTAAGATTAATATGTATCATCTTCTGTGCATGGTAGACGTGCATCAATATAAGTAGTGGTAGTATAATTTGAAGACACATTTCAATCCTATACCTACGATTTACTTGGCCATCACGTACAACTTTCACTATATAAAGCTTCAGTTTGAACGATTCATTTCACATCAAACTTTTAAGCACTTATAATTATAAAGCAATAATATATAGTATGAAAGGAAGATCCAACCCGACGTTATACCCGCTTTCAACCAGGCTGATATCCAAAAATCTAGTGGCGTGGTTATACTACCAAGGTGAATACGTTTATTGCTGCATGTATAAAATGATTTATGTCACATAAACGCTATTCACCAGCTTTTGCTGGCGTATTATTTTTAAAAACATTTTCAGGTGATGAATAAATATATTTTAGGCTCGGGTGCATGCTGAAAGGATATATAGATTCCCTAGGCATAAGATACCTGGTGGCTTAAAATATATAGACAGGAATAAACGCTGAAGGGATATATCGACTCCTTAGGCCTAAGAAAGTTTTTTTTTAAACAGGATCTTTTGAATAAATATTTTGTACTATGGGTTTTTAAATCCCAATATATATATATATATATATATATATATATATATATATATATATATCAAAGTTTTTTTTACAAAAAGTTTCTTTATACTAATTTGGGACCAATAAATTTCGCTGAGATATCTGTAAATAAATAAATAATTGTAACCGGGTACCAACAAGTCGCACGCCAGGGGGTCCTCTGACCCGGGTGTGACAGGTTGGTATCAGAGCCACAGGTTTTAGCGAATTAGGTGATTGGTAGTGTCTAGGCTTTAACTAGATTAAGATTGGACTCTTATTGGATAAGATTATAGCCTTTTCAATAGAATATAGGGCTTTGATATACTTGTTGTTGCATTAATAACTTAATACATTATGTGTTTTATAAAACCTCGATTATAGGATTTGGACATTCCTTTGTCTATATAAAAAAAAGGAGAGAGAGAAAAAAAAGTGATATACATGTCGAACTCTGTACGATAGAAGCACAATATGTTAGTTGGGAGTATCATGGTGTGTATCATAGATTGCTTTCATACTTGGCCAGTATGAAGGTTAATGAATGACACTACTATGATCTCGCAAACATCGTATTGTACTGAAATCAATAGATAGTACGCATGTCAGTTTGGTTATGGGAGTATATTCCTTACCAGCTCGTGTTTTGTTTGATAATAGAACACTAGTTTAAGAGAATTAGATACTAATCCGTTAATGTCTATACTTAAACTTAAGTTTAGAGGACTATGAGGAATTCTAAATGCAAGTCAAATAACTAGAGGCCATAAAAGAAAAGTGGAATGTCCAAATTAGACTTCATTGTTGAACATATGATGGGGCAACTAGAATATCCATGTATGAATTGACAAATACACTTGATTATAGTAATTTTGAATTTACAATAACAGAAGCATACTAGTAAATCTTATTATGTTGATTAATGCCTATGTCTTAGTGACATCATAATAAATCTGAAACATCTGGAAAAGCACAGACGCGTAGATGTTTGATTAGAAGTGATATATAGTTATTTTTAAGTACTACATAAAATCTAAAGCTAACAGCTTTTTCAGCACGTTTTCAATTTATAAACAGTTGTAATAATAAGATAAAATAAAATAAAACCATACCTGAGATCTACAAAGGGGCTATTATAATATTAATTATTTAAAATTGGAAGTATAAATATAACTGTGTCTAGTAAATGGAAGAAACAATATGATCCTATACGGGAATGTCGGTCATCATGGATAACGCTATTCACATATATTATTATACTCCGAAAAGTTAGAAATTGAACATTAATCAAGAGAGGCAATTCAAGTGATCAGTATGTAGCTATTAAGATAGTCTAAATTCACAAGTAGTATGATTATGAATTGAGTAGATTGTGTATAATAGTTATAGTGGGGAAAAAGACAATTGGTTTACTTAGAAACCAAATTTATAAGCCAACAATAAAGGTAAATACCTAGATGATGATGCGGATGACTCATCAACTTATGTGTGTAGTAATACATATAACATTATATAAGGAGAAATGGAATGTTAAGTAATCTACATTGATGGTGCTCTAGGCTTATGTTTGGTTGAAGGAAATAAAAATAGTTTGTTTGTAGAAATATAGTATTATTAAATTGTGACAATGTAGTCAAATTATATTCTTAGTCATAATGATGTAAGATGGCTATGATATGATTATAAGAAGATATGTTTGATGAATTTATAGATGCGTTGGCTCGAAAGGTTTATACAAGTGGTGTAAAGTATTTAAGAGGGGAAAAAAATGAAAGGTTAAGGTTACTTTTGGACGGAATTTTAAGAGAATTAGACCAGTGGTTTACTACTGCAATTACCAGGAGAGATGGAAGAAGTGTACGGTATATTTCGCATGGGAAAAAAAAAGGAGGTCGATGATACATTATGTGATATACTTCTTTAGGATATAGAAGTGAACAAGCAAGGAAATGAAAAGACAACTAGACAAGAATCTGAAGATGAGAATAGTGAATAGTTTCTTGGAATAAGTTAGACCATATAAGAAAAAAAAAATATTAAACAATAGTTTAAGTAGAGGATATGATATGAGACATTAAAGGATTTGATATAAGACATTTTGATAGAATACTCAAGGGGAACTGTTACAATATAATGATGGAAATTACAATTGTGCGTATATAAGAACAAATCAATGATAAATGACGGCCTATATCTAGTGAAAGATATCTATATCAGGAAAGATCGTCACTTGTAAAGACAAACTAAATAATGAGAGTTTGGTTATAGATAGTTATAAGATTGCTGTATTCTGTTATATGAATTATAATTTTACCCATTTAAGGTATAGTTCTAAGAATTGACTATTTATTTCTAGATCAAATATAAAATCAACTAGAAGGATGGTTATTATACTAAAGTTATGCTAAGAAATGCTTTGAGTGACATAAGGTCTTACTAGGTTAAGACATGAATAATATAAGTGAATAGGTACATTAAAAGCTTCAACCGCTTTTATGAGTAAAAGAATAAGCTATACATAGAAAAGTTTGTCTTAATAAAGAGTGTCCTCATTTTCAGGAATGAAAAAATACTTGGAAATCAAGATATAGTGAAATGGTTACCAAAGTACCAACAAAAGACACATAAGTCAGAAATAGGATATTAAGGTTTTACCAAAACAAAGTTTTTGAAATCTGCTCAAAACAAATCTCGAGGACGAGATTTAAATAAAGGTGGGGAGTATGTAACATCCTATTTTTTTTGATTTAAATAAATTGTATGGATTTATATACTGTATATTATTAAATGCGCAAGTACAGAATAATATGACTATTAGAACATGTGATATCTAGATGAGTATGTGTAATGGTAAAACATATTATAACTATCCATACTCTATTTTATTAAAACTTAGGTCAAAACGTAGAATAAATTTAGCATGTTTCAACGACATACTCGAAATTATATGAAATACTATATTTACAAGTTATAAAGAAAACAACATTTTGAGCTAAATCAGTTAGATTATAATAAACAAATATACTTGCGAATGGGTGTATGTAGTAAAATAAATAAAATAAGAATAGATACATATATATACACACATATATTTTAAAGCTATTGTTTAAGTAAATGATATATTTGTGACATCAAGTCGCCAAAAATGTCACCCCATATTTATAGTTTTAATTTATATGTATATAAACACATACATAAAAATATATTTATACATATTTTTGTGAAAACTTGGTCACCAAGAATTGATGCCACGTTTTACTATTAATGACACAATAATATTATTAACCCATGAATGGATAAGAACAACAAAACGAATTTCATGATCTTCTCATAGATCTTGAAGCGTACATGTAATCAAACTAGGAAAGAATAATCATTTTCATTATTGGAATAGATTAAAACATTCAACCTACTTATCGTAGTATATGTATGACGCTCATACATTAAGCATTGTACAATGAGTTCGTAATGAGTAGAATGGCCATTAGAATTACATGGTGTGTAGTCGGGCATTTACTAAGAGACCGTTTAATAATAATAATCAAAATCAATCTAAGAATTCACTCTGTACATAATAACAATAACAATAATATAATTATAATGGTGTAATATCAAAATGAGATATGGATTGATCATTGTCTTACGTGGAGGAATGTGAGGATTTTTATCTTCTCATCACAAGTAAGTAAACTTGGGCATCAAGCTAAAGTAAGATTAATATGTATCATCTTCTGTGCATTGTAGACGTGCATCAATATAAGTAGTGGTAGTATAATTTGAAGACACATTTCAATCCTATACCTACGATTTACTTGGCCATCACGTACAACTTTCACTATATAAAGCTTCAGTTTGAACGATTCATTTCACATCAAACTTTTAAACTTTTAAGCACTTATAATTATAAAGCAATAATATATAGTATGAAAGGAAGATCCAACCCGACGTTATACCCGCTTTCAACCAGGCTGATATCCAAAAATCCAGTGGCGTGGTTATACTACCAAGGTGAATACGTTTATTGCTTTCAAAACTATATAAAATGTTTTGGTTATATTCAAAACCCGCATGCAAAATATTGATTGTTTAAAACGTAGAGGGTAATCTATAGATAGCACTCAGGCTATAATGTATACGTATGATTTGATCAAATAATACACACACGAGGATTATGATCTAGTGGGTCTGGCATAAAGAAAGCAGTAATCCAGAGGCGTAAAACACTTAAAGACACCGATAGTAGTGCATCTTAAAGTTGCGGATTACTTGAATTCCTATGCCAGTGTATACGATAGTTATTCTGAATGTGTAGATTACTAAATCCAACTATGCTTAAACAATTTAATATGCTGCATGTATAAAATGATTTGTGTCACATAAACGCTATTCACCAGCTTTTGCTGGCGTATTATTTTTAAAAACATTTTCAGGTGATGAATAAATATATTTTAGGCTCAGGTGCATGCTGAAAGGATATATAGATTCCCTAGGCATAAGATACCTGGTGGCTTAAAATATATAGACAGGAAAAAACGCTGAAGGGATATATCGACTCCTCAGGCCTAAGAAAGTTTATTCCCTTTTATGTTGTAAACCTGTGTTACGACAGGATCTTTTGAATAAATATTTTGTACTATGGGTTTTTAAATCCCAATATATATATATATATATATATATATATATATATATATATCAAAGTTTTTTTTACAAAAAGTTTCTTTATACTCATTTGGGACCAATACATTTTGCTGCGAGATCTGTAAATAAATAAATAATTGTAACCGGGTACCAACACGTCGCACGCCAGGGGGTCCTCAGACCCGGGTGTGACAGGTTGGTATCAGAGCCACAGGTTTTAACGAATTAGATGCTTGGTAGTGTCTAGGCTTTAACCAGATTAAGATTGGACTCTTATTGGATAAGATTATAGCCTTTTCAATAGAATATAGGGCTTTGATATACTTGTTGTTGCATTAATAACTTAATACATTATGTGTTTTATAAAACCTTGATTATTGGATTTGGACATTCCTTTGTCTATATAAAAAAAAGGAGAGAGAGAAAAAAAGTGATATACATGTCGAACTCTGTACGATAGAAGCACAATATGTTAGTTGGGAGTATCATGGTGTGTATCATAGATTGCTTTCATACCTGGCCAGTATGAAGGTTAATGAATGACACTACTATGATCTCGCAAACATCGTATTGTACTGAAATCAATAGATAGTACGCATGTCAGTTTGGTTATGGGAGTATATTCCTTACCAGCTCATGTTTTGTTTGATACTAGAACACTAGTTTAAGAGAAATAGATACTAATCCGTTAATGTCTATACTTAAACTTAAGTTTAGAGGACTATGAGGAATTCTAAATGCAAGTCAAATAACTAGAGGCCATAAAAGAAAAGTGGAATATCCAAATTAGATTTCATTGTTGAACATATGATGGGGCAACTAGAATATCCATGTATGAATTGACAAATACACTTGATTATAGTAATTTTGAATTTACAATAACATAAGCATACTAGTAAATCTTATTATGTTGATTAATGCCTATGTCTTAGTGACATCATAATAAATCTGAAACATCTGGAAAAGCACAGACGCGTAGATGATTGATTGTAACACCCCAAAAATGTTAAATAATAGTAGTATGATAAATGTGAATGTGAATATGGATATGTATATATATGTACGTACGTGTATATATAATAGGTAGGTATGAGTATATATGTATGCGTAAATATATGTGTATGCAAAGGTGTGCACTCCTAGTTGTAAATAGTGCATTGATAATTGTACACCTAATAAACATAAAATCACCAAGTTGGTTACTTGGGCAAAGGGGTGACACCATAGTTGGTAAATGTAAGGGTTAATTATACAATTAACTCATTCTAGATGGGATGGAATTAGACAAGAGATAGAAACTTTATAATAGAAGGGTTAGAGGGTTAAATGGGTTATTTTAGAAAGAAAAAAATAAAACACAGAGAAGAGAGGAGGAGGTGGCGACAAGGGTGTCACCCAAACAACCCTCCATAGCTGAAAATTGGTGAAGAAGAACACCTCAAATCCCCTGCATGTTCATGAATTCTTAACCTACTAGTAAAGCTAATCCTCTTGGTAAGTTGTAGAATAAATTTTAATGGGTTTGAAAGTGGTAGGATGGATTTCATGACTATGTTGTGATGGTTACTTATTGTGGTTAGGAAAACATGCTTGCTATGTGTGGTAGTATGAATTGAAGAGATTATGTGTTAATTCCTTGTTTTAGGGCTGAATTGAAAATGTGTTAAAGTGGGTGTTGGAATGAAGGTTTCTGTTGACTTTTAAAAAGTCAACAGGACCTCAACACCAAGAAGACTCTTGTGATTATGTATGATTGTTATCTAGAAAGATAGATTGTAAATGTAAGTGTAGAATTAGAGATAATGCACCATGGAGTGACATGATAACTTGAATGTGTGAATATGCACACCAATTGTATGATAAAATGCCTAGTATGGTAGAATAGGTGAATTTGTAAGAATTTCATGATAAACATGTTGGTAGAGGTTGTAACCATGAGATTTTGTTAGTTATTCACCTTGACCCGTGAATGGTCATGGGTAGAGCATGAAAAACTAAAGTATGAATTCCTTCACTATGTAGGTGTGAAGGTGGAAGGTTCAAGCGAACACACGGATCAAGGTGCACACAACAAAGGTAAGTTGGTTATTACCAACTACTTAGCTAATGATTAAAATTGTTATACTGGTTATGGATATAATTGTTGTTGATGAAAATGGATGAGTTGGAAGTGGTATGAAGCACCTTTGTGGTCACACAAAGTGCAACTAGTAGAATGATTTATCATGGTAGAAGCGCCCTTAACGGGTCAAAAGGTAGAAGTACCCCAACGGGTCAAAAATGTAGAAGTACCCTAACGGGGCATAGAGGAAGAAATCCCTTAACGGGTCATTATAGTGGAAGAACCCTTAATGGGTCAAAATGTGGGAATACCCTCAATGGGTCATATGGTAGAAGCATGGAATGTTTAGTTACTTTGGACTAGTGATGATAGTTCTTATGCATACTAATGGTTGCCTTGTTTAAAATTGAATAGGTAAAGCACATATGTGAAGATCAAGTCTCAAGTGAAGTCGGATTTTGCACGCTCTAGGCTTTTGGGTTGGGTACCATGTAAATGGAAGAAACTTGGGGTCATACAACAAGGTGTTAACATGTTGTGTTCATGATTTTGAAAATGGGTCAAGTTTCACATGGTAGCTAACTTGGACATCTTGTTTTGTAATTAAACTAAGGTAGCTTGTAGTTGGGTGGTTGTTGAACAAGATATTATGAATTATATATATATTGGGTGTTTTATTATCTTCTAAATATGTTTAAAAAAAATTTTGAGTCTTACATTGATTAGAAGTGATATATAGTTATTTTTAAGTACTACATAAAATCTAAAGCTAACAGCTTTTTCAGCACGTTTTCAATTTATAAACAGTTGTAATAATAAGATAAAATAAAATAAAACCATACCTGAGATCTACAAAGGGGCTATTATAATATTAATTATTTAAAATTGGAAGTATAAATATAACCGTGTCTAGTAAATGGAAGAAACAATATGATCCTATACGGGAATGTCGGTCATCATGGATAACGCTATTCACATTTATTATTATACTCCGCAAAGTTAGAAATTGAACATTAATCAAGAGAGGCAATTCAAGTGATCAGTATGTAGCTATTAAGATAGTCTAAATTCACAAGTAGTATGATTATGAATTGAGTAGAGGGGGATGTCCTCACACCCTTGGTTAGTCCTCAAAATGAGGACATGTGGCGCCTATGTGGCATGGAGGACATCCCATTTGGGTTTTCCCCATACCCACTAGTCTTAATACTAGATATTTATTCTTTTACATCTGTCACGTGTCACATATTGTCACCATGAAACACTTAATACAAGATATGTATTCATTTTCATATCTTAAGTTACAAACATGGAATGATACCAGAAACTCAAGAACTTTATTAATCAACAAAAGAGAATAAAAATAATATTATAAGATCAAAAACTCTCAACAAATCTGACCTAAAACTCTCGATTACAAATAATCTCTCTAAACCAATCAACAAAACTATACAGATCTCACACAAGAACGAGATACAAGATTTATCTGATCCACAACAATGTGAAACCCTAGAATGTTTAGACGAAAGAGAGAGAATACACAGAGAGAACAAAAAGAAAACTGAGCTAAACCTAGAAACTGAATAAAGCACATCCTTATATAGAATGAGTAGAAGCTTCGATGGAGAAAACACAAAATCCACCAATCTCAGCCATACGATCAGATGAGCACACGAATTATGGGAATGGATCGCTAAGATGAGCTATGCCTTATAATTGGATATTAATGTGGGCCACTGGGTCAGTCTTTAGCTAGAACAAAAGGAGCCTAATCAGCACAACAATTTCTTCAAGCCCAATCAGCTATACACTTCTAGTCCATGATCAACACATAAGCCCAAGTATCCCAAGCATTTATGCCTCACAATACAAAGACAATGTGTATAAATAATTTTTAACTAGGAATTCTATCGCTGCGCGTTGCAGCGACAAAGTTGTACTTTCTTTTCAACGCGAAAACGCTTGACTTTCTTTTGCATAGTTTGTGAGTAGATATGAAGTATGTAAATTGTCACACCCTCAAATTTCCACTGCGGGGTTTATACCGCGAGGCGCGTGACATACCAGGACCCCACAGCCATAAGTCATATGAACGACTCTAAATGCCCAAACCATTTAGTTCGTTTTCAAAAACCAAGTTTAAAAATCAACCATAAGTTTTAAGAAAATGCGGAAGCGAAATCAAAACAGTTAAGTAAATAGTTATGCGCAAAACAAACCCGCCCAAACCAAAGAAAAAGTAAGTAAATGTTAAAAATAGTTCAAGTGTTTAATGTCCCATGACAAACATGATGCATGACCTAAGCGTGCTCCGACCTAACGACATGCAAAAGCATGCTAACGTGTGGGAACATAAAGTTGGTGAGTTCACAAAGTAAAGTAAGTAAAAGTGTTGGTTACCAAAACCATGTAAGTCAAGTAATTCAATGTATGGCAGGGGTAGCTAACCCACTCATGATAACTAAACACAGGTAATACCAAATTGCTAATTAACGTGTACTCACATCAGTGAGAAAAGTGCCTCGCATCATTGCCTATCAACAATGATAATGTGTTAAGTCACAGTTTACTCCCGCACTCCTAAGTACGGTGTGAGGTTTTTCAAACCTAATAGCGCTATCAACTAGTAACCCTCTTGCCAACCCGACAACTCATTCGGCATTTGTAGGACTTCAATGATAGTGTGTGGTTTAGTTCATCAATGACAAAATATGTGAACTAGTAAAATCCGGTTCACCTCGTGAATCAATATATCCCAAACCCAGGATAGAATGTAGTCCCAACTGGACTAGAAAGTACGTAATTCCTAACCATAAATTAATGTGTGTGTCTCCAACCAGAGACGCATGCTTTTGAGAAAAAGTAGTGAAACTCACCTTAGGTTGCAAAAGCTAAATCCAAAATCCGCAAGTAATAAGGACATGCTACCGACTCCCTAATATATGTGCCACTACCTGAGTGTATGTGCATATGCAATACACCACAAAGCTCGTTTGTCCAAGACGTTAAATAATGTGAAAACGGTTTAGTGACACCTAGTGTAACTACATGCACAAGTAACCCTACGAAACCGTTTGTGAACATTATGTATAATGTCAGTTATACACATCATATACATTTCATACAAGTGTGCATACAAGTTCAAGTCATAGCCGAGTTATACAAGCCTTCAAATAAGCACTTATACACGTATGTCATAATCTGTGTTTTTAGGACAGATTATGTGCTATAAAAATGATTTTATGAAAAATACCTACACAACATATTAGACTCCCAAAATTTTACTGAATATTCCTAGGAGTCCATTCGTCATGTCTATATTTTTGTTTCATGAAAAAAACTTATAGAAAATGTATGAAAAAACGTTTTACTACAACTAGGTTCTGAAAACATTCACATTAGGTCAGTTTATGAGAAAAATTCTCAAAAATCGTGCATTCATCCAAACGGGATGAATCCACTTGGAAAAGCCGATTTATCCGCATATCTATCTACTGACCAAATTTCGTGACCTAACTCTTTGTAAAACTCGAGTTATGGTCGTCTAAAGTTGACCCAAAACAGTAATCTGAAAATCAGTTTTGACCCATGTTTGTTTAAAATTCCAAAAACACATCAAACAATAATCAAATCACATAATCTTATACATTCTAGAAAGCTAAGATCACATACAACATGTTCATACCAAGAAACAATCAAAACAAATAGTTTAAGATCACGTTATAGAGCCTATAAGTCGACACATGTATTCTGTCCGTTTTTAAACATGTTATAATCTTAACTTTTTACAAACCCTAGATGTATATTATCTATCAAGAACATCAAATAAACATCATACAAGACCCATCATATAGTAACATGATCAAAACATGCAAGATTCATCGTAAATCTTACATTATAATACTATCTTAAGCATGCCTAAATATGATCATGAGATCATGTACTTTGGAGACATTTAGGTGGCTTAGCCACCATGTAGAAAACGGCTATAAGGCCTTGTGGGTCCTACCCCTTTTCTAAAAAAAATATCTCCTAACTATTTAGTTAGAATTGAATCGATTCGGTTAGGGTTTTCGGGACTTTTACGCGTTCTTATTACGAGCTATTTTGTGCATATAATTAACTCCCAATTACCCTTAAACATAGCCTAGTTTAAGTATCGGTATGTTATTTAGACTCTTACCGGGTGAAATTATATATTTTACGCGCATCGGGTGCGATACGCGAACTTTATTTGCTACCGGGATATTTTAATTTGACGTTTTTATTTGTGGTTTTGGGGTTCCAAAACACATTATTTCTCATAAAAATACCCTTTATTTTATATCCCGGGCATTCGGGATCGTTTTTTGTTATTTAATTATTACCGGGAAAGCACTAACGTCCGTTTCGGACTAGTTTATTCTTATGCGATTCCTTCGTATTTCTACTTAAACTAAGGCATTTCTATGCCATCTATTGGACTCCGCTATTTTCTGAATACTCAATTATACTTAATTTATATTAATTCTTGCTTTGTACCGTTAATTACATATATTAATTACGTACGGATTTACCTTAATTCTGCCGAATGTCACAAAATGAGAATGATACCTTATGCATCAGTAGTCGGGAGCCTTATGTATGCTAAAGTATGTACTCGCCCAGATAGCGCTTATATTGCTGGAATGCTAGGCCGTTATCAAACTAATCCTGGCCTAGATCATTGGAAAGCAGCTAAGAAAGTACTTCGATATATGAAAGGGACAAAAGACTACAAGTTGGCCTATAGAAGAAGTGACAATTTGGAAGTGGTTGGTTATTCTGATTCTGATTTTGCTAAGTGCAAAGATGACAAGAAATCCACTTCGGGGTATGTCTTTATGTTAGCTGGTGGATATATCTCATGGAAGAGTCATAAACAACAGTTGACCACAACATCCACAATGATGGCAGAATACATTGTTGTATATAAAGCTACCTGTCATGGAATGTTGCTTAGAAACCTTATTCCTGGACTCAAAATTTTTAATTCCATATTTAGACCATTGAAGTTGTACTGTGATAACTCAGCTGTCGTTAGTTTCTCGAACAGTAACAGTTCGACTGGCGCTGGATTATATCTTGATACAAAGTATTTGTTCGTACGTGAACGAGTTGAGAAAAATAATCTTTGTATTGAGTATATAAGTACTAAGAATATGCTTGCGGATCCGATGACTAAAGGTCTCCCACCTAAAGTATTCGAAGAACTTATTTCGAAGATGGGCTTTGCTAAAGATCTTATTTAAGAGCATATTGTACTTACTTACGTTTATTAATTAATGAAATTTTCCTCACATACTATTTTGTTTTTCTCTAAATATATGTAATGCTAGCCTTACTGTATATAGACAATAATTATACAAATCAATCGTTAAGGGCTTAATTGTCATGATCCTAATGTTAAGTTTTAAATTTGAGGTGTAGTATGATTAATGGGGTCCCGAGTTGAATAACTGAATTAACGACTATATTTCTCTGCTACATTTTTGGGTTTAGAACTAAAATGAGTATTAACTCCTGATCAGGTTTATCTAATGCTCATAATAAATGATTACTCGGCCAAGTGAGATAATGTATGAATATATTTATATATTCTATTATGTGGCCCTTATAATTATTTATCTAATAAATGATCAATGACCTAAATACTCCTATTGGTTTAACTGGTCTTTATGTGATGGACGTCATTACCCTTAACCATAAAATAGGGTTTCCCTTAGGTGTATAAATAGAGATCATTAGGGGAGATTTGAGGCTAATGAACACCTTTACTTAGAGCATTCACAGTAGCTTCCCCATTCCCTCACAACCAATCACAACCACATATTACACTAAAAATCATTACAGTTTCTCTCTCCTCCACTCACAACTACTTTAAACAAATACTAAAAAATAAATACACCTTCCAGTTTTCCCCAAAAGATTCCCAAGTAACCCCAATTATACCGATCAACAGTAGATTCCCCATTTTTCTTCACTCACAACCACTCACACCCAACCCATATAATTTTGGGGACATACTCACATAAAATGGGGGAGCTACTGTGAATGCTCTTACACACACAACACCATCCTCCTATCCTCTATATAATTGAGATCTCTGATCTCCTTAAGCCATCCTAACTGTACACCCTAAGCGGGAACCCGATCAGCGTAATCATCCTCATGACATCATGTTTATGTATTATGTTTAAGGAATTAATTAATAGGCCGTTACAGGTGTAGATCGTGGCGTTAGCCGATCGACAAACCAACAAAGGCAACGTTTGACATAGATCAAGGGGAGTGTAGGACGATAAAAATAATGATAATATTTAGAAAAATCTAATTTGCCTAAACGGACCAGCCCGTTTAACGAACTAGACTAGAAAGTCAGACCAAAATGGGCCCTTAATTTTTTAATGAACCTCACTCACTAGTCACTAGTCCAATAAAAATATAGAGCTAGTCTTTACTCTTTGTCTCTTTAGCTTGAATGATTGGGCTAGCTTGGTTAATGATTTAAAAGGCTTAAATACCTCACTGGTAGGTAATGTCCAATAAACCCAATCCACGCCGATATTAAAAAAAAAAACATTAACCAACGAGATTTAAATTTAAATAAATGAATGATAATTATTAAATTATTATTATTATTATTATTATTTATGTATATTTATCCATATATTACAATTCACGTTAAAAATCAAGTTACATATGGATAATGGGCAAGCGAGCAACAAGTTGCGTCGCTATCCCCTTTTGAATCGCAAAGCTTATTCTACTAAAAACAAACCCTTGGTTCCTCGGGCTCTGCGAGTCACTGTGGACCACCTTCTACACCCGCTCCAAAAAGCGAACCGCCTCAGAGGCTAGGGATCCAAATATATCGATATGATGTGTATATTCATTTAAACTCGTATTTTGGAATGAAATGATGTGTATATTCATTTAAATCATTCACAAATGAACCCGTGTCATGTTTTTTAATCAAGATGTTACTAGTTTAGGTTAGAAAAAACGGTTTGTGAGCAGAAAAAAAAGGTTTTTATAACTTAAACAGACTAATAACTGAAAACGGTTTGTAACTGATTGCTTGGTAACCGGTTTAGGTTAGAAAAATCATATGTTAGGGACCGGTTTTAGGTTTTTGAAAGTGGAACTGATTTTTTAAACGATAAAAGCGGGTTTTAACCTAAAAAAATAACATCTTATCCAGTTATTACAGTTAAAAAACTGAAGATATAGGTGTTGGTAACGGATATATGGCTATTTAAGGCAGTTAAAATGAGTTTGTCAACCATTTTGCCCCTTATATGTTAGAATAACGGATATATGGCTATTTAAGGCGAAACAAACAAGCTGGACGTGGGAAAATTGGGTTGCGTTTAGCTCTCCTATAACTTGAATCGATGTCTTATTGTATCGGGTTGTTTGGTGATTGTAGCTTGTTACTAGTACCTTGCTTGTATCACCCATGTATATAATTTGGTGATGAATAAAATGAAGTTTGCCGATAAAAAAAATGTTAGAATAAATAGTGATTGAGTGTATTAGTTTGATCATAAACATAAAAACGGCTCACAAAGTCGCAAGTCCCAAAACGTTCACAATCTCACATGGCTACCTTAGACTATCTGTTGTGGGTAGAGGTGAGCGAGGGATTTATCCAATAATATTTTACCACGTCAACGCTTATGTGGCACTGAGTAGCGGTCGGCGAGTGCTCGCGTGAGGGTGTTATGGGTAAGGGTTAGCGGGTTTTTTTTACCAAATATATTTAATTATTTACCACATTTAAAAAAAAACATTAAACTAAAATAAATTAAAAATTACACTAAAATATAAACACAAACATTACACTAAAAAAAATTACACTACAATAAAAAAAAATTACACTAGACAAAAAAAATACACTAGACAAACCACATGATCATAAAAAAAACTAGCCACGTAGGTGATTTCCCGAACGCAACATTTGCCACGCTGAAACGAGTGGGTAAACGCGAGGAGCACGTCTTCTTTCTCTCCCGGGAGATCTCTCCTCACCTTCCTGTACGCGAGTTCGAAGTTTTTACACTTCGTTTTTAAGTCCCCGAATTTGTGGGAGATGGAGTCATTGGTACGGTTTGTACCCCCCACAACGAGACCAAACTCGTGTAGCACCTGGTGCCACTGCTGGCCGCGTGAATTCGGCGTACCACCGACGGTTCCACCACCTTCACCGTGCACCTGTTGGTAGGCGAGCACGAGTGCTAGCTCTTCTTCTTCGGTCCAAGGAGCCATGGGTGAAAAAATTTAATAAAGGTAATTAATTTTTGAATTTAAATTTTGAATTTAATTCTTGGTCAGCCGCTAACGCACGTGAGCTGGCTCACGTCTAGTCGCTCGCGTCTGTCATCGCGTCGGTCTGTTGTCACTAGCGGCTCCCACGTGGATAAAGCTGTGACTCGCGATAGGCTGCTCGCGGACCACAATATGTGCTCAAGGTTCCTTTAAAGTTGGTGCCCCCTCGAGTGAAGTAGATGTGGGGAGGATCGTACAACCAATGAGGAACCCAAGGATTTTATTTCAATTTTGATTTATGTGAAATGCCTAACGGTAGTTAAAACCTTTGATTTTAATTGATTACATTTAACGTCCTTGCATCACGTGTTAATGAAAAGTATGGTGAATCGATTTATATGATGAATTGTATATTTTCTACACATTTTTTTCATATACTATTGTTGTATGTTTGCTCATTTTCTTACCGTTAACGTTTTTATTTCTTTCAAGCTTTGAGTGTATAGAGGTAAGTTTATAGAATATAGAACAAAATAAAATGTGTATGTAGCTTTTTTAGACACACGCTACACTTGCTATTTCTTATTGTATTTGATGCTCCATGTTTAACGTCAATGGCCTCACTCAGTAATATATTAATTTGCCAGTATCAGTTTATAACGTCTTCAAGACTATGTATAGTCATAATTATGACTCAGAAAACTAATTATGTTGTACACAACTTACGCCTACGCGCCGACCCCCTCCCCTCAGCGGATACGCCACACCACGTGACCACGTGCCGCCTCTCTCGCCTCGTTTCGCATGCCTCCCATATTGGTTTTCTGGAACGGGTCTAGATTGGGTATTCAGGTGATTAGATATTGAAGTTGGAAATTCGGTGATTAACTAGCGAAGCCGTTCGTTGATCCATTGTGGGGATTTTTGGGTTTTCGTCAATGCAACGATTCTAAACCCACTATGGTTGTGGTTATCATTATTGTTTGATTTGATTTGTACTTGGATCACTGGAATGGGAATAGATCTGGTTTTATTGTTAACATGCTTCTGCCTAAATACATTTATATCTTAACAAAGTGTTATTAATATTTAACGTAATATACAAAATAGAGATTTTATATCAAACCTATAAAACGGATCCTAGTGGCTAGTGTGGTTGTTACTATATAGGCTTTAGCGATAGAAGTTAAAGATTTGAAAAAAAGTGCCTAGAAGAGTGAGGTTTGTTGGGGATGTCACGATACCATAAATTGCCCTGAAACTCACAATGAGTAGATAACTTTATTGGGGAGTTCAAACCATTTGCTCATCCCTAATAATAATAAATTAACAATTATTTAACTCCGCACTATTAAATATTAGTTACATGTTTGTTGTTCAAAGTGCAACTCTTTGAATCATGCATTGATGGTAATGTTGACTAATCAATTTATCAGACTTTATATATCCAACACAGTAAACGAGTATATCACCAAATCCAAAAACCGTTCCAATCCCCCCTTACACACACAAATAAACTAATCCCAATCCCAAACCCAGTCTCGTATGGAGGATGGGGTGCTTACCGTGGAGCAAATCCACCGCACCAATCCCAGCTCGCCACCTGGACCACCACCCGTGAACCCCTCCACCGGCGGCACCCCCCATGAAGCATTCGGGGTATTCCTCTCTCTCCCTCTCCCCCCTCTCTCCCTCCCCCACCCCCCTCCACGAAAATGGTACACGGGACTACTCGGAAAACCACTACCTGGGTCACCGACAACGGTGAACCCATGGGGGTAGTAGGGGTGTTCAACGAATCGAATAACGAATTTTTGAATTATTCGAATCGAATTTCTTGAATTTTTAATATTTTTACCTGAATTCGTATTCACTTAAAATGCAATTTATTCGATTCGTATTCGATTCGAATAAGAAACTCCAATTCGAATCGAATTCGAATAAATTTGATTTAGTTCAAAGTCACCATAAATAATAATTTGTTTTACTTTTAGTTTTAAAACTAATACAAACTCATTATTTTTAACATATAAAATACAAATCTACAAAATTGATAAACAACAATATGTCAAAAATGGGAATAGTAAAAATAGTATAGTGTATAGTTTGTTAGAGTTTTGTAATGTGTAAGATAAATATGTAAAATATGGTTATGGTAAAAGTTTTAGAGATTATGGATTCTTAGAGTTTGACCAAAATTTAGAAATTCTTTTTTTTTTTCAATGTGTATATCTATCTATCTATCTATACATATAATAAACCAAAACCATTTTAATGACATGACACTCAAAGAGACATTCTCTTCTTTAAGTGTGCCATGTGTCATCCCATATGACATTAAGATATTTTAGGAAAAAAATAATTTAAAAACAAAATTGGATTTTTCACCCCTATGTTTCCTCTCATAATTTTTAAACGTTAATATCTTTAATATACGAGATTTTTTAAAGAAAAAAAATTACACCAAATTAACGAGCGTTTTATTATCTTTCCAACGAGTACCATAGTGCTATATAAAAAACGGAGAAATTTTATTGTGGTGTTTTGTTCATACAGGAAAAAAAAACACAAAGTGTCCAGGTAAATCATTAATCATGTATAGACAAGTCACTAATTATGTTTAAATCAGTAAGTATTTCAACCAGAGCCGAATAGGTTAATAGAGTTATACGTTGTTTTAAGTTAGGTATCAATATTAGTATGTTAGAGTTGTACATTTGTTTAGTTTTTAGGATAGGTGTTAATATTAGAGTTACATTAAAGTTATACATTCTTATAGGTTAGGTGTTAGCATTGGAGCTGTACATTGTTAATTTGTTTTAGGTTATATATTAATATTAGAGTTATACATCAATCTATTTCATATGTAAAATTGATGTATCATATTAAATTTCTCAACCCGGGATGCTCCCGGGGTATAATCTAGTTTGTGTATATATATTTAAAAATTATACATGTACAGTTTTTATTCGAATTTCGAATCGAATCAAATTTAAAATCATAAATTCGTATTCGATTTACTGGACTCGAATTCGAATTGAATCGAATTCGAATTCTTAATAATCGAATCGAACTAAGTCGAGTTTTGAATTTTTCGAATCCGAATCAAATTATGAACACCCCTAGTGGGATACCCGTGTCATTTTCTGGTTGTGCCTTGCCTTGCCTTCCCTTATCCGTTATCCAACCTCAAACCTGTCTCAAATGTATTGGGTTTCGAATTTACCCATGTGATTCGGGTTCGATTCCCATCCCGATACCCGGCTATCGGGTTTGGGTAATCGGGTAAGTCACAAGTGAGGGGGCTTAACTGAATCGTGTAGAACAATCTCTTCAATCAATACTCGTGTTTGTTCACCTAAACACGACCGGTTTACAGCCCAAATTGTCTGCCGGCTCTACAAATTTCAACTCAGAATTTTCCATCACTTCAATAATAATAATAATCACAAGAAATTAATTAAACTGATAATTTTCAATGGCTGTGGTGAAAGACGCGGAACAAGATTTCAAGCCAAACAAGAAGCAAACAACTTCCGATGAGGATGATAAGAGGTTTATCTTCATTATTTCAGCTTAATTTTATGTTTTGTTTCTTTAATTTATGTGTATTGTTTTATTATATAGGAGAAAGAAGATGGTTTCAGGAGGATTGATGAAGGCTGTGATTAGACCAGGAGGTGGTGATTCTACGCCTTCTGATGGTGATCAGGTTTGGAATTGAGTCCTGTTTGTATATCTCTATTCATGATCTATGTTTTTTGTATTGTTTTGTTCTTTGGATTTAGTGCATAGGTAGTTTAGCTCTTAATTGATTCTAGGAATTCGTCGATTCGCACTGGTAGTTTAGGGATGAACAACTAGTTAAATTCATGTATGCGATAAGATCGGTATGGAAGTTATTGTAAGTTGTAACATTTCTTTGAAAGTGCAAAAGCTGTCAAATTTGTCTGAAAGGCGAATGGTTAGAGAAATTATTAGACCTCTTTTTGCCGGTACTAGGATAATATGTGGCGGTAATTGAAGTAATCTCTTTCCGCTTCAACCTTTGTTATGAAACTAAGTATGTAAGGTACCATAGAAAGAGTGCAACTGCGTGTTATTTTTGATGGTATTTTTTTCTTTTTTGGTTGCAGATCATATATCATTGCACTGTTCGTACTCTAGATGGGGTGGTTGTTCAGTCTACTCGATCAGAGTTTGGTGGTGCGCTCAGCTTTACACTTCGTTTTTCATTAAGTTATTATGTCATATTGTCCAATGCTTGCATAATCGAAGTTATTGTTTTTTTATCAACTGGCTGTGTGTGTGTGTGTGTCTTTCGGTATGTAGAATTGCTATACATGATGAAAATGGATTTTGTAGTGCATTATGTTCCTTTTCATATCTTGGAAAGATGAATTTGTGGATACTTTGGATGCGGATGTACTGGTTAATGCTAGAAACCTGTTTTGCTGCAAAAGTATAATCTAAGATTTATAGGCAGCTGATGGTGTAGAGGCAAATTCTTTGTGAGAAGATAAATTTGAATATGACCACACCCACCCCTACGTCCAAACCCAACTTTGGTCTTGCTTCCTTTTCAAATCAATTTGTGTTCAATATCAAGGTTGCAAAAGGCGCTAGGCGCTAGGCAGGCGGTGAGGTCGGGACTAGGCGAAAATTAGGCGGAATTAGGCGTTTTGGTATTTTATACGTATTTTATATATATATATATATATACAAATTTAGGTGTTTTTTGAAAATATGTTAAGATATATACACATAATACTTAGATATATACATATAATACTAAGAAATACCTAGAAATACTTAGAAATTTAATAAAAAAAATAAAAAAAATAAAAAATACCACCGCCTAGGCCCGCCTAGGCTCCGCCTAACTGCCGCCTAAAGGCCAAATCGCCCAGGAATCCGACTAGGGCTAAATTCCTATATTTTGTTCAGCCTAGCGCCTAGGCGCCGCCTTCTGCAACAGTGTTCAATATAACAATCAATAGTCTTTGTGTAAAGTAGCGTAGTCATGGTTTCTGGCGACTGCGTTCTATGGAATGTTCTAGTTGATACTTGATTCCTTACTTCAGTAATATTGTTTATCTGGGTCCCGTTGCTCTGCTCAGGTAGGTGTGTGATGTCCTGTTTTGTTTGATTGTTATAGGCAAAGGCACCCCAATAAGGCAGGTCTTGGGTAAGAGCAAGATGATATTAGGGCTGCTAGAAGGAATTCCAACAATGTTGAAGGGTGAAGTGGCAGTGGTAAGTGTTAGGTAGTGGTCATAGTTTATTCAGTGCTTGAAGTTGTGATTGTCGTGCTGGCTGTTATTGATCTTTAACACATATATTGGTGCTACCTATTTCAGTTAAAAATGAAGCCTGAGTTGCACTATGGCGAGGATGACTGTCCAGTTTCTGTTTCAGATAGCTTTCCAAAGGACGCTGAACTTAATTTTGAGATTGAGCTGATCGAGTTTTCTAAAATCAAGGCAAGAACTATAGTTGGTTATTTATACACCGAATTGGCACTATACAAACCTAACTTCGATGTGACACTGCTATTTGCAGCACACACTTTATAAGTTGTCATTGTCTAAAAAGTTGATATTGGTGCAAAAATACTTGCAGCTCTTGTTTTATAAAAATACTTGCACAACTAGACACCTCAGCTTTAGTTTTTTATTCCTTTGCTTTACACTCCACTACTCCCATTTTGCTTCACAGTAATACAAACCGTGTCGGTTAAAAGAAATTCAAAGATTTTTACTTGGAAAATTTTGCTTATAATTTATGCTAGATTGCTTTCTTAAGGGTGTTGCTTACGTGTACTTGGTAGTTCTTCTTTATTGTACTTGATTTCATAACTATTTTTTTTTTGTTCTGTAAATATTTTTCAGGTTTTAACTGAAGATTTGGGAATCTTGAAGAAGGTATGTATAATGAAATAAATATCATGACTCTTTCCGATTAATGTGTAATATGCTACCGAGTCCGATCTCTTTTTTACTAACTTTTCTGATTAAAAAAATAAAATTAGGTGAAATTGTTATAAAATTTCTAGAAAGAACTTTTAAATTTACTTACTTTTCTGATTCTTATAGTCCTGTATATCTGAAATGTGTTCTTCGATACTTGCTGGGATGTGGTGAACCTCAAATGCAAGGAGTATCCTGCTTTAAAAAGTTGCCATAATGCCATTTGGTGTCTTTTCTTTTTCTAATGATGTAGCTATCACCATTTTAATATGGGTCCCAAGCTGAAATCTGTACCTTGTGTGTTTCATACTTAGCTGCATTACGCTATCTCCTCTTAGCATTTGCTTTTGTTTTCTTTCCTTCTTAATTACAAAAATAATATGTAATGGCCATTGGTCAGTTCAGTCTCTTGTTTGCATTTCTAGTCCAAATAAGAAGGATGTAGTTGAATTACTTAATTAGCAACATTATTTAATGTGAATGTTCTAAAGTCACCGTGCCATTCACTGGACAGGTCATAAATGAGGCACAAAGTTGGGAAAATCCGAGAGAGCTTTATGAAGTAAAAGCCAGGTTCATATGTTGTCAACTCTCTCTCTCTCTCTCTCTCTCTCTCTCTCTCACACACACACACACACACACACACACACACAGCGGTTGAAGGAAATCTAATTATTTCAGAAATGGCTGCGATATTAATATACTTGTGGATGGTGGCTGATTTCAGGGTTTTGGCCAAGTCGGGGGATGGACAACCACTTAAATTAGCTACGACCAGCGAACCAATTATGTTCACGTTTGGAAAATCCGAGGTTTCTTTATTGGCATACATTTTTATTTGTTAAATTAGTTCCCTAATTTCTCAGCCATTTCTTAGTTTTAATTACTATTTGATTTACTTGACGGCTAACACATTAATTGCAGCAATGCATAAAATAAGATTCGTGTATGCTCACAGTGGTGTTCATCATATTGCTATGTTAGGTACCTAAAGGTCTTGAAATGGGCATAGGATCAATGTCACGCGGAGAGAAAGCAGTGATTTATGTAACAAGTCAGTACTTAAGTCAAAGCCCTCTGATACCTTCTGTAGAAGGTATTGAAGAAGTTCACTTCGAAGTGGAGCTTATCCATTTTATTCAGGTGTGCAACTGTTTCTTTCTTTCTTTGGTTGAGGATAGCGGTTAAGTATATGTAGCGAAGGGATATGCATTCTTATTAACCTTAGCAATGCGCATGCATTCTATTCTCTATCACAGAATTTATATTTTTTCTCTTTTAAACAGAAATAATATAATATTTCCATTTGAATGTATATCATTGTACAGGTACGGGATGTACTTGGAGATGGCCGTTTAATAAAACGCCGCATAAAAGATGGCAAAGGTGCTGTTCCAGTCCTTAAATTTGGCCTTTTACAACTTGTTTGACATTTCATGGTTCCATTTTGATCCTTAACTTTAAATATTCATTTTGGTACAAGTTTTCTCTATTAATGGGATTATCTGATTATGTTTTAGGCCATCTATACTTGTCATAACTAATAACCCATTTAGTGTCCGACACAAGGAATTTGTTGTATACACACCGAAGTCCTAACCATTCAATCTATAAAACTTGTCCAAAAATCAAAATACAACTTCAACAATCACAAGTACTGCACTTTTTAGTTTGATTATGCTTTTTTTACCCCTATTTGCTATCATTATCAGCTCTATTAGCCATCTCAATTTAGTGGCCATATTTAGCATGTGATGATGATCTTTGTGCTCGTTCTTTTGAAATAAATAGGTGAATTTCCTATGGATTGCCCTCTTCAAGACAGTCGCTTACGTGTGCATTACAAGGGCATGCTTATTAATGAAGAAAAGACAGTGTTCTATGATACGAGAGTTGATAATCATGGTCAACCGTTGGAGTTTTCCTCAGGGGAAGGGCTTGTAAGTTGATCCTAGCCTTTAATAAAATTTGATTGCTATTCATTACTGATTTTGGTTGAATTAGATTTACCCATCATCAAATATTCATTCCCTTAAAAAGCAGGAGATGATTTCTATACCCTTATATATTTTCCTTTGGATGTTAGGTACCTGAAGGGTTTGAGATGTGTGTTCGGCTAATGTTGCCTGAAGAGATATCACTTGTTACCTGCCCTCCTGATTATGCATATGACAAGTTTACCAGGTATTTTTTTTTCTTCCAGTCAGCTCTGTATACACAGCTTCACATGCAAAAAAAATGTTCTTATAGTTTATCACTCATGGACGTCTCTCGTAAGGCATTTATCAGATCAACTAATTATGATTTTTGCTTGTTTTTGTCTGTTTTTCTTCTATATCCTGTGATTAGGCCGGCTAATGTTCCTGAAGGTGCTCATGTTCAATGGGAGATTGAGCTCCTTGGGTTTGAAATGGAAAAGGTAAATTAGTTTATGGTATTTCGTTTAATTCAAGCAATAAAAGTATGGATATGGTAACTTATGTGAACAAACATCCATGATACAGATTGACTTTGATGATTTTTTATGTTACTTCTGGTAATAATACAAAAATTTTGTAAGAGAGTAGTGTATACCTAAGACCCTAACGTAACTGCTAATTTAAAAAGGATGAAAACGATAGTTTATACCTCGATGTACCATTGCAGCATATGTCTAACACTCTAATGTAAATCTGATTGTAACTACTTGATGTTCTTATTTGTATATATGGTGGGTAATTTAGTAAATGTATTTTTTTCTCTTACAGGACTGGACTGGCATGAATTTTCGATCAATTATGGACGATGTTGAGAAGACCAAAGGCACGGTATATATTTTTAGCATTTTCGGATCTCCTCGTGTTCCCTTGTTCAGTATTTTAACATATAGAACTTGATTACTTAGCATATGCGTTGTACATAAACATTCGTTTACTTTAAACATGACTAGGAGTTCTGACAGTACCTTCATGTATAAGGAAATCACAATCGTTAATCTGTAAATATATTCAGATATACATTTATACTCGATGCTTGTGTTGATATTCCTGTATCTTTAAAGAATAAAACTGGGAACGTTGTGAATACATAGATGTCAAGCACCACTTGTCGAAAGATATGCTGTTAGGGTTAGTTATTCACAAGGTCCTTTTTTCTATCCAGGGTAACAGGCTATTTAAAGAAGGAAAATATGCACTTGCCAAAACAAAATACGAGAAGGTACACACTCTCTGGACCATTGTTGCATTGTAAATTTATAACTACCGACTTGGTACATTTTATGTGAATAAGAATGTATGGTCATATTTAAGGTGTGATTCTTGGCTGTACTATGAAAATGATTATGCATTTTCAGGTTCTACGCGAATTCAATCATGTCAATCCTCAAGATGACGAGGAGGGAAAAGAGTTCGCAAATACACGAGTATGAGACCTAACTATTTCGTTTGAATTTTATTTACCAAGACATGTTATATGTCTCAAACGCTATTTTTCAGCTAGACACTATATCCCTTCGTAATCTGTTTATTTCACTTTTTTTGGTGCAAAGAATTTGTTGAATCTGAATGTGGCTGCATGCTACCTGAAGATGGGGGATTGCCGAAAGTCAATCGAGACATGTAATAAAGTAAGTTCCTTATTTTTTAAATCATTTTTTTTCTATAATCAGAAGACATTGGTTGTTGATATTAATGTATAGTAATTGATAGGGTCTGAACAATTGTTTTACCTTTGTGCAGGTATTAGATGCTAACCCTGTTCATGTTAAAGCACTGTATCGAAGAGGAATGGCTTACATGGAGGTTGGTGATTTTGATGAAGCAAGAGCCGATTTCAACAAGGTAGGTTTTTTTTTTTTTTTTTTTTTTTTTTTTTTTTTTTTTAAGGTCGGTTTCACACACGACATAAGTAATGTTTGATGGGTATCTCTTTTAATCATTCTCCTTGTTTTTTTATGATAGATGATGACCATAGACAAATCGTCTGAAGCCAATGCAAAAGCAGCTCTTCTTAAATTAAAGCAGACGCAGCAGGTTAGTTAATAAAATATCTAAAACGGTTACTCCTTCCATTGAATAAAATTGACTCTGCGTATACAAATTAGTGGACATTATGACGCTGCTTTTAACAGGAAGCCGAGAAGAAAGCCCGTAAACAATTTAAAGGACTATTTGACAAGAAGCCTGGAGAAATATCAGAAGCTGGATTAGATAATAAAGTCAACGAGGACAGGATTGACGATGCACAGGAGCCCTTGATTTCTTGCCAGGAAAAGGAGGCTGAGGATGAAGATGCACCACCGGCTCCTGCACCTGCGCGCATGGGTTCTTTTTCGCGATTGTGGGCGGGTGGTGTGAATTTGTTCAAGTCTCTTGGGATAAACAGATGCGCCATATTGTGAAATAAGAAATCTAGAAAATCCAAAATGAGAGTAGATCATACTTACTTACAAGGCTACAAGCTTCGGCAAACCAAAAACTATAGCTGCGTATGTATTACCGGATTTAATTTGGATTAGTAACAATACATGTTCTGGAGTTAGGATGGCCAAAACATTGTCACTGGCTGTCTTTTTTTTTTTTTTTTTTTTTTTTTTTTTTTTTTTTTTTTAAAGTTAACTAGCTTGACTCACTGTCATGAGCAACACCAGACATTCAACTAGAGTTGCTAATAGCGAGCATCATTGCTACTAGTCACGATACTGCCGTTTGATAATTTGTCAACACCACTGCTTAGCCTTCATTTAGAAACTAAACTTTAGGTATATTTTGACGGCTCAAACCCATTCTGTTGCAGAATAAACATGATGGTCTTGCCTTGATAATATCACGGATAGGATACTACACAATCATCCACTAATTAATTAATGTTTAACTCATCAGCTCCACGCATTGAAGCCATGAGTACGATTAGGAATTCCCAAAGAATACTAAATCACTGCTAATAAGCTACAACAAAGTAATTTTCAAAGTATTATCATCAGTAAGGCTAGAGGGTGTGGAGTGACGCCCCCCTCCAATGGAATGTTCTTATTGGCTGTTGGTCTAAAAAAGCGGTCCACTTTACACTCTCACCCTCACACCCACCAACACACTACAATGAGCTCCTTACTGCTTCCCTTTAAATTCCACGGGGCAATGTTTGGCACCCCCAAAAAGGTAATGTGTCATGAGGCGCCACTCCACACCATCTAGCCTAAACATAAGTTACAAGTTTGCTCCCACGCCAATGAGCTCTAGCTCAACTGACATTGGAGGGGAAGTGAAGATTTTGTTGAAGGCCACATGTCTAAAGTTAGACTCCGATCCCAATATGGTTTTACCGGCTTATCGTAGGTGGCCTTTGGGTACGGGTCTTCCCAAAACCAAAGACAGTGGGCTCAGGCTACCCAACGCTTTCTGCGATCACAAACCTATCAGATCACCTTTTTGCCACTGAGTTACTCATTGAGGATAACCGGGCCAACCCAACCCCCCCCCCCCCCCCCCCCCCCCCCCCCCCCCCCACAAAAAAAAAAAAAAAAAAAAAAAAACCCTTCTGGGCCCCACTCTCGATTCCATTCATTTCATCACCATAACTGTCGAATAGTATATAAAACTCGAAAGCCAAACCCATAAACACAAACTGTTATTCAACTACTGCACTTTTCCCGGGCTTTTCCGTTTTATTCTTTACAACAAACAATCATCCATTACTCTTGAAACCATTCATCAACTACAGAGTAAGATAATATTATTCTTCCTGTTTATATTCATGTCATCCTTTTTCTTGTAAACTTATGGACCATGTTTATTATTCATTTCAGTCACAGATCATGGAAAGATCTCTGGATTATAATAAACAAGAAAACCGCTTATATGTTGATCAAAGACATGTGGGTCATTTACAAACTATGATGATCAACCACAATGAACCCATTAAAGATGATTGGAAGCCCAATATCCCACCAAGATTTAATAATAATAATAATCCAACACTGAGGCTTTCAAGAAACAAGAAAAAGATTCAACAAACACCAACTGCTGCTAACCCATCAAGGTCTAGTCCTTTAAGGAGGTTTCTTGACCCATTGTTGAAGCCCAAAGGAACCCATTTGGGTCAAAAGGTTCATAAGTTGAAGCTAGAGCCAAGTCCTGGTATAGAGCCGAATGAGTTGGTTAATAGCAGGAAACATAGATCATGTAATGTGCAGGCGCGTTTACGGGTAACGTTAAAGAACGGGATTCCGTTGTTTAAACTTGTTGTTGAAGGCAGCAGTGATTTTCTAGCTGCTGCTGTGAAAAAGTTACCATCTGGTTATAAGGATGATACAGGGTTGATTTACGTGTTTTACGCTGTACACGACGTTAAAAAGAAGAGTGGAGGCTGGATGTATCAATATTCTAAAGAAAAAAGTTACTGCTTTGAGTATGATTTGGTTGGTCAAATGAAGATTTGTAGTTCATACCATGCTGAGGTTAATGGTACTGAGAAAGGCATGTATGTGGTGCGAGAGGCGGTCTTGTATAGCGTTGGGACAGTGCAGGCGGATGAGAAAAGTCAGAAAACAGTTGACTGCAACTATATGTTAGAAGGGGAGCTAGCTGCTATAATTGTCAAGAATTTGAGTGATGGAAGTTGTGGAGATATAGGGAGTTCTAAAACAAGTACAACGACTGTTGTTCTTCCGGATTGCGTTCATAGTTGGCCGACGAATGGATCACTATCACCTTCTCCATTGATAAAGAGATGGAGATCTGGTGGAACATGTGACTGTGGAGGCTGGGACATTGGTTGTCAATTTCATGTGATCAGTAATCATCTGAATGAAACGCTCAAGACATCATCTAACTCAAATCGTCTCGACCTTTGTTACCAGGTATTAAATGCATAGTTAACTATTTTGTGCTAGAGTTGTATTTGATCAGTTGTTATGGCTGCAGGTTGGGGACAAAACAAAGTGCAGTTTTCGGTTGGTTTCAGTTGAGGATGGATGTTACGCGCTTGAATATGATTCATCAATGTCATTGCTTCAAGCATTCTCCATTTGTGTAGCAGTTGTAAGTAGCCAGAAGTTGACCCATATCTTTGAAGTCAATTATGTTCCAGAGTCAAAAGACTTGTCTAAACAGATGCCGACAGACAATGTGAAAGTCAAAGGTCGGATTCCATTGCCACCAGCATCATCTGTTGCTTGGGTATAGTTGTATTAGTTTTAGAGATAATAATCGATTGCGCCATCGTGGAAAATGCGATGCTATCTTTTAGCTGATATGTTAGTATGTTTTTGATCAGGCTAGTAACTTTGCTGTGACTATTGGATGACCATACCCAACATTTGCTTGAAATTTAATAAAAAAGATTGTATGTACCAAATGTTGCATTGAAAAAGATTGTGACTAGTGTGTTAACACAATGGTTTCAAAAGATGACTTGTTATATGACAGTCGACTGTCACAACCTTTCCATCTCCAGTCTTTGTTATATAATATTGATTGTTGTGATTGGTATATCATTATTGCAAGAACTTTGGATTTTTAACTCTCGTTCTACTTTTCATGCGATGAAATCATTTGTTTTGATCTCATTGTCGCATGTTCCCAATATCATACTATGATTATTTATTTGTTTTGACGCTTAAGATAACGTACTTTGTATTTGTTTTCTGCATTTTTATCACCTTATGGTTGTACTCCGATAGCCAAACTATAATGATCTATGGAGGTACGATATGTGCGCCACTAAAACATTAAGGGGGTGACAACATCCATGATGGTGTGATCAGACTATGATGTCTCTCTACATGTGTTCAGGCAGCACATAAATCATCAATTCTGCTTTAGGAGCCACATGGATGGTCCTTTGATATTATGATCTTTTTTTGTGGGATGGTGATATCCATCCCACCCTTATGGTACACATGGTTTGTAGCTTTATCTACACATGTTAGTGATTAATTATTATGCATATCCCAGAAAGGGTAAATGTCTAAATGAGTAATTTGATAAATTGGGCTTTCCAATACGGATTATGGGCTAATTATATTCAACAAAAATGGAATTTCAATTGGTAATACATATTTTGGGCTTGTTACTTTTAAGAAAATAGGCTCATATCTTAAATTTTAACGGGTTAAGTGAAGAGGGGTAGTAATTTCTTCGTAGAGGTCGCGGTTTAAAAATTCACAGAGTCAGTCAAAAAACATGAATATAAAATAAAAAGACTATAGTGTCGTTTAACCCTGCATAGCCCCACCCTTGCCTACACATACAAGACGTCATAAGAGCATTCACAATAGCTTTCTTATCACCATCCACATAGTAACACTAAAAATACTATATTTTTACTTTCATCTCTCCTTTTCAATTAAATAATACATTTTTTATACCGTTATCATTCCATTTCCTCTCTCCTTTATTCACAATTACTTTAAAAAAAATATTAAAAAGTGAATGCGGAAGAACAATGTCTTCTCGTATATACAGATAAACAGTAACATTTTTTTTCTTCTCAATTCAATAACCACTTCTTAAAATATAAAGAACTCAATCACAAATATATGCAAACATGTAAGGACTCCTCTAGTCAGAATTAATCCCAACAATTATAAGGGGGTAAAAATGTGATTTGAGTGATAATTTAAGGGTCCATAGATGTATATTTCACTTCCTAATATATAAAAAAAAAAAAAAAAAAAAAAAAAAGGTCACACCCTTATGAATATTCAACTGGGGTTGGGTTATTCTACAAAGGCTACAAAAAATGAGAAGGGTGAGAAGCCACTAGAAAATGACATGTGTCCAAAGGATTAACAAGTGGGAGGGGCAATTTTGTCAAAAACATATGCACATGCAAGTCACATGTCATTTCCACCTTTATTTTTAAATGCCCCTAACTTTTTTATACGTCATCCGTTTTTAAAAAAAATTATACCATAAAATTGAACGCCGTTTTATCTTTAATATGAGTACCATATTGCTATACTTTTGAAAAAAAATTCAAAACCCACTTGCATAAGACACAATAGAATGTAAAACACAATGAACACCAATTAAATATAGGGTATAAAACATAATCAAGAGTCTAGTAAAACACAATGGACGACATACTAAAGACACAATGAATAGAAGACTAAAACACAATGAATACTTTTGAAAAAAAAGAGTTGAAAACCCAGTTACGTAAGACACAATGGATGACATACGAATGACACAATGAACAAAAGACTAAAATACAATGAATATTTTTGAAAAAAAAAAAGTTAAAAACCCAATTGTGTAAAACACAATGGACGACATAATAAAGACACAATGAACAGAAGATTAAAACACAATGAATACTTTTGGAAAAAAAGTTGAAAACCTAGTTGCGTAAGACACAATGGAGATAACGTAAAACACAATGAGTACCAATTAAATATGCAATGAACAATATGGTATATAAAACACAATGAACAGTCTAATAAAACACAATTGACGACATATAAAAGACACAATGAATAGAATACTAAAACACAATGAATAATAGACTTAAACACAATGAACAACATAATAAAACACAATGTACGTCTAAATACAAAACTCATTTGCGTAAAACACAATTAAAAGCATACTAAAAACACAATGGACAAAGTTAAATCATGTGTAGACTAAAAAAACATAAATAACATATCTATAAAGCACACATGCATACTATAACACAATGAACGTGCAGAAGACACAACGGAGAAAAAAAACCCATTTAGCACGAATTTTTTTTTTTCAATTTTAATGTAGCAATGTGGTACTCATATTAAAAATAAAAAAACGCTCGTTAATATGGTGAATTTTTTTTGAAAAAAAAATGTCGTATGAAAAAGTTATAGACGTTTTAAAATGATGGGGGAATTGACATGTGCATTGCATGTGGAGAGAGAAAGTCAACAAATGTGGTTTTCCTTTTATGCCCTTTCTCTAATTTATTATTTATTTTTTTCAAACAAACTAATCTCAACCCTTCAAATATATGATCAATGGATCACAATCCTTCTCACTCTTCCTAGAAAAAGTGTTTTGTGTATTTGATCCTAACCCTATTCAACTGCCAACACCAGTTTATCAACAAACAAACCCATAATTCAATAACATCCAAACCCTAGAAAATCCCCAACATAATCTAATCAATAATCACCTCTTTCTGCTATGCTGTTCATATCTTAAACCTACAATGATGATGGAGCTGTCAACAATTTCCACTGCGTTAGCCAACCACCAATTGACCCGACCCGTTTTCATCAACAATGTGAGCAATACAAATACTAATTATTGATTAATTGATTGATTGTTATATATAATTCATGTTTAATTTCCTCCCAAGTGTTACAATTATGTGTTTATTGACGATCTGCAACTAAATAATTTGGTTTCAGTTTCTCAAGAATCAAGATCTTGACTTTAAAAGTAACTGACTTTATTGCATTATTTGATTTCTGATGTGTACATATGATTGATATGAACTAGTGGGATCCCTGCATTATTCTGCTGGAATTCAGCCTGTATTTGTTCAGTACCGACACTCAGAGTTGTAAGAATCGCCAGGTGCTAGTCGGCTGGTGGGGTGCCGACTAGCGATTAATTGGGATTAATAGGGAATAATCGAGATTAATGTGATTGTGATTTTATATGTATATACAAACATTTTTATATGTATTTTTTGAGTAGACATGCTTTAACACCTTCCGGAATTTAAAGGTTTTGGCCTGAACATTACAGATTTTGTCAGGAATCGCTAGATGTAGATTGCCACCGATTTTTGGCCGATTAGGACTGTATTTTGACCGTTGTTGACCGCTTAGTGATAAATGGACTACTTAGATGAAAACTACTTAGTGAACCTCCGACTTGCGATTAATTGATGACTAATCGGAGGCTAGGCGTGATTTTTACAACCTTGTCGACACTCGCTAGAACAAAGTCGTGTTTTAAACTTTTACATTGATCAAAAACCACAAAAACGAACACGAGTACCAGTTTCGATGATAGCGTTACCGGTACCGATGTTCGGTCATAATCAATTTGATTCATTAGGGTACCGACAGGCGACACTCGTAGAGCCTACAATACTAGAAAAAACGCTTTATTTGAACGCAACTTCGTTGTGACAAAAGTTATACTGAATGTGAAGAGAAAAGTTAAACACAGCTGCGTATTCAGTTTATTTTAGAAAGGTTAACAAACTCTAGTTATTGAAGGAAAATGAAATTAAATGTAAACTAAATTGGTGAAAAATGTATATAAATATATTATATATATGATATAATTAAACTTATATTGAGTTGTCAAATTTATATTATGTTAAATTATTGACATTCAATTGTTATAAACAGCGACACCTGTTTGCTGTTGTAAATTGATTTATGGTCACAGTTTACTCTGTAGTTCATATCTCATGATAGTGATTTAATTCTCAGGGGAGTCTATACAACAAAATGGATGTTAGCAGCAAGCGGTTTCCGTGTGTAATTGGTTTCGGGAAGATTGGTACGCCTTCGTTGCAGTCTAGGAAACGATGGAATTTGTCGAAGCCGTGTCAAGCGAAGAGGAATGATTCAGAAGGAACTTTAAGCAGTGAAAGTATGATATTGGATGAACAAACGTTGAAGCGAGAATTGCAGATTGCCATCCAGGAGGAGAATTACACCCAAGCGGCGAAAATTAGGAATAATCTTAAACATCTGAATGAAGATAGCAAGGCTGCAGTTTTAGCTGCGAATACTCGGTTTTACAACTCGTTTAGGAACGGTGATTTGGTAACTATGCAAGCTCTATGGTCGAAAAGTGATAATGTTTGTGTCGTGCATCCAGGTGTGAGTGGGATAAGCGGGTATGAGCTTGTGATGGGAAGCTGGGAATATGTTTGGGCGGATTATGAGTTCCCGCTGAGTATCGAGGTTAAGGATGTTCAAGTTCAGGTGAGAGGTGATGTCGGGTATGTTACGTGTGTTGAAAAGGTGAAGACTACTGGGAAAAATTGGGGAAGTCAGTTTGCAACCAATGTGTTTGAGAAGATTGACGGTCGATGGTTCATGTGTATTCACCATGCTTCTCATGTTGATTTGTGAAATTCGCAGACTAAAAGGTACGAAATTTTACCGTCACTATGTCACTAGGATAGCTCATAACTGTGTCGTCGTAATTATGAACAAAAAAAAGGATTGAGGGTAGTTCAGTTCGGATCCTGGGTTGATGTGAGACAGATATATGTGGAATTTATACAATATCGTGACAGGTTAGTGTTGCAAACCAATATATTGAAAATTGATTACTTTTGCATATGTGTTTGTTTAATGAATGTTATGTGCATTTTTGTGTTCATTTTATAATGAATGTTGAATGTATTTGATAACATATGTTAGACATTGTAAATATAAATTTACTTGTTTATATGCATTCGTTTGTTTAATGAATGTTATGTGTATTTTGTGTTCATTTCATAATGAATGTTATATGTATTTCATAACATATGTTGACATTGTAAATATAAATTTATTTGTTTATATGCATTTGTTTGTTGTTTAGCAGGGAGAACTATATGCATCTATTCAATTCATATATATCTTATAGCTTATATTATGAGTCGTAACAAACGCTTCATGAAAGATGCATACCTAAGATGCAATGTGTTAAGGTTCATGTCAATCTAAATGGTTAAATGTTACTCTCACCAAACTCCTATATTTAAACATATTGCACTTCTTGCTTGGGATTGAACCTAAGACCTTTCACTAAGAGGCCCAGGCTAAACCAAATAAGCTAGCCCCACTTAGGCACTTTCGCATTGGTTGGCCGTTGGACATTGTGGCAAGTGTCTAAAAATTTTAGGCCGATTAGATTGATAATCAATTACACATTTACATGAGTTATAATAGGAGTAGAAGTTGCCATGTTTTGTGCAAAGGTGGCTACTTTGATGCACGTGGTGACGTGGCTTATATTGATTGGATGCATTCATTTGTCTACTGTTTAGTCAAAATAACTATTTACATGATCAGTGGCGGATCTAGAAATATTTCTCAGTAGTAACGTTTTTCATTTTTTTCATTTTAATAGCAACATTTTTCAAATTTCGTAAAAAAAAAAACCAAATTTTCATCTAATTTTCCACTACGCGCGCGAAGTTGAGCCGCAACGTCCGCACCCCCTCCCCATGAACTAGATCCGCCCCTGTACATGATCCTGAATTTAAACACCCAACTACATGCATATCGATGAACATACCCAAATAGATGTTTGAACAGACCAATAACCAGTGTTTTCACTACCGGTTGGACACAGAATCGGGCATGGGACTGGACCGGTTAGGGGTGAACCGGTTTTGTAATTCTTTTCCTGGGGTTCATTTATTACTTTAGGCTCCATCTTTTATATATTTAAGTGTTTATGTTTATTAAAATTACAAATCTACACCGAAACATGAGTAAAATTGCAATTTTACACCAAAACTGTAAACATTTTATTAAATTATTTATGACGTCATCTGGTTCTTAAACCTGAGTGACTAATGGATAGTAAAATTGCAATTCTACACTAGAATATCTTTAATTTCTTTTGATTTTATTTCATTCAATGCTTCCAATGTTGAGTGTTGTGTTCCTTGCATCATGCTGCATAATTGCACAAGTTTTGGGCCAGCATCAGTAGGTAAATCAATCAAGGCGCATATTGTAGTTCTGCTTTTGTTAGAGCCAGTAAGAGCTAAGCCACTAATAGCTGTTTGGTTTGACTCCTGAATAACTATACAGAATAACTATTTTACCCGTCTATCTATAATATCCAAAATTTCGTAAATCTTTCTAAGCATCTGTTCAAACTCAATTAGTTTGTTTATATAAAGAATCATGATAATTCTAAATAAATCAATCTGATTATTTAAATTTATATATAACCCAACACTTGACATTGAATACAAACATGTACCTATCTACCATTTGTTGACGTTTGGGGACAAATTCTTCAGCCTACTGCTCTTCTTAATGCAAGAAAGGTAATGCCACAACAAACACCCCTTCATAAGAAAAATTTATGAGAGATAGTGGGTGAGAAGCAGAAAGAAAGATGGCCATGGTGGTTGTACCACGACGGTGGTTGTGCGACGATGTAGGGAAGCAAAGAGGACGAAGCTCAAAAGGGGAGGAAGAAGTCAAGAACAATGGTGGTTGTGCGGCGCTGTAGAGAGGCAAAAAGGACGGGAGAAGCAAGGTGTAGTAGAAGATCAGTGGTGGTTGTGCGGTGATGTAGAGAAGCAGTGGGTGGATGTTCGGTGGTGGTCGACGGTAAGGAGGTGAGGGAGATCGATGGAGAAGATGGGAAGGTATTGAAGGTAGATCGTTTCTTTTGTCTGTATATGGGTAAAATTGTCTTTTGAACCATTCAACATCATTTTAGAGCCAAACCATTAAGAGGTGCATTGAACCGTTAATAGGTGTCATTTTGATAAACCAAACACACTTACCTATGAACAATTTAGAGGTAACCTCTTAAGTTCCATTAAGAAGCTACGAAACAGCCCCTTAATGATCCATGAAGTTGGCCTTTGGGTTCTACACGGAATCTAAAAATCTCTCAAAGCAATAAGAGATCAATAAAAATATTAAGCATTAAACATTGTGTTATGACTCATGAGCCTTGTAGCCTTACTAAACACATTGGTCATGTACACTTGAGACAAAATGTGTCGTGGGTCGTGTAGCACAACCAGACACAATTAAACATGTGCATTGGCTCATGTGACACCTGGCAAATTCGGGTTAACAACGTTGTCTAGATGAAAGTCTACCTTAGCGAGTCACGCGTATATTGTACTTAACTGGGTTAGTTAAGTCGGGTTATGGTTCGGGAACTATTGGTTAGTCTAGAAGATCATTGGATGTTGGTCTAGAGGTTCGTTAGATGTCAGTCCTTAACCAAGTGTACAAACGGTGACGATCGGTAGGATCGTCAGGGCATACGGAACATACGAGTCTCGAGTCCCGGGAATTGGTGAACGAGTGTGAATATGTGTATTTACTTGTGTTATGTGTTTACAATCATTATGTGACTTGTCGGTACATTAATATGTGTTAACATATGTTAAAACGGGGTTCATGTGGTGTGACTGGGAATCATGTGGTGTGACTGGGAATCATGTGGTGTGACTGGGGTTCATGTGGTGCGACTGGGACTAATCGCATGACTGTTCATGCGATTAGGCCCAAACGCGTTACTGTTCATGCGATTAGGATTCCTAATCGCGTATAAACCTGCACAATCGCATGGAACGGGCTGGACGACTAGAAACGCCTATAAATACCATACTTAACCTCCTAAACTCAATTAGACAAACCCTAGTCGTCCCATAACCGCCCCAAACACTTAAACAACCTCTGGAAGGCGATTTTGATCAAAAACACAAGGTTTCAAGGTCTAACCATCATCCTTTTACAATTCCAAGGTTTGATTCTCATCCATAACACTTTGTAAACGTTTTTAATAAATCCCTAATGGTCCAGACCTGTTCATAAACGAAAAAGCTTTCTGAAAATCGTCAATAGTGGTTGTTAATCGGATTATAACTAATATACATGCGTTATGGGTGTGTATGATTAGAAAGATAGGATTTTTATGATTCTTGATGATGATTTGATGTGTTATCATGCTAGGTCAGAATAAATATTGTTAGTATGATGATAGAAATCTCAGTAATTGGATAATAGGGTTATGATTACATGCGTTAATTGAATGTTGCATGCTATGTGTATGTGTTTGGATTGCTTTGGTTGCATGCAGGACTGATTTTACGAGGATGAACGAAGGGTTTTGGGTTAAACATGTTTAGGATAGTGTTTGGGATGATATTGGGTAGTTACACACGCTCTGGATCTGATTTGGAGCGTTAAACGCGCGAAAAACCGAAACAGCATGGTTACAGGCGAGTAGCAATGCTAATCGCCTGTAACTCATGCGATTGGGGTGCTAATCGCCAATAATATCATGTGATTAGCCCCAATCGCCTATAACTTCATGTGATTAGCCCCAATTGCTAGTAAGTTCATGTGATTAGCCCCAATTGCTAGTAAGTTCATGTGATTAGCCCTAAATGCTAATAATTTCATATGGTATAGCCCCAATCGCCTATACTAGTGGCGATTAGGATTCCTAATTGCTAGTTGACTTTCCTAAATGCTAGTTGACTTTTCCTAATCGCGTGTACTGCTGCTGTAAGGGTATATTAGCATTCCGAGACCCGATTTAACATGTAGTAACATGCTAGGAACCCCGTAACATGTCTAATAACTTGGTAACATATATTTGGATGTATTTCGGTGATACGTGAACTAGGTGCTATAATTTGTTGTGTGCTAACGTATGTTAAGTATACTTGCGTTATTGTATGTTTTGGAGCGTAAACATAACACGGGGAGTCTCGGGTCACCAATGGGATGTCGAGTCTTGTACTTTGGGTCAGTTAAACAGTCACGGTATTTTTAAACGAACTTGGTTATGGTCTGGACATCTAGGGACTAATTAACCTGCGGGTTATTAGTCTAAGTACTTGTAACTGTCGTATGTTAGGTCGCCACTGTACGGGACTAACATAGCAGCTGAGTTTACTCGGGATTAGGAGTAAAGGAACTTAAGGTGAGTTTACGGCCCCTCTTTTAAACTGGTTTTATACTTTCGGGGGAGAAAACATGTGTTAAAACGATTGTTTGGTAAATTCTGTCATACTATGGGTTCTAACGTATACTACACGATCTTTGGAAGTCCCGGGGGAAACCATGAATGTGCGGGTTTGCACAACGGGGAAATGTGAATAGCGCTATTGGGAGTGACCAACCCCGCTCGTCGGCTTGGAGGGCCGGGCGAGTGCATATTGTCTCAAACAGGAACAACAGGAACATTTGGAACTATTCGGGCACAAAACTGGTATTCGAGTTAGTAATGGTTTTCCAATCGTGGTAGTAACAAAACGTACGCCTAGCTAGCGTATACTGGTTTTCTATTTGTTATAGTATGGACAGGTGGACTTGGTACTTGAACTGCAAACCTGTAAACTCACCAGCATTTTTGTGCTGACGTAAACTTTTACATGTTTTCTCAGGTCGCTAAGGTAGCACATGGAACTAGGGCGCACGCGTCTGCACGGCGTCTAGATAGAGTTGCATGATTTCATAAACATTGAACTTTGGTTATTTATATTGAACTTTATTTTGAATAAGCTTCCGCTGTAAACGGGATTTTAGAACTATGTTTTGGTATTGCATTAATTACATTTAGACTTGTTTATTGTGATCGTTGGTTTGGATCCTGGTTTGTCATGCGCCTCGCGGTAAAACTCCGCAAGTGGATTTTGAGGGTGTGACAGATTGGTATCAGAGCCAATGGTTATAGTGAACTAGGACTGCATGTAGAGTCTAGTCTATAGCCGAGTCGCACACACTAGACGATCACATGGTACTAAACGTTATAGTGGTTTACGTATGGTCTTGTCGGGGTGTCTCTAAATCGTTGGTCTTTCTGCGTTACATCATCCGTTCTATCTTAGGTTGGGTTACTTGTTTTCTAGGCAGTGTGGTCTATTGGGGTAACTCGTGTGCTCTTGAGATTTGTCCAAGGCTCGGACATCTCCCTTTCGCACTCCAATAGAAGCACTTGTCATGAACTACCGTAGTATTACGGTGTATAGCTAAGAGTCTATGTTCGGTGATTTGAACTTTGAACTAGGAGAACACTTGGAGGACCATGTAGAGCGTTTTATCATTTTGGGTGCACACAAAATCATAAAACGAAATGCATGGAAGCACTAGTGAGCTCTGGGTTTGAGGGGATAGTCCTGGATTGGATCTGGCTTTGATCTTGTGAACATTAGTGGTTATCTTTAACTGCGAAACTAAAATTTCTCGTTCTTTCTGCCAGAATCATGTCTGGAGTGCGTGGAGGACGAGGAGGTGGTCGCAATGGTGGACGTGGTGGTGGTCGTGGTGGTGCTGGTGGTCGTGGTGGAGGTATTAACCTGTCACAGGCTGATCTGAACAACTTGCTCCAGGCTGCCTTTCAGTTAGGGCACAACGGTGGTGGTAAGTTGTTTTATCCATTTTCTTTGCCTCATTGGTGAGTCTTGTGTACGTTATTCGTGGTTTCTCATACGTTTCATTTCAGGTGGTCCTGTTGACCCACCCCCACCCATGTGCACCTACAAGATGTTCCGGGACTGCAAGCCCCAGGAATTCTCTGGCACCGAGGGTGCGGTCAGTTTGCTTAGGTGGTTGGAGAAAGTGGAGTCGGTATTCCTGATGTGTAACTGTCTCCCAGAAGATCGGGTGAAGTATTCTGCTGCGTTGTTTCAGGACGTGGCATTGACTTGGTGGAATGGTATCACCCAGAATATGGGGATTGGGGAGGCATATGCTATGCCATGGGAAAACTTTGTGCAGTTGCTGAAACGGGAGTATTGCCCGAGGGAAGAGGTACAGAAGCTGGAGCATGAGGTGTGGAACCTCAAGATGACTGGATCGGAAATCGAGAAGTATACTGTGAGGAGAAATGAGCTGGCGGTGCTGTGTCCCGATTTGCACGTACCGGAGTATCGTAAGATTGAACATTATGTCTCAGGGTTGGTGCCGGAAATTGCAGGGTTAGTGGCTGCTGGGAATCATCCTACTTATGCGGAGGTAGTTCGATCTGCACATAGGATGACTAATTTAAAGGTGAATGAAGGGATTTTGCCGGCGAAAGGTTCGACTGCTAAGACTCCAGAGAACAATAAGCGCAAGTGGGAAAACGACGGGAAAGGGTCTGGGTCTGCACAGCAGGGTAAAAAGTTTGATAATGGGGGTTCATCGTCTTCGGGTAATAAGCAGGGTGGTTATGCAGGAAAACTGCCCAAATGCAACAAGTGTGGACGCCATCACCAAGGGAACTGCGACAGTAACCGTTGTCACCGCTGCCAGCGAACAGGCCACTATGCTAAAGATTGTCGGGTTACACTTCCATCGACTCAGGCTCCGACCAACAGTTCTGCTCCGACTACTCAGGGTACTACAGGGAAACAAGGGTGCTACAACTGCGGTGACACTGGGCATTACAAGAAGGATTGCCCAAAGCTGAAACAGGGTGGAAACAACGGGAATGGTAACAACGGGGGCGGCGGCAGAAATGCACGTGCCTTCGTCATTGGAGCTGCTGAGGCTAGGCAGGACCCTGATACAGTCACCGGTACGTTTCTTCTCAATAATCATTCTGTTAGCGTGTTATTTGATTCTGGTGCCGACAAGAGTTTTGTATCCATGGACGTTAGTCGACTGCTAGATGTAGTACCTGTACCATTAGAGACCAAGTATATTATTGAGTTGGCTGACGGGAAAACGATTGAAGCTACTAGTGTTCTTCGGGAGTGTCAGTTAGAGTTGTCGGGTTTATCGTTCCCCATCGACCTTATGCCGGTACCATTGGGTAGTTTTGACGTTGTAGTAGGAATGGATTGGTTATCTTTGTATCGCGCAGAGATCGTCTGTTACGATAAGGTTATTCGGATTCCTCTCCCTGATGGAGAATTTCTTTCTGTGTACGGTATCAAGGGTGGTGTTTCGCTAAACATCATCTCTAGCATGAAAGCCCTTAAGTGTCTTCGAAAGGGTTATCCAGCCGTATTGGCGCTTTTATCTGTTCCCTCCAGTGATGAGAAGAAGATTGACGACATTCCGGTGGTACGCGAATTTCTTGATGTTTTTCCCGATGATTTATCTGGTCTTCCTCCTCATCGTCAAGTCGAGTTCGGTATTGATCTCGTACCAGGGGCTGCTCCTATTGCTCGGGCCCCCTACCGTCTTGCACCTCCCGAGATGCAGGAATTGTCTAGCCAGTTACAGGAACTCTTGGACAAGGGTTTTATCCGGCCAAGTTCTTCCCCTTGGGGAGCCCCGATTTTATTTGTCAAGAAGAAGGATGGGAGTTTCCGATTGTGTGTAGACTACAGAGAGCTGAACAAGTTGACCGTCAAGAACCGTTATCCTCTTCCACGTATCGATGATCTATTTGACCAGCTTCAGGGTTCTAGTTATTATTCCAAGATCGATTTGAGGTCCGGTTATCACCAGCTGCGCGTCAGGGAGGCTGACGTTGCAAAGACTGCTTTTCGAACACGTTATGGCCATTTCGAATTCTTGGTCATGCCTTTCGGTCTCACGAACGCACCGGCGGTTTTCATGGACTTGATGAACCGCGTCTGTAAACCATATCTGGATAAGTTCGTCATTGTATTTATTGATGACATTCTGATCTACTCCAAGAACGAGACCGAACACGAGGAACATCTGCGGTTAGTTTTGGAACTCTTGCGACGGGAACAACTTTACGCCAAGTTCTCAAAGTGTGACTTTTGGTTACGCGAAGTTCAATTCCTAGGACATGTGGTTAATGAACTAGGAATTCATGTCGATCCAGCAAAAATCGAAGCAATCAAGGACTGGGGAGCACCAAAGACGCCAACTGAGGTGCGGCAATTCCTAGGCCTTGCGGGCTACTATCGTCGTTTCATTCAGGGGTTCTCGAAGATTGCTCAACCCCTCACCACTCTCACTCAGAAGGATAAGAAGTTCGACTGGGGTGAATCACAAGAGTCCGCGTTTGAAGAACTGAAGTCTAAACTGTGTTCTGCTCCTATTCTGTCTTTACCTGAGGGTCCTGATGATTTTGTCGTTTACTGTGATGCTTCCATTCATGGACTCGGTTGCGTGTTGATGCAACGCGAGAAAGTGATTGCGTATGCTTCTCGTCAACTCAAAGTGCACGAGAAGAACTACACAACTCATGACTTGGAGTTGGGTGCCGTGGTATTCGCGTTGAAAATTTGGAGACATTACTTGTACGGTACCAAATGCACCATCTACACCGATCACAAGAGTCTCCAACACATTTTCGACCAACAACACTTGAACATACGGCAGCGTCGCTGGATTGAACTTTTGAACGATTATGATTGTGCTATTAAGTACCATCCTGGCAAGGCGAATGTTGTAGCAGACGCCTTGAGCAGGAAGGAATCTTCTAAACCTCGTCGCGTTCGGGCGTTGCAGCTCACTATCCATTCGTCGCTACCTGATCAAATCCGTTCTGCCCAATTGGAAGCTTTGAAGGAGGAAAACCTTAAAGCTGAAACTATGCACGGTGCCGACAAGCATCTAGAGCGAAGGCCTGATGGCCTGCACTACTTCGCAGAACGCATATGGGTTCCTTTATTCGGGGGACTACGGGAGCTTGTCCTTGATGAGGCTCATAAGTCCCGGTATTCTATTCATCCTGGTTCGGATAAAATGTACCAAGATCTGAAGGTGCTTTACTGGTGGCCAAACATGAGGTCGGACATAGCCTCATACGTGAGCAAATGCTTGACCTGTGCTAAGGTCAAGGTGGAATATCAGAAACCGTCGGGTCTCCTGCAACAACCTGAAATTCCGGAATGGAAATGGGAACGGATTACTATGGATTTTGTCACACAACTTCCTAAGTCACCAAGCGGGAACGACAAGATATGGGTGATTGTCGATCGGTTAACGAAATCAGCCCATTTTCTTGCTATTAAGGAGACCGACACCATGGATCGTTTGGCTCGCCTTTACTTGAAAGAAGTTGTTTCTAAGCACGGGGGTACCAGTTTCCATAATCTCGGATCGCGATTCTCGCTTTACTTCTCACTTCTGGAAGTCTTTGCACAAGGCTTTGGGTACCCAACTAGACATGAGTACGGCTTACCATCCACAGACTGACGGTCAGAGTGAGCGTACGATTCAAACTTTAGAAGACATGCTGCGGGCGTGTGTGATTGATTTTGGCAAGGGTTGGGAAGCTCATCTGCCGTTGGTAGAATTCTCGTACAATAACAGTTATCACACGAGCATCAAGGCTGCTCCGTTCGAGGCACTGTACGGACGGAAATGCCGCTCTCCTCTTTGTTGGGCTGAGGTGGGTGAGAGTCAACTCACTGGGCCCGAACTAGTGTACGAGACTTCGGAAAAGATCGTACAGATTCGTAATCGGTTGGCGGCGGCACGGGACCGGCAAAAGAGTTATGCCGATCAGCGTCGCAAACCACTGGAATTCCAAGTTAACGACAAGGTACTTCTGAAAGTCTCACCGTGGAAGGGCGTCATACGCTTTGGGAAGCGTGGCAAACTCAATCCACGATATGTCGGCCCATTTACGATCCTGGAACGGATTGGGCCGGTGGCATATCGACTTGATCTACCGACGGAGCTCGGTAACGTACATAACGTCTTTCACGTGTCAAACTTGAAGAAGTGTCTGGCTGACGAGTCTCTCATCGTTCCACTAGAGGAGATCAAGGTTGATGATCGTCTTCGGATTGTGGAAGAACCTGTGGAGATCCTCGATTACAAGATTCGTAGCCTACGTCACAGCAAGATTCGTATCGTTAAGGTTCGGTGGAACTCGAACCGGGGACCGGAATATACATGGGAACGGGAGGATCAGATGAAGTCTAAGTATCCTCACCTCTTTCCTAAGGAAGCGTTCGAGTCAAGACATGTCTCTTCGGCAGCTGAATGAATCTCGGGTCGAGATTCCTTTTAACGTGGGGATGATGTGACAACTCGGGTAAATCTCTCTTTTGGTTTCTACCTTTTGCTTGTTTCCTTCGTTACTTCTTTTGTTCTTTCTGTACTTGTACAAATTTTCGGGACGAAAATTCTTTTAACGTGGGGATGATGTGACACCTGGCAAATTCGGGTTAACAACGTTGTCTAGATGAAAGTCTACCTTAGCGAGTCACGCGTATATTGTACTTAACTGGGTTAGTTAAGTCGGGTTATGGTTCGGGAACTATTGGTTAGTCTAGAAGATCATTGGATGTTGGTCTAGAGGTTCGTTAGATGTCAGTCCTTAACCAAGTGTACAAACGGTGACGATCGGTAGGATCGTCAGGGCATACGGAACATACGAGTCTCGAGTCCCGGGAATTGGTGAACGAGTGTGAATATGTGTATTTACTTGTGTTATGTGTTTACAATCATTATGTGACTTGTCGGTACATTAATATGTGTTAACATATGTTAAAACGGGGTTCATGTGGTGTGACTGGGAATCATGTGGTGTGACTGGGAATCATGTGGTGTGACTGGGAATCATGTGGTGTGACTGGGGTTCATGTGGTGCGACTGGGACTAATCGCATGACTGTTCATGCGATTAGGCCCAAACGCGTTACTGTTCATGCGATTAGGATTCCTAATCGCGTATAAACCTGCACAATCGCATGGAACGGGCTGGACGACTAGAAACGCCTATAAATACCATACTTAACCTCCTAAACTCAATTAGACAAACCCTAGTCGTCCCATAACCGCCCCAAACACTTAAACAACCTCTGGAAGGCGATTTTGATCAAAAACACAAGGTTTCAAGGTCTAACCATCATCCTTTTACAATTCCAAGGTTTGATTCTCATCCATAACACTTTGTAAACGTTTTTAATAAATCCCTAATGGTCCAGACCTGTTCATAAACGAAAAAGCTTTCTGAAAATCGTCAATAGTGGTTGTTAATCGGATTATAACTAATATACATGCGTTATGGGTGTGTATGATTAGAAAGATAGGATTTTTATGATTCTTGATGATGATTTGATGTGTTATCATGCTAGGTCAGAATAAATATTGTTAGTATGATGATAGAAATCTCAGTAATTGGATAATAGGGTTATGATTACATGCGTTAATTGAATGTTGCATGCTATGTGTATGTGTTTGGATTGCTTTGGTTGCATGCAGGACTGATTTTACGAGGATGAACGAAGGGTTTTGGGTTAAACATGTTTAGGATAGTGTTTGGGATGATATTGGGTAGTTACACACGCTCTGGATCTGATTTGGAGCGTTAAACGCGCGAAAAACCGGAACAGCATGGTTACAGGCGAGTAGCAATGCTAATCGCCTGTAACTCATGCGATTGGGGTGCTAATCGCCAATAATATCATGTGATTAGCCCCAATCGCCTATAACTTCATGTGATTAGCCCCAATTGCTAGTAAGTTCATGTGATTAGCCCCAATTGCTAGTAAGTTCATGTGATTAGCCCTAAATGCTAATAATTTCATATGGTATAGCCCCAATCGCCTATACTAGTGGCGATTAGGATTCCTAATTGCTAGTTGACTTTCCTAAATGTTAGTTGACTTTTCCTAATCGCGTGTACTGCTGCTGTAAGGGTATATTAGCATTCCGAGACCCGATTTAACATGTAGTAACATGCTAGGAACCCCGTAACATGTCTAATAACTTGGTAACATATATTTGGATGTATTTCGGTGATACGTGAACTAGGTGCTATAATTTGTTGTGTGCTAACGTATGTTAAGTATACTTGCGTTATTGTATGTTTTGGAGCGTAAACATAACACGGGGAGTCTCGGGTCACCAATGGGATGTCGAGTCTTGTAATTTGGGTCAGTTAAACAGTCACGGTATTTTTAAACGAACTTGGTTATGGTCTGGACATCTAGGGACTAATTAACCTGCGGGTTATTAGTCTAAGTACTTGTAACTGTCGTATGTTAGGTCGCCACTGTACGGGACTAACATAGCAGCTGAGTTTACTCGGGATTAGGAGTAAAGGAACTTAAGGTGAGTTTACGGCCCCTCTTTTAAACTGGTTTTATACTTTCGGGGGAGAAAACATGTGTTAAAACGATTGTTTGGTAAATTCTGTCATACTATGGGTTCTAACGTATACTACACGATCTTTGGAAGTCCCGGGGGAAACCATGAATGTGCGGGTTTGCACAACGGGGAAATGTGAATAGCGCTATTGGGAGTGACCAACCCCGCTCGTCGGCTTGGAGGGCCGGGCGAGTGCATATTGTCTCAAACAGGAACAACAGGAACATTTGGAACTATTCGGGCACAAAACTGGTATTCGAGTTAGTAATGGTTTTCCAATCGTGGTAGTAACAAAACGTACGCCTAGCTAGCGTATACTGGTTTTCTATTTGTTATAGTATGGACAGGTGGACTTGGTACTTGAACTGCAAACCTGTAAACTCACCAGCATTTTTGTGCTGACGTAAACTTTTACATGTTTTCTCAGGTCGCTAAGGTAGCACATGGAACTAGGGCGCACGCGTCTGCACGGCGTCTAGATAGAGTTGCATGATTTCATAAACATTGAACTTTGGTTATTTATATTGAACTTTATTTTGAATAAGCTTCCGCTGTAAACGGGATTTTAGAACTATGTTTTGGTATTGCATTAATTACATTTAGACTTGTTTATTGTGATCGTTGGTTTGGATCCTGGTTTGTCATGCGCCTCGCGGTAAAACTCCGCAAGTGGATTTTGAGGGTGTGACAGCTCACAAAACCATAAGTTGCCAAGAAAGCAGGGTTTAGAGCATGTTGCATTATTCTCTTAAGTCTTAGGCTATGAGGTGTACAGACGCCCCCTACCCCCGTCCCTTCCTTTTTGCCATGTCCAAGACATCAACACCACCCCCCTACCCCCCGTCCCCAAGCACCCCGTCCCTCCCGTCTCTTTCGTAACATATGGGACGCACCAATTAGGTATTTTTCCTTTTTTTTTGAATTGAAAGTTGGGTTTTTTTGGCCAATCAACATTTTAATAATTAATTAATAATAAAAGGGGGAGGGTTGTCTCCACACCCTTGGTATGTCTCAACCAAGAGAACATGAGAGCCATCCTAGGTGACATTCTAGGTGGCATTGAGACATGAACATTTTCATGTCTCCACACCTCATAGCCTTACCCCTTAAGGACTCTTAGAGCACCCTTTCATACATCTTTGGCAAATTCAAAAGAGCCAAAAACATTTACCTTATTTTGCACTTGGTTTTTACATTTAGCTATACGGAGAAATCATCATATTGAACATTGACCAAGTTGAAAAGCGAAATAAACATATAAAACGATGGTGTAAAGGTTTCACGCAAAAAAAAAAAAAAAAAAAAAAAAAAAAAAAAAAAAAAAAAAAAAAAATCCCTTGACATTTGGACACACTTTAAGAGGAAAAGCTTGGTGTCTAGGGATTTCCTTTGGTGGTGTGACCCACAAACAAACTAGTTATTTGTCGACAAGTGCCATTTTTAGAGGAAACCTCAACGTAGACGTCTGGAGAGGGGGGGGGGGGGGGGGGCGTCTAATTAGAGATAAGGGAAAAGGCTAGAGATCATGCCTAAGGGCTAGAGATCAGAGGAGAAAGCTAAGCCCTAGACGTTTCACCAACGTGCCAACCTTTCATTGGTTTGTTTATGGGTCTCTCCACCAGAGGAAATCCATACACAATAGACGTTTCCTCTAAAAGTGTCTAAATGTCACCTTCTGCATAAGCCTGTTTTGCGTGAAGCCCTACACCTTAGTCCTTTTAGATGTTTATTTTGGCTTTTCCAATTAGTTAATGTCCACTTTCGTGATTTTCCCTAGCTATATTTAAAACAGTCTCTCTAACGTGTGTATTCAACCCCTCACTCACTCGTCATAAAATTATAACTCAATTTAAACTTCAGTAAGATACCACCAATGACAACCGACAAGTCATGCTTTCGTCTCACTACATGAGAATTAAATACGACTAACAAGCCACTCGAATGGATGATCCACAGAACAATAGCCAACGTATAGCAAGTTGCTGTAGTAAAGCAATTCAGTGATGATCAATCATTCTATGTGCTCATTGAGCTGCCATAAACACATAGACCATTGACAACGATGTGTTTTTTTCTTTTATTGTTTCTTAACGACTAACTCAGATATCCAATAATCTACAATACCATTGATTAACAAGGATAGTACATGCATGCATGACAACTTTTCTTACCCAGTTTTTTCTATGAATGCATTACGCCTATTTAAAGTAAAATGTAGAAAGTTAATTTAAACTTCTTTTTCTTTATTAGTTTATCGAGACATTTTATCAAAGACTTGATTTGCATGAAACTGTAGATTTTGGAAACGTAAACTGAATGTTTGATAGAACAAAACAATCACCGAAAATAACACAATCAAACAACTTCATATCTAATTTGAACCCAAAAAAACCACCTCAACCTTCCACCTAAAATAACAAAAAGAAGAGTAATTCTCTGTTTCCTTGGTTTGATTTACAATCACTGATCAATAGTTCTAGTTTTGAGTGATTATCATATATTTGAGTCATTTCCTAAACTTTTTTTATTTTTTTTTATTTTCAAGGGCTATTGGATTTTAATAATCCAAAGTTTGGGCCATTGACCGATAATAATCCGAACTTTAATGTTGGCCCAGGATAATCCCAAGTGGACATGTGGGTGTCAAAAATGAACCCCCGTTAACTTTGAACTAACTGGGTTAGTGTATGCTGACGTGGCAGATGACGTGGCATGCTGACGTGGCAGCTGACTTGTCATGATGACTTGAAAATTATTTTTTTAACTAGTAAATTACGCGCCGCGCTAAGCGCGGCGTAGAAACATATCCGGCGTCGATTCGTGATAACCTGCGATTTTTCCGGCGAACAACGGAGTTACACCAGTGGTGTTGCGAGGGTCTGCTAATCGGATAACACAATGTAGAGAGTCGTATTGTTCCGTAGGTGTGCCGGTGCGCGAGCTCATTCAAACATGTTATACGTGTAGATAGAGACTACCTGTAGGTTGCAGTAAGTGTGCAAAGAAAGAGAAAGTTCGTATATAATTTGCCTTCAACGCTGTGCTCTGTGGCTATTATCAAAACACATGAGCATCGCTAAAAGTAACATGTGATTATTATTAGCGTTATTAGAAGAGAAGCAAGCAATATTAGATGATAAGCAATTATTATTTTTTAAATAAAAGAAGTAACAAAGGTGTAAGAAGGCCGGCGAGTTTAACGCAAGAAAAGACAAAAGCAAAAGCTTTGGAATAAAAAAGGAGAAGACTATAATGGCACAAGCGTAATTATCACGAAATTAAAGGGATTTTACTTACCGGTTACTGTAGCGAAGGTTTCAGAATTGTTATATATAATAATGTCACGTCAGAAAAAAAGGTTTATTATTGGGCCAACGTTAAAGTTCGGATTATTATTGGCCAATGGAAAAAACTTTAGATTATTTAATACCCCTATTTATTATTATAAATCCTTAAAACATTAGTATAAATCCATAAAACAAAACACCCAACTTCGTTCACCACCACTATCAAACCACCATCTTCCATCACCACCAGCCACCTCCTTGACGACCACCACCATCATTTTTGTCAACTTTCTCTGTCATCAATTATCTTCAAACCAACATTGCAATCCTTTCGTAAAAAATGATCGCAATTCTTTCGCCAAAAATGATGGTGGTGCGGAGGTGGTGGTGGTGGTGGAAAGTGATGTGAACGAAGTTGGGTGTTTTGTTTTAACGATTTATAATGATGTTTTAAGGATATATAATAATAAATAGGGGTATTAAATAATCCAAAGTTTTTCCCATTGGTCAATAATAATTCGAACTTTAACATTGGACCAATAATAAACCTTGTTTTATGACGTGGTATTAAATAAATAATTTCCAAGTCATCATGACAAGTCAGCTGCCATGTCATCATTTTTGTACACGTCAGTATGCCACGTCATCTGCCACATCAGTATACACTAACCTAGTTAGTTCAGAGTTAACGGAGTTTCATTTTTGACATACACATGTCCACTTGGAATTATCCTTGGTCAACGTTAAAGTTCGGATTATTATCGGCCAATGGCCCAAACTTTGAATTATTAAAATCCAATACTCCTATTTTCAATCATTTAAACATAACTTATCCTCGTGTTATCATTCTTGATTGCTTATTTGATTCGTTAAAACCAAATATCCTGAAAGTAGTTACAAACAAAAAATTAGGATGTTAAATATCTGAAAGTAGTTAAAACCGTTAATACTTGCATATTTACCCGAGTGTAGGGTTGTATGATTTGGTTATATATTTTTTATTAAATTAAATGTCTTAAATAAAAACAATCTCAAATCCTACAAGTCTTGAAGTACTAATATACAAGAAAATCAAGGATAGAAACTTCCTCAAGCAAGTTAACTTCTAGTGGTTCAACAGTGAGATAGGAAGGTTTAGGGGCTGTTTGTTAACATCTTAATGATTCTATTAAGAGACTATTTCTGAACCAGGAAACATTAAGTGTGTTTGTTTCACAGATGGACACATCGGAATTAGCCAAAAAACCTCTTAACCATTAAGTTTTAAAATGACGTTGAATTAAAATTTTACTCTTTTAGCCATTCATCTGTGTTCAAAACTCTGAGTCGGCCACTCATGGTCATGCACCACCTCCTCACCATCAACTAGTCACTCCACCCTTAAAGTAGAGAGAGAGAGAGATCCACTTGTGATTACCTCAAGCTCTAAAAATTAAAAAGCGACATATAATGAATTAAATAAAATAGGAAAAAAGGATAATAACACATCATTATCTATACATATAATAAACCAAAGCCATTTTAATGACATGGCATTCAAAGAGGGTATTCTCTTTATTGAGTGTGCCATGTGGCAAGACCTTTATTTTAGGAAAATAATAATTTAAAATTTAAAAACAAAATTAGATTTTTATATCTAATGTTTTCTCCCACAACTTTTAAACGTTAATATCTTTTATACACGAGATTTTTTAAAGAAAAAAATTACACCAAATTAACGAGCGTTTTATATTAGAATATGATAACTTATGACAGAGATTTGTTTAAAATAATAATAATAATAATATTAATAATAATAATATTCATTAATCATATATTGGCAAGTCATTAATTATGTTGTCATATTAGATATTTTATTATGTCATATTAGATATTTTAACCCGGGACGCTCTCCAACAGGTAATTGCTATGTTTTCTTTTTCTACCATATTCTGAAATAGCTCAAATCTTATTGTATGCAGGTAAAGACCTTTGACTGAATGTATTGGTGCTTAACAATCTATGTCCCCTTGAAGTGCTTGGGATCTTAATATTCTGTTTTAGGTGTTGATGTTGTAAGGTAAAATGGATCTTTTGGTATTTTTTTAAAAGTATCTAATGTAAGTTGATACATAGATGCCATTTTTATAGTTTAGATACTTTAATTTTATTCACTTTACTTAGATTTCTCAACCCGGGACGTTCCCGGGGTATAAGCTAGTATTAATATCAACATAACAGGTTGATTGTTTCCCAATTGTACAGGTTATAACATATGATTCAAATGGGATTAAGAAAAATCCATTTTTTTAGTATTTAACTAAGATAAAAGAAAAATGTATCACGTCTCATTTATGATACCCAAACGAAAATGCTTGCATATTTTAAATGAAAAAAAAAAAAACCCAATATAAAATAAATAAACGGACAAAGTTTAACTGGTATTTTATTTCGAGATTGTTTAAGATTATATTTTATATTATATTATAAAGCATACTTTTTTTTAAAGCAAACATAATCTTTAAGTGGTGGTGGCCTTCGTTGGCATAAACGACCTGTTGACAAGGTCCCAACGAATTCAACTGGCACGGCAGACACTCCTTAAAAAGTCAAATAATCTTTAACTTTTGCAATCACTTTAAATTATTTAATATCTATACATATAATAAACCAAAGCCATTTTAATGACATGGCACTCAAAGAGGGTATTCTTTTCATTGAGTGTGCCATATGTCATCCCATGTGGCAAGGGCTTTATTTTAGGAAAATAATAATTTAAAATCTAAAACAAAATTAGATTTTTATCTCTAATGTTTTCTCCCATAACTTTTAAACGTTAATATCTTTTATATACGAGATTTTTTAAAGAAAAAAATTACACCAAATTAACGAGTGTTTTATTATCTTTCTAACGGATACCATAGTGCTATATAAAAAACGGAGAAAAAAACGAATATTTTTTTTTTGTGTGGTTTTGTTCATACAGGAAAAAAAACACAAAGTGTTCAAGTTATTCATTAATCATGTATAGGCAAGTCATTAGTTATGTTCAAACCAGTAAATATGATTTTTATTTACAACATGCGTTAGCATTGGAGTTGTACATTGTTTTAGGTTAGGTTTTAATATTAGAGTTATACAGTGTTTAAGGTTATGCACTAACATTGAATATACATTGTTAATTGTTTTAGGTTAAGTGCTACCCGAAGCTTTCCTACATGTAACTATAAAACGCATCAGTCTATTTCAGGTGTAAAATTGATATTTCAAATTAGATTTCTCAACCCGGGACGCTCCCGGGATATATTAGTTTAAAAAAATTATGGGTTTGAGTCGGGCCTGGGATTAGGTGATACCTTCAGGTGTAAAATTGATATTTCAAATTAGATTTCTTAACCCGGGACACTCCCGGGATATATTAGTTTAAAAAAAATTGTGGGTTTGGGTCGGGCCTGGGATTAGGTGATACCCGACCCAATTACCCTTTTTTATATTAGAATATAATAACTTATGGCAGAGATTTGTTTAAAATAATAGTAATAATAATAATAATAATAATAATAATAATAATAATAATATTCATTAATCATATATTGGCAAGTCATTAATTATGTTGTCATATTAGATATTTTATTATATCATATTAGATATTTCAACCCGGGACGCTCTCCAACAGGTAATTGCTATGTTTTCTTTTTCTACCATATTCTGAAATAGCTCAAATCTTATTGTATGCAGTTAAAGACCTTTGACTGAATGTATTGGTGCTAAACAATCTTTGTCCCCTTGAAGTGCTTGGGATCTTAATATTCTGTTTTAGGTGTTGATGTTGTAAGGTGAAATGGATCTTTTGGTATATTTTTTTTAAAAGTATCTAATGTAAGTTGATATATAGATGCCATTTTTATAGTTTAGATACTTCTAATTTTATTCACTTTACTTAGATTTCTCAACCCGGGACGCTCCCGGGGTATAAGCTAGTTTATTATAAACGAGTGTCATAATATATTATTGTCAGAAGCCACGATTAAATATAAATGTAGCATTGGATAGTTAATACTAACATCTAAAATCACTGTTCACAATTGAAGATTGGCCGTTTAATGAATCCACGGGAAAGTGACGAATGATTTATGATTGAGATACGTCTCGAAAACAATGGATCTACTAAAACAAATGTCTTTTTTTTTTTTTTTTAATTCATCTACGGCTTCAATTTTTTTTATCGCTGACCGACTCGACTATAGTAAAAGCTTTGGGTTGCAAGGCTACTAGCGATGATGGAGGTAAGGAAGAAAGAAAGAAAGAGAGAGGGAGTAATTTTCTGGTAATCTTTTAACTAGAGCTAACAATTTAGACACGAACACGATAACCTGACACGAACCTACACGATTTTAACAGGTTTTGTGTTTGGTCTTAACAAGTTTCGTGTCTATAACAGGTCAGCACGTTAAGACCTGTTTATTTTCGTGTTGTGTTCGTGTCTTAACAGGTCTTATTGTGTCTTATCGTGTCTTGTCGTGTTAACCAGTTTTAATAGGTGTTCTGTATCGTGTCTTATCGTGCTAACCTGTTATTATAGGTTCGTGTTCGTGTTTGAAAAAAATGACACGATTGATTTCGTGTCGTGTTCGTGTTTACAGGTTTCGTATTCGTGTCTTAACAAATTCGTGTTTTAACAGGTTCGTGTAACCTGTTATGCCAGCCCTACTTTTAATAAAATGTTTATAGTTCCGTTACTAGCGTGAAAGAACAAGGATTAAAGTAAAAAAGTATTTTCACCAATGACCAACCAAACATGCTATTAATGGCCAACCTAATATGTTATTTCACAGAACTAAATTAAATTCAAATCATAATCATATCTCCCAACCAAACATACCTAAGAAAAATGTAGACAATTGATGCATAAATTTTTATTCATGTTAACACAACATGTGTTCATGGCTTGTTTTAAAATGGCAAAATCTGTCATCAGTTTGATTTGACTTGTGTTCATGGCTTATTTTAAAATGGTAAAATCGGTCATCAGTTTGATTTGCTGATCGGTTTTTATAAGTTCAGCTTGGTCAGTTTATCAACTTTTAAATACCGTTTATTTGTCTTTTGAATTATAAATTATGATATATCTCCTTTAACTAACATTTGTCATTAGGATAAGTGGTTTCCATGAAAAAAAGAAATCAGCAATAGGAGATATAATAATATTAACTAGAAAAATAATGAATTAAAAAAAAAAACCGATAGGACAAACATGCCAAAAGGCAAGTGCATATGATGGCATGTGAACCTTTTAAGCGGTTAGACCATGCGTAGTGGGGGGCTTTATATATAAAGCCCCAATTTCTGATTGGTACATGTGGCAGCTGAGTCAGCATAGAGAGAGAAACTGAAAAAGGGGTGTAGTGGTAGGGGCTTTATATATAAAGCCCCTATTAATATTTTATTATATCTTTTAAATTAAAAAAATAATAAAATAATAATAAAGGAGAGAGGGTATGAGGTGTCAACCTCTGATTGGTGGGATTAATTGTTTCCGGGCGTTACTTAAATCACGCCAGAAGTGTTTTTTGTAAAATAGAGCCCCCCCGTAGCGGTGTTGGGGGGGCGCTATTTTTTTTTTTTCCAATATAGCGCCTCAACTACAGGCGGTCTTAATCACCTAGTATTGACCGTCAACGTGGAGGCAGATGATAGACAATAGGGGTGTAGATTGTACGTAATGAAGTCCCGTGATCGTGAATACTGAAACCGTTTTTAAATAAAAAAAGTTAAGGTGCATATATAACTGTTTATAACATAAAGTGGTCCCAACCCCTTGATTTTAAATAATTTCCTTCTGATCTCATCAGTTTTAGTAAGTGCATGTTTGGATAAATTTATAACTTATCTACTTTTTTACCTCATTATCTCATTTTTTTTAAAAGTTACACATTACTAACTTTTTAAAAAAAATCCATTTCCACCTCCTTTTCCCCTTATTTAAACCTAAAAAAGTCATTTTCAACCCACAATTCAAACATTTTAAAACGACTTATGACTTTTTAAAAAAGTTATAAGTCATAAGTAGGTGAAAATAAGGAAAGCCAAACACCATCTAAACATGTTAATGCAATTTATGGCTAAAGCTTGCATGTAGTTAAAGGTGTAGATCGACGAAGGTGTTTGTGAACTATTTGGTATCGTCTAGTTAAGATATCGAATTGAGTCGAGTTGTGGCGTACCTAAGGTATAGGTACGAAGGTTGAAGAACCTCATGGGTTTTTTCTTGTATATATGATAAAGAGGAATTGGATTTTAATAATTCAAACTTTGTCATGTTAGCCGACAATAATATGTACTTAAGAAATTCACCACAAGAATCCCAACTTTCAAAGTATTTTCTTTCAATGACATTTTGTTAACCGAGAAATAACTCATTTTCAAAATTGAAAGAGTTTGAAAGTTAAAAATATCATTGGAGAAAAATTGTTTAAAAGTTGGGATTGTTGTGCGGAATTTTTTAAGTACAAATTATTGCCGACCAACAATTCAAAATTTGGATTATTAGAATCCAATTCCCCTATGATAAAATCCTGAATAACCCTCATTAATTTTTTACATAGACCCCATGAATTTTAAAAACGAGTAAATGACCACCATAAACTTTGGAGTTTTGACACCAGCCTAAAAAATCTAAAATCTTTGAATTTATAAAATATAAACCTATAGTATAATCTAAATAACAAATAAAAAACAATATAAATATTTAAGCCCACAACTAACATGCTCTTTGGTAGCATCTTAATGATTCCTTTAAAAGAATACATCTGAATCAGTCAAAGTTAGAGCGTGTTTCATTATATTAATGGTTCATGAAGTCTCTTAACGTGTAAGTTTTAAAAACATGATGACTAATCCAAGGCTACCTTTTAACCGGTCACAACTCTTCTCAACACAAAATTATCAAACAGCCCCTAGGCAAATAAAAAAAAAAAATAGACCTATGTTCTAGTTAAATGCTTTACGGCCAAAATTTATATTTTTCAAATCTTTTAGCTTTCGGAAATCAAAATATTTGCTGAAACTTTAATGTAAAATAAATGAAGGCCATAACCATAGCCGTCTCATAGGATTTACGTGTCCTATTCGAACCGCTAAAACATATGCCCCTTAAGGCATAGGCTTCAACAAAACCCCACTTCTAAATATGTAAAAATTACCAACTTAAGTAATTACACTCAATGTTAGTGCACAACAAGACACCTAATTGAAATAATAGTTCATCAATCAGTCAACAAACATAAAAAATACAAAAAGCCAAATACCCAACAAAGTAATCATGCTCAATTGGAAGTTAAAAAAAACCCATAAAAATAATTTTTACAATTAAAATCTTAAAGATTAAACTTAAAATTACAATTTAGATGGACGGGATATGAACAGGTGGTAGCCATATGGGATGATAAACATTCAACTCACAGATGTACATTGGAATTTGGAATCTTGATATTCTTCTGCAGGTGCCACCGAATAGAAATAAGAGCGTTGTTTTTTTTCTTTCTAATTTAGTAGGTAAAATAGGTATTGGGCTTATAAATGTTATGGGCCTTGGGTTAATAATTTATAAGTTTTAAGTTGATTATTGGACCCAACTTTTAAGTATTAAATGAGCTTTCTATTTAAAAAATTATACACACATATATATAGTAATTTTATTAAAAAAAATTATGCCCTGATAAAAATAGGCCCAAGCCGGATGGCTTCCCCGGCTTGAGCCATAGCCGGCCATGGCCATAACTACAAAATAGCAAACAAAACAATTAAAAAGAATCAAATAGCCTTGTCGGTTTATAGGTTAGCCTCGCCGGTGTGCAGCCCACCTCATTTGTCTGCCACTCTCACCACTTGGCCTCGGCAGACAGTTTTGTAAGAATTGCTATGCGTTAATTGGCTGGTGGGGTACCGACTAACAATTAATAGGAATTAATCGAATTGAAATTTTATATGTAATTTTCAGTTTTATATATACGCAAACACCTTTTATATGTTTTTTTTTTGAAGTATACACATTTAACACAGTTTTATATGTATGCACACATACGCACACCTTTTCATCAGTATGACTCTCGTTGCTTTAAAGAATGAAATTTACCAACAAGTGTCTTTCAAAAGCTATCCGATTTTGATTGTTAACTTCAAAAAATAATAATTGTAAACAAATTAAAAATAATTATGTATGTAACAAAAAATAATAAATTGTAAACAAACTAAAAATAATCACATATATAACAAAAATAATAATAAATATAAAAAACCTATTATATATATATATATACACACACAATTACTAAAGTTGGATGTGAGTACGTGATACTGTCGTTGTGTCGGCGAGCTACTGTTTTGGACGGTTTTGTTTTTTTGGGCGGTTCATCAACTTGACTAACTTCGTTTCTTGAGTTGACCACACGACGTACGTCTGACCGTACTGGAGGTTAACGGATAAAAGATTTGATGGAAGAGAGCGTTGACTTGATCTAGTCAACTGGTGTAGGGAGGTTGTAGTAGTGGTTGCAAGAGATGGGTAACTGGGTGCTGGTGATTGGGCTACGTAGGTGACGTGTTTGGTTGGGTCGATATTGGGTGTACGTGAGAACGTACCGGAGGAAGCCAGTGAGTAGTCGTTGGAGCTCATTGTTTTAGCCGGAGAAGTAGGTTTTCTGGTCGGTGTGGAATATATTATATAGATAGTGGACTAGATATATAGAGGGGATAATAAGATATGTGAAACAGGCGACAAGCTGGTTTAACCGGTTTAGCGTACCGCAATGCGTGCGCGGGACTAAAACCTAGTTTTTGGACACATAGAAGTACAAACATTATGCCCATGTCAATGCCTCCTATTCGATCGATGTCCATGTTTGGCCTTTTGCTTTGCTTGTAGATTCAATTTCCAGCCGCTCCGACTACTTCTTTGACTTTGTTTTCTTCGACGTTTGAGGTTGTATTTTAGGTATAACTTCGTCAAAATCTTCTCCGGCTAGGTTTTGGGTGTCTGCTGATTGAATACTTGAGATGGTTGACGTGGTTGAATTTATTGTTGTACAACTTGTAAGTATTGCCAAATTTGCATTTGCTAACGATATTGTTGTTGGAGTTGAATTTGTTGAAGTTGAGTCAACGCATCTAGAACTTGATTGTATTGAAGCCGGTTGAACGCATTTGAAGCTTGATTGAATCCCAAAAATGAATATTGTGTGGACCACACCAGCTCATCGACAGGCATGTAGCCGGGTGGCGTAAACGAGGTTGGTGGTAGATTGTTCGGGTCGTTTGGATCCATGGTTGATTTTTTTGTGGGTAAAAATTAGATAAATAGACAGGATGGGAGAGAGAATATATATTGACCATAAAAAATGATAAGTTTGTTTAAATAGTGGTACATTAGATTTTTTTTCCTTTAAATTTTTAAACAGTCAAATGAATGAATTAGGGTGTGAAGAGCGTGGCACAGTGACACACCCTGGGGTTGTCACGTGTAAAAAGGGTAAGAGATGTTCCCGTCTATATGGCATTTCCATACCCATCTTTACTACCCCACACCTTATATCATAATCTCGTTACTCTTATAGTCTTATGCAACCAAGGTCATTTTCAAATTTATAAATGATGATGATGTACAAGTTGTGCGGTGGAAGACGTTTTCAATGGTTTGAATTTAAATATGAAAACTATATCTTATGGAGCATTGTATTTCCTCTTTTAAGACTTTTTGCTACTTTTCATCTAGCAATAATTTAACTAGAAGTTGACCTAAAGGTTATAATAGTCATTTACACTAAAATCTATACATATAAGACCATGTGTAGTGGGGCTTTATATTTATAAAGCCCCTGAATGTGATTGGTCCACGTGGCTGCTGAGTCAGCGTGGAGAGAGAAACTGAAAAAGGGGTGTAGTGGTGGGGCTTTATTTATAAAGCCCCTGTTTGTGATTGGTTGATTTTTATATATTTTTTTTTAATCTTTTAATTCAAAATAATTAAAATAAAATGCAAATAAATATAAAAAAATTACAAATAATAATAAAAACACAACTAATATTAAAAAAAATTACAAGTAATATTAAAAAAAAATTACAACTAATATTAATTTTCATCTTCGGATTCTTCATATTCGTCTTCGTCCTCTTCTTCTTCTTCTTCTTCTTCTTCTTCTTCTTCGTTTCCTCCTGGGTTTGGAATATACCGAACCGACCACGCTTGTTGGACCAAATCCGCAGCTAACGCGTCATGTACTTCATGGTCGCGAAGTTCATGTGCGTTGAGCACTCTTTCTTGCACATTAGCTTGCGGTAGATCCTGAACGGCTTCCGGTACGTAATTTTGGCATATCGCTTTACCTTCATCTTCTAATATCATATTATGCATGATTATACATGCATACATAGCATCTCGCAGCTTGTCTGTGGTCCATGCACGAGCAGGGTTTCTTATGTAATGCCAACGCTGTTGAAGAACCCCAAAACACCTCTCTATGTCCTTTCGCGCCGCCTCTTGGACCTTTTTAAAGTGTGCCCTTTTTTCGTCGTACGGGTTACTAAACGTCTTAACGATAATGCTATACCTCGGATATATTCCGTCAGCCAAATAGTATCCGTGTGGGTAGTAGTTTCCATTAGCGTAAAAGCACGCCTTCGCTGCCCTGCCAGAAACGAAATCCTCTATAATAGGCGACTGCTCAAAAACGTTTAAGTCGTTGCATGAACCCGCAACACCAAAATAGGCCGACCAAACCCAAAGATCGGCTGAAGCCACCGCTTGAAGAATAATCGATGGTCCTTTTTGGTCACCACGCGTGTGTTGACCTCGCCAAGCGGTTGGGCAATTATACCACCGCCAGTGACGACAATCAAGGCTACCCAGCATTCCTGGTAACCCATGTTCAGCCGTATGCACCTCGTAAATTTTTTGTAAGTCGTACCAAGTGGGCCTTCTAAGATAACGGGCTCCGTACAACTTTATTATTCCTAAAACATATATAAAAAAAGTACAAACATATATGAAAAAAAGTACAAACATATATAAAAAAAAGTACAAACATATATAAAAAATAAATACCTTTGCAAAAATACTCCAAAGAATCGCGTGTTGTTTTCTCGGCCATTTTTAAATACTCGTCGTTGATATCCGTCGTGTTGCCGTATGCGAGTATACGCAGTGCCGAGGTACACTTTTGAATAGACGTGAATCCCATCATCCCCCTAGCATCCGCTTTTTGTTTAAAGTACGGAAACGCGTTTTCAAGATCTTCGGATATACGTAGAAATAAACGTTTGCTCATCCGGAAACGACGCCTAAACATCTTTGGGTCGGGGTAAGTCGGGTTTTCATCAAAGTAATCCTTCATCAAACGAGCATTTGCCGATACACGATCTCGTTCGTAGTACTGCCTAGTTTGTTTTGGAGGTGTAGGCGTACTAGTTTCTTCTAGATACCGCCCCGAAAGCGCTAGCGCACTCGTAATGGCATCTTGCTCCAACTCTTCGTCTGTGGAATAACCCTCGTCGCCTAAAAACTCTCTATAATATTCTCTCGCAATAGATGATGACGCGGGGGAACCCATTCTTTTCGAATATTGATAATACGTGTTTTGTGTTTTGTGTGTTTATATATTTGTGTGTTGTGTGTTTATATATTTGGTTCCATAAAAAAATATAGCCGTTCAAAAATTATAGCCGTTCAAAAACAAAACGGTAACATTACCGTTGAGTGAAGCCACGTGTAGTGTTCTCATTTGTTGGATCAATTGTCACTCAGCGTTATTTACATAACGCCATCAACCAATTTGAGTAAATAGCGCCCCCCTGTAGCGGTGTGGGGGGCGCTATTTTTGAAAAAATTTGATATATAACGCCCGAGTACGGGTGGTCTAATAAACCAAAGCCATTTTAATGACATGTCATTCAAAGAGAGTATCCTCTTCATTGAGTGTGCCATGTGTCATCACATGTGGCAAGGGCTTTATTTTAGAAAAATAATAATATAAAATTTAAAAACAAAATTAGATTTTTATATCTAATGTTTTCTCCCATAACTTTTAAACGTTAATATCTTTTATTTACGAGATTTTTTAAAGAAAAAAATTACACTAAATTAACGAGCGTTTTATTATCTTTCCAACGGGTACCATAGTGCTATATAAAAAACGGAGAAAAAAACGACTATTTTTTTTGTGTGGTTTTGTTCATACAGGAAAAAAACACAAAGTGTTCAGGTTATTCATTAATCATGTATAGGCAAGTCATTAGTTATGTTCAAACCAGTAAATAATATTTTATTTACAACATGTGTTTGCATTGGAGTTGTACATTGTTTTAGGTTAGGTTTTAATATTAGAGTTATACATTGTTTAAGGTTATGTACTAACATTGAAGATACATTGTTAATTGCTTTAGGTTAAATGCTACCTGAAACTTTCCTGCATGTAACTGTAAAATGCATCAGTCTATTTCAGGTGTAAAATTGATATTTCAAATTAGATTTCTCAACCTGGGACGCTCCCGGGATATATTAGTTTAAAAAAATTATGGGTTTGGGTCGGGCCTGGGATTAGGTGATACCCGACTCAATTACCCTTTTTTTTATATTAGAATATGATAACTTATGGCAGAGATTTGTTTAAAATAATAATAATAATAATAATAATAATAATAATAATATTCATTAATCATATATTGGCAAGTCATTAATTATGTTGTCATATTAGATATTTTATTATGTCATATTAGATATTTCAACCCGGGACGCTTTTCAACAGGTAATTGCTATGTTTTCTTTTTCTACCATATTCTGAAATAGCTCAAATCTTATTGTATGCAGTTAAAGATCTTTGACTGAATGTATTGGTGCTAAACAATCTTTGTCCCCTTGAAGTGCTTGGGATCTTAATATTCTGTTTTAGGTGTTGATGTTGTAAGGTGAAATGGATCTTTTGGTATATTTTTTTTAAAAGTATCTAATGTAAGTTGATACATAGATGTCATTTTTATAGTTTAGATACTTCTAATTTTATTCACTTTATTTAGATTTCTCAACCCGGGGACGCTCCCGGGGTATAAGCTAGTGATACTATAATCAACACGAATTTGAATACCAGGTGGCCTCGTTTATTAAGTTAAAGTTTTGTGCCTTTTTAAAACTTTTTCAAATGTCAAGGACCCCATGTATAATTGTATATACTAAAAATACTTTTGACCATGAGGTATGAAACGTGACCCGACCCACTAACCAAAAGGTGCGGGTCAAAGTTTTCAAGTTACAGAAGTTTAACTAAAAAGTTTAAGGATTTACATTCAAACTTGTGGAATCTTCTTGTTTGATCTTTAAGTATTTCAAACTAAAATGAATCATCAATTTTATATTGTCGAGATAACAAATCGTGTGTGTTTGATTGCACCCGGTTCATATTTTGTAAATCATGTTTAGGTAACAAGCGTACAACTTGCGGTTGCAATGTAAACCCTTAATACGAATTTTGCTACAACACTATATTGGTACTAACAGAGGCGTCTCCGAGAATTTACGTGCCCTATCCGAGTCGTTAAAAAATATGCCCCGTAATCTTTAATAAATTAAATAATTTAACTAAATGTTACAAGGATCAATAGTATAGCAATAAACATAACAATTGCAAAATAATAGTATTAGAATGAGTGAAATTACATACCGTAATTGACTAGTATCTAACCGACGATTCGTTAAGTTCTGTGGTATTCTTGCTAGCAAATTGGTGGACCAACTTTTCGCACTTTATACAATCTATGATTTCGTTCTTGATAACTATCATCGCTAACCCGCTAAGTCTTTCTTGTGACATTGTGGATCGTAAGTATGATTTCAACAACTTTAATTTTGAAAAGCTCCTTTCTGTGGATGCCATCGTGACTGGAATGATCAATAACATTCTATATGCAACGCACGCATTTGTGAAATAACATTTTTTTTTCATATGCTCCAAAACATCTATAGGTTCGCTAAATTTTTGTGATGTGTCAAATAAGTTCAACTCTAAACAGAAAAAAAGCGTTGTTTTTTATTTTTTTATTTAGTAGGTTAAAAAGGTATAGGGCTTATAACGTAATGGGCTTTGAGTTAATAATATTTAAGTTTTAAATAAATTATTATTGGGCTCAACGTTTAAGTGGTCAATGCGTGTTCTATTTTAAAAATACACACATATATATAAGAATTTTATAAAAGAAATTGTGCCCCGATATAAATGGGTCCAAGCCGGATAGCCTCCCCAACTTGGACTAAAGCCGCCTATGGGTACTAACTTAAAACTAATTTAGCTACAACACCATTGACAATAAATGAGACATTGTTTACATGAAAATGCATTATAAAAAGAAAATGCATTAAAAAAAGTTTATACGTTGGAGCAATGCTTAATTGCTTACTAAGTACAATTATTATTCTTACAAGTTACAACCAAGTTCCAAAAGCTACTAGCAACCACATCTAATTGCATAATTTTCTTATCAAGTAACCAATCACTCTTAAAACACAGAATTTTTTTAAGGTTTTATTAGAATTACTGGTGTAATTATACTCTTTAGTTAGTTTCTTGTTGGTCTCTTGTTTTGTTTAGTGTTATGGACTGTTTAGTAGCTTCTTAATGACTTTATTAAGAGAGTATATCTAAATTAATTAGCATTTGGTTCATCACAATGATACATTTGAATTAGACAAGAAGTTTTTTACCCATCTGAATCAGACAACTTCCAATCAAACCTCTTCCCTCTTACACATTTCACCACCTACTAACTATCGATTTTATTCCTCTATTTTTCATGCCTACCAAATAAGACAAAGTAATGATTTATTCCATTCCCACATAGCAACCAAAGAAGACATGAAATTGTAATGATCAATTCCACTACCTCGTCCGTTCCATTCACTCGTCCATTCAATTACCCCATAACAAACATATCCTTAATGCCACAGGTTGCCAAACAACCCTTTGCCATAAGGCTGGTGGTTGTGGAGGAGCCCCATCCTTTGGGGATGATCCTCCGCCACATCATTGTGGGCTATGCTCATCAAGAGAGAGATGGAGTAAGTGGGAGACAGACCTCCATCCCTTTTAAAAAAAATAAAAAAAAAATATAGGCAAGTGGTGGCTCGTCGGATTCATTCTCCACCCGACGTTTTCAACGGAAACAGACCTAGAGGGCGGTGTGACCGTCCCTCGCCGATCCTTGACGACCCGGAGACGAGCCCCTTACCCATGAGCCTTAAAAAAAAACAACACACATCTAAGGGGGTGTTTGGGATTGATTATTCAAAACAGATTATGCGTTTTGGAAAAGCAGGGGTGTAGCTGCTTATAGATTATTACGTTTTGATAGCCTAAAAAACTGATTATCTGCATTTTCAAAACGCAATCCAAACACTAAAAACTGATTAACTGCGTTTTCAAAACGTAATAATCTAAAAATCAGATTCAAAACGCAATCCCAAACACCCTCTAAGTTATTTAGGGGGTGTTATTATTATTCTCAAAATACATAGGAACATAACCGAACATTCCCAAAGAAGAGGCGGCTTAATCGATAACTAAAAAGCCCTCTTTGTAATACCAACTAATAATAATCTCCATCATCAACGGTCTCCACGTCTTCAACTCCCTCACATAATAATTTTCTTCAAATCAATCCATCGTTCCATCAAATTCCAACAATTTCCATACACCATCTTCGATCTCCGTCCTTCAAATCCTTTCAATCCGTTAAAACCTTCTAACCCAACCCCAGTTTCATCCTAATTCATCTCGATCCCAATTCATTCACCAATTTATTTACAAAATAAAAAAAATAAAACTAAAACCGTTGTTATACGATTTGGTATATTGGGTTTCGTTGATTCTGTGAACAACGATGTGGGCGTTGACTGGTGGGTTTATGATGTGATATGGCATTGGTGTTGATACGATCTTACGATGTCGTTTTACATTGGTCGTGAGGCTTCCAAGGTAATGTTTTGTTTTATTTTGTTATTTTTTATACATGGGTTTGTTTTATTATTGTGAAAGATTTGAAATTTATGTGATTGGTTTTGTTGATCTGTGATTTGGGTAGCTTTGGAAAAGGATTTGTGCAGAGACTACAACGGAAATTAATCTTCTTTTGGAGAATTGGAAGTATATTCTTGGCGGTTTAATTTGTCAGGTTATTTTATTGTTTGATTTGATTTTAAGTGGTTTTTGGATCTTTAATGATGATTATTATTGTTTAAATAGATGAAGTTTGAGAGTAGTGATGAATAATATTATGTCCTGATCCTTTTAACTGATCAGCTTTTTTTTTTTTTTTTTTTTTTTTTTTTTTTTTTTTTTGGAGTGAAGACTTTAAAAGTTTATAAAAGTTTTGGTTTTTTTGGGTGGGGCTACTTAGTCGAGTCCAGTGGGTCGTGAATAGAAATGTTATCACCGCAAGATCTATGAATGTGGTTTTTAAAAGATTTCATTTTGCTATCTTAAAAGGGTTAGCGGTACAGCTTGTTGCTTGTTTCGATGTAATTTCCCTTTGGGATGGAGACTTGATGAAAATGTTCTTTAATAAAAAGTTGTTTAATTTCAAAAGTTTTTTTTTTTTTTTTTTTTTTTTTCTGGTCAATACTGGTGATTTATTGTTTGATGTGATGGTCATATCTTAGCTAACTTTATGATTTTTTTGCTAATTGTTTTGTATTTTAATTTATGCTCTTTATCTTATTTTTAGTTTTGGTATATTTTGTTCAGTATATTCATGGTCTAGCCGCTCGAGGAGTTCATTATTTTCATCATCCAGGACCAATTCTTCAGGATACCGGGTTCTTTCTGCTTCCTGTACGTATAACTTAAGGCTTAAACTTTTGTATATGTGTGTTAATAATGGTTATAATCCTAAGGGGTTGGTGGCAACCGGCAAGTCATTGGTTCTTACGGTTTACATGGACAAGGCCGAATTGGGGCCGAAGGTCTCAGTGTTACGTGGAAAAAAGTTGTTAATGGTTATGTTTATAATTCTGTCTTTTAGGAACTTGGGCAGGAGAGAGCATACGTCAGTGAGAGCGTATTCACGTTTGTCTTTCTATCCTTCTTCCTGGTAATTATGCATTCTATTTAATGTGTTACAAGTGTTAATTAGATATGGTAACTTATTTTGGATCTGCTTCACTCGCTACGTTATTTTGGTTTTATGATATGTTTATATTGTACTGATCCCGTGTTTTGTACTGTTTGACTTTTCTTCTGCTACAGTGGACCTTCCATCCCTTCATATTCAAGAGTAAAAAGATCTACACAGTTCTAATATGGTGCAGGGTCCTCGCGTTTTTAGTTGTAAGTGGTAATTTGTACCAGCATATTTACTCGCTTCCACGATAAGTTATTATGTTATTGCGCTTTCGGGTAAAGTGAGCTAAACGTGTACTAGTACCAAGGACTTTTTTTTTTTTTTTGTCAAGAAAACAGCTCCTTTCACATTTATGACTGGTATTTATTATGGCACACAGTCAATACACATATTTACATGGATGTAACTTGTTGTCGTAGATGTAGATACAAGTATATATGTATTTAAATACGTACTGTAAGCATAACAACAATGATTTTTTTTTTGGGTACCTGTATGATTAATATTTTTGTGATAGTTCTATTCCGATGGACATAATGTTTGGTTGTTAGGTCGATGAGCATGTGAGTTGGTTATGGTATAAGACTGTTACATGCATTATTAGTTCTTTGAGACTCTTGAAATGTTTTTTTTTCTTTTAAATTTTCTGTTGAGACTTGAGAGTTTAACGTTGACATATGTGATATGTTCTCTTACATGTTTCAGTTTTACTAGCATAAAATTTGTCATTTGAACAATTTATTTCATGTCTTAGATGTTATGTTTTCAGTTTGTACCAATACATAATCTGTTCCATCAGAAGTGCAATAAATCTTATTTGTTTTCGGAGGGCACTTGAAAATTGTAACATTTTCTCTATCTCATGCAGGCTTGTCAAATTCTACGTATCATAACATTCTATTCAACTGTACTGCCTGGTCCAAACTACCATTGTCGCGAGGTATCTGACTTGTTCTGTTTAGTTATCAAGTTGCTGTTTACTACAAACATTCGAAAGTTAATACAGTTGAATGAAGCCTCAATTTGAACCTGTCCTTGAAATAAATATTTTCATGATTTGCAGGGTTCACGGCGTGCAACACTTCCTCGTCCAGATAATTTTTTTGAAGTTCTATTAATCAGTAAGTTCCGTTTTCTTTAAAATAACAATATCTTTGTGTTGCCTTTTAGTTAGTTTCTAACGTTGCTATCTAAACTTGCAGTTCCTCGGGGCGTTCTTTATGGCTGTGGGGATTTGATATTCTCATCTCACATGATCTTTTCACTTGTATTTGTTCGGACGTATCAAAAATACGGTACACGGAGGTAATGTTGTAAGCATAAATCTATTAATTGTGTATATTTCGGACGAGTAAAGTATTTTTTCGCATTTGTTAACATCTTCTTTTTTGCAGATTTATAAAACAGTGTGCTTGGTTAGTTGTTGTGATTCAGAGTTTATTAATTATTGCATCTCGTAAGCATTACACAGTTGACGTTGTTGTGGCCTGGTAAGATAACGCTTCCCATATATCTTCAACACAAATGCAATATCCATCATGTAAGTTGACAAACTTATTATTATCTTTGTTATTCCAGGTACACAGTAAATTTGGTTGTGTTCTTTGTTGACCACAAGTTGCCAGGTTCGTATCATACAAAACTTCAAAAAATATTTAATCTATTACATTTGACCCGTTAACATGGCAATACTAAAACACATACAATCTTTACATTACAGAGTTGCCTGACCGCAGTCTAGGCACAGTTTTGTTACCTGTGAGTAAGGATGGTCGAATGAAAGAAGAGAACGCTAAACTTGTGAACGGAAACTCTGGAGAGCCTGTGGATCGGGTATTATTTCATTTTATAAATAAAATAAATATAATGTGTGGATAATATAGTTGGCATAATCGAGTTTAATGTTGGTGGTACGATTACAGAGAATGAGAAGTCAAGCCAATGGGAAGGTCAATGAAGATGCCGACAATGTACACATTGAAGTAGCGGATGGTTCATAGCCGCTGCTGCTGATGATCAAACTGAGTTTCGTTACAACCTGTTGTGTTGATTCAAATTCAAAGACCGCTGAACCCTGATTTGTATGTATCTCTACGTAAGAAGGAGGGTCTTGTTGCTGAATTTATTTTGATTTCGATTTTCCTCTTAAATCCCCCTTAGTTGTATTATGAACTTGTTTTTTTTTCTTTTATTAGCATTTCTTATTATTCAAACTCTTAAATTATATATTGCTTCAATGGAATTTCAAGTGTATATGGTTCCCCTCTCTTGTTGCAACGCCTAGGCGTGTCTAAACAAATTCGAAATGTACACAATTTTCTTTTTAGTATATTGAGCGGTGGAACCAAAACTTGCGCTGGCTTTCACATATCGTCGAATGTCCCAACTCGTTCAACACTTTAGATAAATGAGTTGAACGAGTCATGTTCGGGCATATGATGTGTGATGGTCAATAGGGGTGTTCTTCGGGTTCAAGTTTTTCGGGTTTTTTTGTTGAGAAAAGGTGACCCGATAACCGAACCATTTAAAGTTCGGGTTGGGGTTAGTTCGGGCCGGGTTCGGTTTTCGGGTTTAAACGTAATATGAAAAATGTTTTTTTTTTCTTTTAAAGATATCATCAAAATCATCGTGTTAGTTAAATTTTTTTTTCCTCAAAATTCAAACATTATTTGACAACATGATATAATAAAAGTTTCAAAAATTGATGTTTAAGATGTCAAAGAATCTAAATTTAAACGCATCTATAAAAAAAGACATTAAATGTTCAGATTTCGGGTTTCTCGGGTGGGTTTTTTTGTTGGGAGAAAGTGACCAGATAACCAATCCATTTAGGGTTTGGGTTGATCGAGTTTGAGTTTTTCGGGAACGGATTTTTCAGGTATTCTCTAATTCGGGTTCGGGTGGCTTTAAATTCGGGTCGGGTTTCGAATTTTAGATAAAAATGAACAGCCCTAATGGTCAATATATAGGTTGTGTTCAGATTACACAATTCAACCCGCCAAGTCGCCAACCCGTAAAACCAACAAGCTTTCAACCCATATTCCCCACCACCTCTGTTTCAATGTTTATGATTAGGCCCAAAATCATTTAACTCATTAATTAATGAAGGAGGCCCAAAGCTGATTCCAAAGAATATCTCTTCTAATAATCCCTCAAGGAAGGATCACAAATGAGTGGTGGATACCTGGGACCCATTAGAATACACCCTTCTATCAGCCTTACATTTTTCATAACCCAATCTCATCTTTTAACATAACAAAACACATTTTACAAAACCAAAACAACACAAATCTAATATCTTTTCTTTTGATAGGCAACCATGGCAGCAACCACATCTTCTAACCTCCTTCACTTCTCAAGCTCTCACTCAATTTCACGTCTTACCCCTCTCAAAAGCACACTCTTTACATGCTCCAAGAGGCGGCCCGCTTCCGCCTCTGCCACCGCCACAATAGGAAGTGTACGATGCATGGCGGTGGCATCAGAGGCGGAATCAGTTAAGAAAACAAGCTCTTATCAAATTATGACATTAACAAACTGGTTGTTGAAACAAGAGCAATCAGGAGTCATTGATGCTGAACTTACTATTGTGTTGTCCAGCATTTCGATGGCTTGTAAGCAGATTGCATCGTTGGTGCAACGTGCCAGCATCTCGAACCTCACAGGAGTCCAGGGAGCTGTAAATGTTCAAGGAGAGGATCAAAAGAAACTTGATGTTGTCTCTAATGAGGTAAACATTATTGAAACGTACAATATTTAGCGTTATAGTATTAAGCCCGCTGGCCCACCTGCCTGATACTAGAATCCTAAATGTTGTACGTTCCAATAAACATAACTTCTTTATCAGAAGATCATCATAAGACTCTTTTCACTATCGAAGTCAACTAAATGGACCATATTATGTTTTTTTTTTTCTAGAATAATCTCAAAAGACTTAATATATAAAAATTCCAAAAAGTCCTATGGAGCGGACCCTATTGACCCCCTCTGGTTCTACCCGAATTTTGAGTAGTTTAAAATGTGTGAAATGAATAGGTGTTTTCGAATTGTTTGAGATCAAGTGGACGAACAGGGATCATTGCGTCGGAGGAAGAGGATGTGCCGGTGGCGGTTGAAGAGAGTTACTCAGGTAACTACATTGTGGTGTTTGATCCTCTTGATGGATCATCCAACATTGATGCTGCTGTATCAACTGGTTCTATTTTTGGTATCTATAGCCCCAATGATGAGTGTCTTGCTGATATTGGTGATGACCCTGCGGTAATTATGTCCCCTCAAATTTCATTTTGCATGATTCGTTGACCAAACATATAAATTAACGAACTTATGAATACATCAACTAAAAAAGGGAAAATCACGAAAATAAACATTTTGATCGAGAATATTAACTTGATGAACTTTACATTTTAAATTTACAAAAATAGCGGTTTAATTTTGGTATATGTTTGATAAACAACCATTTCTATTAATCATAGGAGGATATGTGTCCTCGGTTAAAATCTCCTGCGCTGGAGTGAATTTTGTGCCCCATGTTTTAGTGAAAAAAATAATTTTTTTAAAACTTGTGGAGTCTCTAGTACAATAATATGGATCTGTTGCACCTTGCATTGCATGGATCTGAAGTGTCTAGGACCGTAAACGAACCGAATGAACACGAACAAAGGCATGTTCGTGTTTGTTCATTTAACTTTAACCGAATAGGAACACATAATCGAATACATTTTTTGTGTTCATGTTCGTTCATTATGAAATTTGTCATGTTCGTGTTCGTTTATGTTTGTTCGTTTAAAACCCAAACGAACAGTTCATGAACGAAGATAAACGGACGTTCACGAATATAATAAATGTAAACGATTTTGTATTATTAAAAAAACCCAATTACTAATTGGTTATATTTATATAAGTAGCTAAAGCCCGATTTATGTTTATATTTATTTAAATGTAACTACTTATGTAATTAATAAAATTTAAACGAACATAAATGAACAAACATAAACTGATAAACAGACGTTCACGAACATAAATGAACGAACACAAGGTTTGTTCATGTTCGTTCGTTTATTAAATAAACAAACATAAACGAACTTCCCGCACAGATTCATGAACAATTCATGTTCGTTCGTTTGTCAAAATGAATTTAATGCATAAAAATGACTAAATCTACTATGCCAAAGGATCAATCTGCTATGCCGGATTAAAATCTGTTGCGTCGAAGGACACTTTTCGTGCTCTGGTTGATTTGTAATTTGAAAAAAGTCACGGCTATTTTGTTAATTTTCTCGGTCAAAATGGATATTTTCGTGATTTTCGCATTAAGAATTTGAGAAATACTATATCAATCTGTGGAGTTTCAACAAAGCATTCATCAGACTTAGAACTTTGAGTCCAATTGTTTGCTACATTACATTATATGCATATTTTGAATGTAAAAGGTCTTAAAGTTGACCGTAAAGTCAAACTGCAGCTTGACAGTGCAGAACAAAGGTGCATTGTCAACGTATGCCAGCCCGGAAACAACCTCCTAGCAGCCGGTTACTGCATGTACTCAAGCTCCGTAATCTTCGTCCTATCTATAGGAACCGGTGTTTATGCATTCACTTTAGACCCAATGTACGGCGAGTTTGTACTCACTCAAGAAAAGATTCAAATTCCGAAATCAGGAAAGATTTACTCGTTTAACGAAGGAAACTACCAACTATGGGACGATAAGCTCAAGAAGTACATGGATGATCTAAAGGACCCCGGTCCTAGTGGCAAGCCGTATTCGGCTAGGTATATTGGTAGTTTGGTTGGTGACTTTCATAGGACACTTTTGTATGGAGGGATTTATGGGTACCCGCGTGACAAAAAGAGCAAGAATGGGAAGCTTAGGCTGTTGTATGAGTGTGCACCGATGAGTTACTTGGTTGAACAAGCCGGTGGAAAGGGGTCGGATGGGCATCATCGAGTGCTTGACATCCAGCCAACCGAGGTTCGTGAAAACTACAAACTATTCATATTGTTTCATAGGACACTTTTGAAAATGCGTCACAAATTTGAATTTGCTACGCATTTGCAACGAAATCTTGATGTTAGAAAAACCCTCGTCGGAAATCAATTACTATACATTTACTACGCAATTTTCAACGTATTTCCTACGAAAATATGGTGTTGAAAATTTGCGATAAGAATGTTTTTTTTCATCAAAAATGAGTAGCAATTTTGTCAAAATTTGTGACACATTTTTTTTTGTAGAAAAATTTTGTCGCAAAAGGGCCACTTTTCTAGTTGCGACTGCTAAATAATAGGGATGTTCACGGTCCGGTTTTGACGGGTTTGGTATATTTTTTTTTGCAGATTCATCAGCGAGTTCCTTTATACATTGGAAGTGTAGAGGAGGTGGAAAAATTGGAAAAATATTTGGCTTAAATGTAAAATATGAAAAGTACAAGTGTGGTTAAATAATAAAGAGGTGGTGTTCATGGGTATCTTTTGTCATGCTGTTGTTCTTGCAATAAGGCTATGCGGTATGGGACCGTCACCTGGGTTGTCTTGGACTGTCCTCGTCTCGCTACACCGCCTCCTAGGGTTGTCCTCGTCCTAAACGTCTTGCAGAGAACGTTGAGGACGGGCCTAATGCTTTTTTTTTTTTTAATTTTTTTTCCTGGGATCCGTCACCACACCCAACCGTAAGTACTATGCCAACGGTACTTCTGGAATGCAAATGGCACTCCATAGTCCATAATAATACCTGAATATTAGGAGGATTGTTTCCTTGAAGAGACATGGGTAGAGAGACAAGTCTACACTGGCTAAGACCAATGCGCTAGCTGTAGAGGTTCTTGTAAATATCAATGCTTAGACAGATGCAAAATATCATCAGTATAGGTGGTATATATGTATCCCAAGAAAACACTGATAAAATCAGCCACAAAATGTATGAGAAATGCATGTGATAGAAATGTCATCCACCTATACTAATGAGTAATGAGTTGATGGCCAAAATCGTTCATGAGGTTTGGCCAATTTTACTACATCAGTTTAAAATCGAAACTTTTTTACTTCTGGGTCATTCAGTTTTACATTTTGTTGTCAAATTCGTCCCTAAACTAACCCAGTTAAATATTTTGGGGAATTGGATTTTAATAACCTAAACTATTCGAAATTAGCCGCTGACACCCAAACTAAAAAATTCACAATATATAACCTGTACTATTAACCTATTGGATTCTGGCACCTAATTCGAGTTAAGTCACTAACCCGTTTAGATTGGGGGTGCCACGTCAACATGTCACGTTAGATTGTGGGCGCCACGTTAACATGCCACATCAGAGCATAATAGGTCAAAACAAGTCATTTCTAAAGAGGTTTCAAGACCACCGTCTCAATCACGCTCTGTAATGGTTACTTCTGTCTATAATACTCATCCAAACATACATTCTCTTTAATATACATTATCATATTATAGTACATTAATTTCTACGCTACGTTATAACACACATTTTGTCACTTGATATTAAATTTGTCTATTCAGGAAAGTTCCTCGAATATAACCTAGTTTTTTTTTTGAATGTTAACTTTCATTAAAAAACGGCAAGCTCTCAAAAAGAGAACCGCCTACTTACAAACACATATACAAGGGATTAGAAGCCCAATCTTTCCAAACAATATTTTTATACTTCGACCTATACTTGAGCCATAAAAACGCCTTGGACTTCACTTCCGCGACAATATCCGCCACCTTATAATCTATATTTTTGAAGATTTTCTCATTCCTAGCATTCCATATAACCCAAACCGTGATCATCACAATACCCCTTATAATCTTTTTCCGCCACTTGCCGGAATGAACATTATTGTAAAGCATCATCAGGTCGTCAAAATCGTATGCGAAGAATGGAGTCAGTTTACACCATGAGCATATCAAACTCCACACTCCATAGGCGAAACCACAACCAATCATCAAATGGTTGATATCTTCGTCACATACACTACAAAACGGACATAGCGTATTTGGAATGTTGATGCGTCGTCTTCTCAAAGCCACACGTGTAGGAATTTTATCTCTACCTGCCCGCCAAGATAGAAGGTTAACTTTAATCGGAACCCAAGCTTCCCATTTTAAACAGAAACCCCTGCTCACTGGAGTATTAAGTCTTATAAGACGTTTACAATCAGCCACCGAAAAAGGCCCCTTAACCCCGTCGTTCCAAACCCATTTATCTTCAATACCCCTGATTTCGAAATCCTGAAATAAACGCGACAAATCCTGCAACTCAGACAATTCTTCGACCGTTCTGGGATGTCTCCTCCAGTTCCCTGCAAACATTAAACCTGCACCATCATCTTTAAACCGGTCCAACACCTTGCATCCTTTATTTCGGTCTAATATAAAGAGACACGGCCATCTCATTTTCAATGTCACATCGCCGATCCAATTATCTAACCAAAACCTGATTACATTCCCCCTCCCAACCACCCCTCTGATCGTTTGTTTTAATGTCTTTTCTGGAAGCCGCAAATTATCTAATACATTAACAATAGATTTCCAACAACCCGGGATTGATCTCTTAACCGGTAGAAAACTCCAAAGGCCTCTACCACCATGTATAGCCTCAATGATGCTTCTCCAATCCGCATCCACCTCTATAGTAAATCTCCAAGCCCATTTGGCGAGAAGCGCCAAATTAACGTCCACCATCTTCGAAATACCCAAGCCTCCTTCTTTTTTTGGTTTCGTTATCTCCTCCCAAGCTACCCAATGCATCTTCTTAACATCATCCGTACCGGCCCATAAAAAATTCCTCATAAGTCTCTCCATTTGTTCCAACACGTAAACCGGAGCCTTATAGAGGGACAAATAGTATATAGGTAAGGTAGAAAGCACCGCCTTTATAAGAGTCAATCTACCACCCATGGATAACATCCTCGCCTTCCAAGAAGATAATCTACTTTGAATGGTATCTAAGACCGGCTTCCAATTCCCAACCCTATTCATATTTGCCCCAACTCGAATCCCCAAATATTCAAAAGGCAAAGATCCCACTCTACACCCGAGACATGCCGCTAAGCAATCCACCTCAGTATCTATTACACCAATCCCATAAATATAAGATTTATGTAAATTTATCTTCAATCCCGAACACATATGAAACACCCGAAGAACTCTAGCAATTTGTTCCACGTTTGTTTTCGACCATTCTCCAACAATCAGTGCATCGTCTGCATAAAAAAGGTGAGAAATCATCTTATCCCCATCCCCTATCTTAATGCCTTTAAACTCGCCCAAATCCACCGCTTTATCAATTAAGCAATGGAGAACCTCCATAACTACCAAGAAAAGAAACGGAGAAAGCGGATCACCCTGACGAACTCCTTTTTGACATTGAAATTCAAACATGGGAGAACCATTCACTAACACCGCCGAACGAGCCGATTCTAAGATACCCTTAACCCAAGAGCACCAACGACCCGGGAAACCCATATTATCCAAAGTAGATAATAAAAATCCCCAATTGACATTATCGTACGCCTTTTCAAAATCCAACTTTAGTAAAAACGCCTTCTTTCCCGTGTTTTTAAACCACCCCATAGTTTCATTAATCAAAAGCGGTCCATCTAGAATAAATCTCCCCTTCAAAAATGCTGACTGTGTACCCGAGATGACCTTTTCCAATGCACTTTTCATACGTATAGAGAGGACCTTTGAAATGACTTTACTAATGATCCCAACTAAGGTGATGGGTCTATAGTCAAATAATCCCACCGGGGTTTTAGACTTGGGAATCAAAGTAATAAATGAAGCACTACAACCTCTACTAAACCTCCCATGTTCATGAAAGTAATCTAATATCTTTACAAAATCGTCTTCCAAAAAACTCCAAAAGAATTTCACAAACCTGAAATTAAAACCATCAGGGCCCGGGGCTCTATCCGAACCGCAATCGAAAACCGCTTCCTTGATCTCCTCTTTAGAAAAACGCTGAATCAGTCTGTCTCCATCTTCCACAGAAAGCCGCTTCAGATTATCGCATCTAATAGATGGCCGTGTCTTTTTATCATCCATAAAGTGATTTCTAAAATGACTATAAACCGTTTTTTAACCAGAGATGGCTTCGAAATCCAAGCCCCATCCACCATTAGCCCCGGAATCGAGTTAGAAGCCTTTCTACCATTAACCACCCCGTGAAAGAAAGCCGAGTTTTCATCCCCATCAATAGCCCACTTCACCCTAGATTTTTGCTTTAAATCTCTATTATGACAAAGATTTAAAAACCCAACCCCATTACGGCACTCTTCCAATACCCACATTTCCTCTTCCTCAAGCTCCCTACTTTCCATAATCGTCTCCAAGTCTTCTAATTCCTTTTTCATATTACTCATCTCTTCTCCTTCTTTTTTAATAACCACCTTCCACCATTGCTTAAGACAATTCTTCAAAACCCCAAATTTAGCGTTCAAAACCTCATCCGGTTTACCTTGGCCAACATAAGATTCAAGCGTATCTATTACCAATTGTTCACAATCCTTTCTGCTAAGCCATGAGTTGAACCACCTAAAAGGCTTCGGACCAAAATTAGCATCAACCACATTTAGCAAGAGAGGGCAATGGCCCGACAATTCTCTAGGTAATGCCCTTAAACAAGCAGACGGCCACCGGTTGAAAAATTCACTACAAACTAACACTCTATCTATCTTGCTCATCTTATGGTCAACGCCTTTACCAGCCAAAAAAGTATATTTAAACCCCCTCATATAATATTCCAAAAGACCCAGTTCATCAATAAACAAGTTAAAATCAGCAGCGATACCAACATTAAAAACCGAATTCCTGCGTTCCTCAGGGTAACGGACAGCATTAAAATCACCCAAAAGAACCTTCATACCACTTTTATCCCTGACCACAGTAACTATCTCGTCCCATAACCTCTTTTTAGCGCCCGCTCTCTGCGGAGCGTACACATTAATAATGTTAATTAAAGAACCATCAGAGACCAGCGTACCTGAAGTAACCAAAAAATTCTTGTTCCTGACCGATGCAATCTTCTTAAAAATTTTCGGGTTCCACATATTCACCAGCCCCCTGACCTGCCACTAGCATCAATCGCATCAAACTCGACACCCCCATCACCCCACATGGACATAATCTCTTGTCCAGTCATTCCCACCACCTTAGATTCTTGAATACACAGAAATTCCAACCCGTGTTTCTTTCTCAGCCCTTTAACCCACGAAGTTTTACCCGACACCCTCAAACCCCTAATATTCAATGATAAGAAATTCATTTAATCCCCAATTGTAAACCTTCTTCCACAATAGTTCTCTGAACCAATTCCGTTTCATTGTGCAAATCAGCGCCCAATAAAACCCCCATCCTCTTGGTAGCCTCGACTTCTTTAGAAATATCTTCATATGAATTGTAATTAGACTCCCCTTTGGATAAGGTCTCCTCACCAACTGACTTCGCATCACTGGTAACAGCGATATGATAATTGTCTACTTCACATTTATCCCAAGGTCCTTCCATATTATCCAAATTACACCCAGCCCCCCCATTTATAATGTCCAAGTCTTCGACATCCTGTACATTATCTAATGGGCTATCCAAATCTTCAGCCATGTTAACTGGGCTACTTCTTCCTTTGGGCTTCTTGAGAATTTTAGACCTCTCCAAGCTACTAGAGTATTGGGCTAAAGAATGATCCAAGCCCATATTTGGTACCTGCTTTTTCTTCCTTATACTAATTTTGGAAGTCAACTCTCCCACTTCCTCAATAAAATCATCATTATTATTATTAGAACATTCTTTTTCAAAGTCAAACAAATTCCCTGGCATGAAATCTCCCACATAATTGGCTTCCTTAATTGTATCTTCCTTTAAGGAAACATTATCAGTTTCCGAAATTATAGTATCCACATTAATTGGATTGTTAATATCTTCCACGTTGACTTCCGCAATTATAGGATCAATATTAAATGCATCACCGTCGCCGACTGCCGGAGAAGATCCGGTAACATGATCAGCTATCTCCTCCTCAACCACAACCTCTTCTTCATCGTCTTCTTCCGCCTTGTCAGACCTATCGTCCTCCCTATCACAATCCTCCTCCGGTTTATCATTAAAGAATTCCGGTACCCAGTCGCCGGATTCCTCCTCAACCCAAACCTTGAACTTTTTCTCACGCCACATGATTGTTACCTCATCCGCAATTCTTCTTCCTTCTGCAACCAAAATGTCACACCCCAACCGATGGCGGAATCATCGAGGTGAGACTTAGTGGTAGATTGTTCAAAGACTTCATGACACTAGATTTTATGACAATATAGTTTAAAGATAGAATTTCATTTATTGTCTAAAAATGGAAATACAAGTAGTTCATATAACGAAAAATACAACAACAAGAATATGATAACTTGAACTAGAGTGAGTTTCTATGTCCAATCCTAAGTAGTTTTCTTGAATGTCCTGCAATAGATATTTCCTGCAACATGTATAAAATATCCGTCAACACATAAAGCATTGGTGAGCATACTAGTTTTGACATACATACATAGTATAATAAAGTTTTGCTTATAGGCATATGCACGAGAACCATACAAACGACGACTAGCCACGGAGAATTTTGCTTAACATGACCCATGTAGGGGGCGGATAGCCAATCCTATAGCGCTATACATGCAAGGTGGGTTGTCAACTATATGAACATTTGTATGTTAGAGTAAATAATTCTACATAGCATAGCGTACAAGCATATAATAGACTTTAGATTGCGCATGATAGAATTTAGAATATGATAGACTTTAGACTAAGCATAATAGATTGTAGAGTTTAAAATCGTTTGAATTTTGATAGTGATACATGTTGAGCCCCAAAGAATAAAGGATAAAAGGGGGACAAGTATGAACTCACCTTTGGGTGCGTTTTAGCAAGGTTCCAAAAGAGAGTCTTGGGAGATTTAAGCTTTAGCTCCGATTAACTAGAATTAAGAATTAGAGTTTTAGGTTCGAGTTTAGATTATAGATTCATGAGAGTCATGCAAGCCTTTTAGGCGAACCAAAACACAAACCACCATGAAGGTGATTCGGATGGTCATAAGAGTCAAGCAAGCCTTTTAGGCGAACCAAAACACAAACCACCATGAAGGTGATTCGGATGGTCATAAGAGTTATTAAATTAGTAGAGTTTATATAATTTAGTATTTATATAATATAACTTAGGAAGTAGGGTATGGTGACTTAGTTTGGATGAGCCTTAGCCTTCCTTTTGTCAACCATGAACCATAACACAAGTCCCTCCATCATTGAGTTGTTGGTGAACTTGGTCGGTATTATTAACAACCTAGTGCATAAAAGATAATAGAAGATGACCACATTTGAGGCCTCAAATTGGTGCCCTACTCATGTTTATTTGCCATGGCAAATAGGAGAGAGGTCCTAGAGGTTTCCTCAAAGGGTTTGAAGAAGAGGAGAGTGAAGAAAGTAGAAGAGAGGTTGAAGGTGAAGTGAGAAACTCACTTATTCTTGAGAGAATTCTTGAGAGATTTGGAGATTTAGAGAGGATTTAGAAATGAGCAAGTGTTAGAATGGGTAGGAGTGGTGTATTTATAGTTGGGGTGAAGGGGTTGGGTATTTAATGAATTAATTAGGGTGGTTAGAAGTTAATTAGTGGTAATTATAACTTTAAAAAAAATTAAATAAAATCATAAATAAAAAAAAACTCACGGCAATAGTGAATTGGTGTATTCTTGTTATAAAGTCAAATGACATTTTTTTTTCATATTATGTTTTTTTTAGTATTATATATATATATATATATATGTTTTTATTAATAATATTAAGATCTTAACTAAATAAGTTTCTTGTTATAACGCCTAAATTGAATAGGGTAAGATATAATGGCGACTCGTCAAGAATTGGTAAGAGTATAAAAGAAGCGAGTAACGGCGAATTTGGAATTTGTTAAATATAAAATTTAAAATACATGAAAAGTAAAAATCACGCGATGTTACACAAAACCCCAATGAATTCATACGACAGATCCGCATCTTCTATCGATCTCGGAGGACGATGCATAATTCTTCCAAACACCTCAGCAACTTTATCAATAACCGAATCATGTAGCAACTGAACCGGGATACCTTTAATCTTGATCCAAGAAAGTCTCTCGAAGGCCAAAGATTGACCCTCCCAGCGGCTTACTGACGTGAACTTATTACCGTCGTCTTTAGCCAACATAAAAACTTTCTCAGCCTCTTCTTTAGTATTAAAGGATACCAAAACTGATAATCCTCCCAGATATTGCACCCGGTATTCCCCGGCATTCATTCCTTTCAAGGTTAGATTCACCCTTTTAAGGGCAGCAATATCAACAAACCTCATGACCAACGCCAAACCAACCAAATTCTTCAAAATATCCACAGCATCATCTATTTTCACCATTTTTCCAGGATCCGGTTTTTTCATAATCCCCGTAAGCATCTCCTGGAACGATACACCACCTTGAGAAAAGGTTGATGTCCCAGTCTTGTTATCTTCTGGTTTTTTATTCCCCAGAGCCTTCATAGCTTCAGGTTTTTTGTTCACTCTAGGGGGTTGACCGATCTCTCCTTCTTCAAATGAAAATCTGGCCACATTTGCTTTCAACCTGAACTCACCCATCTTCACCGCACACAACTCCCTGACCAAATCATTGCTGTCTTTTACATCCAAAAAGGATGTAAAACCAAATCTGTTTCCCCATTTGTCCCTCTTCCTTGCGATATAAAGTTCGTAAATCACCCCCAACGATCTTGTGTGTTCCGCTAAATCTTTTCCGCTACATCTTTCCGGTAAATTTGAGATAAAGAACTTCGTAATCCTGCCTTGTAATTTTTCCGGTATATCATACCGGCGACTGCCCATATTGATGATAGTTTAAACAATTTCGAATATAACCTAGTAACTAAATAAATAAATCAATCTTTTGTTTTTTTGAAAGGAAAAAAAAATCAATCAAACCAAGAAAGCTGAATGCGGAAGCAAATTAAAAGGAATCATAAGACTAGTGGGAGTGGGGGCGGGAGAAGGGCGGGAAGGGGGGGGGGGGGGGAACACCGCCGCCATAGGGGCGGGATAGTGAGCGTGGGGCTGGGGGCGGGGAGTTGAGCACCGGCGTGGGGGAGATTGACTTGCCACGTGGCGGGATGTGATTGGCCCATAAGATTTGAACGTTAGCTTTAAAAAAAAAAAATAATAATAATAATTTCAAACGGCTATAAAACCAACGGTCAAAAAAATAATTTTTTTATAAATTACCCCCATTTCACTACAAAACACCCACTTTAACCAAATTTTATACACTTTTCAACCAAATTTTATACAATTTTCATCCATATTTTATACACTTCCTCAACCAAAAATGAACCCTTACAACCGAGGCTTCGACCCGAACAACCCATACGCGTTTGTCCCAAACCCGAATACACCACCGGTTCGCCCGATCCCAAACCGTCCACCCATTCCTTCACCTTGTCCCGACTACGCGGGTTATGCGGGTTTCATTAGTGGGCAAATTTATCCGAATTTCCCGTTCAATGATTCTCTCGTTCCTTCACAACCTCCTTCACAACTTCCTTTAACCCAAACCGTACCCGAAACACAACCCCAAAATGTCGCGGGGTCATCTTCGGGTAAAACCCCCTCTGCAAGAAGAAGTCACAGGAGGAAGACCCCGGAGGAGAAAGCAATAGCATCCGCTAACCGTCAACCACTTAAGTGGACACCCGATGAAGAGCTCGCTTTAACGAAGGCGTGGATTAGCGAGTCGGAAAAACAAGAAGGTATTTGTAATAATTTTTTTAACATGATTTTTATTTGTAAGGTGTTGCTAATATTTTTTGTTTTTTTTGTAGGAACTAGTCGCCATAAAAACGACTTTTGGAACGACATAAACGCCGCGTTCCATGGGTTGATGGGACGAGAGTTCTATCGAGCAAACGATAGTCTCTCGTCCAAGTGGACAGAGATAAACAGGGCAATGAACACGTTTCAACCGCATTATTATTACGCAAGAAATAATCCAAAAAGCGGTGAAACGGATACCGACAGCCTAACGCGCTCGATGTTAGCGTTTCGTAACGAAACCGGTCTCGAATTCAAGTTTCTTCATTGTTGAGAAATCGCCAAGAACCACTCAAAATGGGCGTACGTCCCCACTGCAAGCAACTCCGCAAAAAGGTCGAAAACAAATTCGTCAAGAAACCGTCAAACTGATCCTGAAAACGTAGAAGCCGTTAATTTGGATGATGACGAGTTTGAAGAGGAATTGAGTCGCCCACCCGGCCGAGATAAGTCAAAAAAGAGGGCGCAAAAATCTACTGCTTCGGGTTCGGGTTCTGGATCAACGGGCGCCTACAGCGCTGACTTGCAAGATTTAAATGCCACCATGATCCAGTTCAATACGATTCAAGAAAAAATGCTCGAGGAGAAAAAAAATATTCGCGAGGCGTTTGAAAAAAAAGTGACTTTGAAAGAGCGCAAATTGTCTATCAAAGAGCAGCGCGAAAAACGCGAGGATTTGAGATTTCTCGCCATGAACACCGACCATATGCAAGGGCCGGAGTTAGAGATGACGCTTCAAATGAAGCGTGATATTATTGAAAAATATAATCTGAACTAATTTGTTTAGTCTTTAATTTTTTTCGTTTTTATTGTATTTTTTTTAATTTTCTAGGTTTTTTTTTGTATTTTTCTAGGTTTTTATTAATTAAAAGTATTTATTATTATTATTGTTTTATATAAAAAGTTAAAAAAAAAAAGAAAAAAGAAATGCCACATGACACTTCCCCCCACCTCTTCCCCCCCTTCCACTCCCCACAATTATTTTCCCCCCAAAAGGGCCCCACAAGAGCCACATGGCGCTTCCCCCCACCTCTTCCCCCCCACTCCTTATAGTCTAATAATAAGATCGAAAAAAGTGTAATAATGAAACTTTTGTAAAAGGTTAATACCATACAAGCTAATATATTATTATTATTTTTAAAAATGCAAAAAATTTTACAACCTATTTCTAAAGATGGAAAATGATGACTGTTGTTTGATGTTATTGGAATGTAAATCGCCGGTAGAATTTAACGAACAATTAGATTGGGAAATGTTAGGCGGGGCTGCGTGCAATGGCGGGTCTTTTGTGGCGATCGGATATGCCATGGTTGTACAAAAGAAAGTAACGGAAAAAAAGCGCTCAAACACTCAAAGAAAAAAAAAAGACTATTGGATGCTTCTAGGCCTCTGGCCTAGGTGGTTGGATCGAAGTGGTGGTAGTGTTGGCTAAGCATATGCTCGCTTCATGTACTTAACATACGAATGAGAGGGACATAGACAGGGGCACAACTTCTTTAGGGCCCGAGGGGCCCCGGCCCCACCGAGTTTTGGTGTAGTGATGGAATTTTGCGATTTTGGTATGCAAATTGAGTATTGTTTGAGTCCGGCCCTCACCAATTTGATATTCCGATCACTACCAATCGAAAAAAATTCAGTCCGGCCCTACTAATTTAAGAACCAAGCTTCGCCACCGGACATGGAGCTCACCAATTGTGTAAGACAGAAGGGGTTATTAGTGGTGGCTAAACAAACCCCGTAGTGTAGTAATTCTATGTATCCGACCACTAGCTTATCCTTTTGTGCTCCTTTGAACCACAAAAAAAGAATTAAAAATGGGAAAGTCACGTGAAATAAAGGGAAAAAGTAATGAAAGGTAATTTATTGTACATGAGGATGAGGGGTACGTATCCTAGGTACAGCTGTCCCTTACCAATTATACATATTTTCACATTTGCCCCTTTACTTTTTATCTTTACAAATACACCTAAGTCTACTACTTTTTGTTTCCAATCATGTACAATTTTCACTTTTGCCATGTATTACAATGAGAATTGATTTATATAACTAAGAATATAATTAATACTCACTATTACATAAAAAACCTAATCAAACAACAAGAAAAATAAATTACAATTAACATAACTAGGATTTATTTTTAATAGATTAGAGTTTTCTATCCAAAAAGAGGTGGGCTTGTTGTCCGTCTACCTGCTATCCTTATATAATTTCCCCTTTATATATCAATGAAGTATTATGACGTATCATGAAAAAAAAAACATAATTAGACAAAAAAGAAAGTTTACAAAATCCCAACGTGTGCATATATATATATATATATATATATATATTCGATTAAATCTTCATTATAAATCGAAAGTAACTTCTGAAGGTTAGATGATATATCATTTATATTTATTCACGACTACATCTTCTTATAACCACATTAGTGTTTTATCTCTATACAAATAATTCTATACTTTTTAAACTGATTCATATTAACAAGATGAACCAAGTAACTCATATACAACTTGACACATTTACAACTTAGATATCCTTAAAGTTTATCAAACAAAATTTTAAACATTCATTCAATAATAACACATTAACATTTAACATCTTACCCAACTTAAATAAGGTAATAAAAGAAACTTAAGGGTAGTTAAGTGTCAATAAACTAAAATGAAAGACTGTATAATAATAAATAAAGAAAGATTCCATCCCACCCCCCTTTTATTCTTCTACTCCCAAGTCATCAAACACTGAACAAAAAGCAAGAGAGTATCAGACACCCCTCTGCACTACCACAACCCAACCCACTCACACACACACACTCAATATCTTCTCTCTCTACTCTCTCTCTCTCTCTACACCCTTCCCCACACCTTCTTCCCCAATTCTCAAACCCTATGTGTTCATAAATCAATCACCTGTTTAACTCTACAAACAATATTAACAAAATGGTCTCAAATTATTTAATAATAGCCTTCTGTTTCTTCACCCTTTGCTTCAAATCTATAACACCACTCACCAATTCATCCTTTTCCTTCAACAATTTCAGTCAACATTCAACCTTTGACTCTGTACTTTCACTGTACGGTGATGCAAACGTTGCAACCGATGGTTTATCCTTACAACTCACTGCTCCATTAGCTTCTAGTGCTGGTCGTGTTATTTATAAAAACCCCATCAAGTTTTATTCAGGAAACCCGAAGAAATTGGTATCCTTTTCCACTTATTTCGAGTTTTCTATCCATTCGGGTCCGGGTTTGGATCCGGGTTCGGGAAATGGAGATGGGTTAGCGTTTGTTGTGTTGTCTGATGGGTATCCAGTGGATTTGTTTGATTATAATGATGGGAAGCTTAAGTTGTTGAGTGTTGAATTTGATATGTCTATGGATAATAATATTGTGTCTATAAAGATGACAAATTTGTCTTCTGTTAATTTGGGGATGAGTAATGGCACCAGGTTGCAAGTTTGGATTGATTACGAGTCGAATTCGAGACGGTTAGAGGTTAGGCTGAGTAAGTTTGGGGAAAACAGGCCGGTTAATCCGGTGCTGTTCGAGCGCGTTGAATTGGCGAAAATATGGCCAGGGAATGAAGGGTTTGTTGTGGGATTAAGTTCATTTAATAGGAACTCTTCAGATATGTGTAATGTGTATTCCTGGAGCTTTAAGGTTCGACGGGCGCCTGATTGGATGCATTCTGAACCGTTGGATCCGGTTTTGATGAAACAAGGGGTAGGAAATGAGGTTAAGGTGCATAAGGGAAGTGATTGTGTTATGAGGATTCTCTCTGCACTTATACTTGGGATCGGGTTAGGAGCGTTGGGAACGTTTGTTGGGATGTTTGTGTGGACGATATTTGGCAAAAGGCAGCCGATTTCGCCTGAAGAGTATGCTGCAAATACAAAGCCTGTGATGGTTGTTGTTCATGAAAAAGGTTATGCTAATGAGAAGCAATAGGTATGAGTTTCAGTAGTTTGTTTAGATGTTGTTGTTGTTTAATGTGAATTGTAAATGATTTTGCTTGTGGTGATCGTTGCAACGCTGCTTTCGTGTTCTTGTGTTACTATATTTCGATGATCAAATCGTTTGAATCTGTTGTTTGTTTGTTTGTTTTAAGTAGTTATAACATGTTATGAACTATGATTTTGTTGAGCTAAATGTTATGTTTTTGGACTTTAGAAAGTGATTATATTTAATAAAAACCATAACAAATTAAGGCTCGTAAACGTGCAACAAGCTGCGGCGCCGCTACCCGCTTTTTGAACTTGAAAAACTGTAGGTGATCATTGATATGTTGGCTTAAAATGACAAGGAAATCTAAGGTATCTAGTGGTAGGTGAGGTGGTGGTTTAGTGGCATTTGAATAGTGAATGCTTTATTGGATTGGCATGTAACTGGTTTATTACTTGTTAGCTAGAAAGGGAAAGTGCTGCTTCTGATCTGGAAAGATATTGCTTTATACTATTGTAAGGTAGAGAGGGGTTGTACAGGATGCATGTAATGTTGTACTTGTTTGCCTTACTTTCTCTTGTGATGATTGGAGTGTTTGTAAGTTATAAAGTTTTGCAGCAATAGTGGTGGTAATCATAGAGGTGATCTTGAATGGATCTTACTGTATATGGGTTCAACCCATTGTCAATGGGGTCAATGTTCTTGACTAGTGCCTCCATGTCTCCAGCCATAATGACTGGTTTGGTTTTTAAAGGTGTGTGACACGAGGCGTTTATGTACTAAAAGCGTTGGCGCGAGGAGTGAGCTTCGCGTGCATGGAGGTGCTAATATTCACTCGTTTGTTAATGCTAGTAAAAAGCTTTATACGCTACTTAAAAAGCTCGTGTTATGTACAACCTAAGAAGCTTTACGGCAACTTAATAAACACAACTAGTATCGAGCACAACTATTTGTTTCCTAATCCGTCACCCAACAGCTTGTTTCTCTACCTCAAATTCAGTTTCGGTTTAAAAGTTGGTTGCAAATTCCGTTACATTTTGAAAAGTTAGTTGGTTGATTCTTTCGACTAGCATGGATCTCGGTTAGATTTACAAAATCTAAGTGACAAATGTGGTTGACTGGATCTGATTTGCAAAATCTTTGGTCAATTTTGTTCAAATACTTTTCGATTTCATAGGATTGCACTATGAGTCCTGTCAGTTGTGGAAAGGCGTTGGAGCAGGCAATGGGCTGCCAGTTGAAATTGCCTCCTCACTAGCGCCTCATGGAATTGCAGCGCATCACCTACTATAATGCATTTTCGCCACTGCCTCTTTAAGGCGTGATTCTAAAGCCAAGATAATTGGTACATATGAGCTGCACTTCAACTACTATGATGCATTTTCATCGCCGCCTCAGTCACCTAGTGGCTAATGCGTCAGGCGCCTTTGAGGCGTGATTTCTAGAACCAAGATGACCAGTCTTATCTGAACTATGTCTTCGCTCTTACACGGGTACACAGGTCTTAACCTCCTTAGTCCCAGCACGAGCCTGTCATCAGGTTCGGGGTGTTTGGATATACGTTTTGAAAACTGTTATATAACATATAATTATTATAACAATGAATGAACGAATGAATGTGCCAGACTACTAATACACTTTACATCAACTGTGAAACAACATAAGCCAAGAAAATAACCAAGCCTTAAACTACCTGTATCTTTCCAAACCTAAGACCTACACCTCAAAAAATGCGACTGTTTATTCTATGGGACGGGACTACACCGGCTATACATTCCGCTGTCGGGTAAAACTATACGCGTATTCCTGTACAACCAAAATGTAAGCGTACCCGTAAAAGATATTAAAGAATTGATAATAGGAAAAAAGAATGATTCTATTCCGATGACTGTAGTGAACTCCCATGGCTTGGTCTTTGATCGGGTAATACCCGAATAGTCTTGTTTTTCGAAGCACCGCAAATGCACCCAGGAAACGGGTTTGCATAAAAGCTCTCTTCTAGCTTTGGAGATGGGCCGCGTAATCTCTTGTATGGAGCACCCACCCGGTCTTTATGAATCGTCTTGACTTGGGAACTAAACGTCTCCCAGGATATCTCACCCGCGTCCAGCTGGTCAATCAGCTTAACAAAATGTAGCCGGTGAGGGTTAATCGTCTTACGGAACCCTTCAAACTGCCGGTGCCCTTGGACCGCCTTAGCCATGTTCCCGTCATAAGTGTAAGCAAACACATCGCTCTCAAGGGCGACATTGTAATCAAGGGCCGCTAGACGGTTCTGGTAGCGGTTAAGAGTGGCTAACTCGTCTGGGGTAGCAAGGGTGCTGTGTGAAAAGACGTTTGGGTACTCGTGTCGAAAAGCCTCCATGCTCTTGTTACCGTAGATTTCGCCCGCGACGATGTAGATTTTGGTGTTGGTAGGGTAACCCATGGCTTTAAGAAACAAAGCAGCTTCTCTAGGTGACATTGGACACCCTCCTTGTTTCCTCTTTTCTGTGCAGTTAATATCTTTTTCTTTCCAATGCTTCACATTATATCTCATTTTTTCAAGAACTTTAGATTCTTCTTTTGTTAGGTTATGGCTGCAGCCTGTGAATGCAAGCATATCCTTCTCATACCTGGAAATCGCTTAAACGGTTAGATTTGTTACAAATTTGCAACAAATTTAGAGGTTGTTTGGTTGATTAAGTGTTGGATCATTAAGAGGTCTGAATGGTTAAGAGGCTCTGAATAGTGCTGAATGGTTCAGCTATGCAACAAGTCATTCAGAGCATTTTTTTTAGGTTGAAAAACAGTCTAAATGTTGAACTGAATGGTTCAGAGCCTCATTAAGAGCCTCATTTGTAATGGTCAAAAGTAGCGCGATATAGTACCTCAAATGTAGCGCGATATAGGGTTCACCATCACTCCTAAGTCTCTCAATGAGCTTTCTACCGAGGCTCTCAATCTCATCTGAGTAACGAAGAGCCTCATAGTTTGCGCGACATCTGAGCTTTTGATATGACGATGGGAGGCCGTTGTTGGCAAGCCTTCCATCAGAATGGGTGAACTTGATAACTTTATGCTTTCTTAACAACGCCTTCATTTCTCCTCTATAATAACTTGACTGAATCATCAAAATCGATAAAAGTTTATATCGAAAAATCAATGAATTGTTTTAATAAATGGTTAGATTTGAGTTTGACAACACACCTTTGACCACGAAACCGGAGCCTTGACAAGCGGCTTCACTTTTGTGTATTCTTGTGGTAAAGACTCAACGATTTCAACTTCATCTTTCAAGTCATCGATGAAATGCCTCCAATCGAAAATGTCCTTAAAATCACTACAAAAACGAATCAAAACATCAACCACGAATTCATTTCTTACATTATTCTAAACCATAGATGTTGTATATGTATCCTACCTAGGATCGGTCCAAAAAGACTGATGATCAAGAGACGGGAGAACAAGAGTGGCGTTCATCATCTTTGCGATAGCCACCATGTCACATATCTAAACATGTACACAAGTTCAATGTTACTAAAACTAGAAACCATTTCTTGCAATGCAACTTTCGAAAAATATAGAGTTTTGAGATGAGAATCCGAACTCACCCCTGTCCGCATTTGATTCAATCCGCCGTTGGCATGGACGAGAAGATACCCGTTCGTAGGAAAGTTACTTTCTAAAAATCAAAATCAAAATCAAAATCAAAATCAAAACTTATTTCAAGTTGTACACTAAATGTAACATTTTTAACACATGTAACAATGTAAAATAACACAACTCACTGCTTTGATCTCGAGGTCTAGTGATGCATTGATGATAGCGACTACTGTTTGGTTTCATCCAAATTTCTGGGACCTAAACAATATAAATAACTTGTTACATTTTATAAACAAGGGCTGTTAATATCATAAACAAGTGTATGTACATTTATATAATATATAAGACGGTTAAGTAATCATATAATCGTCTCTGTCTATCACTATGTATGATTGTATGATAGTTTATACACTTGTAACTCAATGCTTAACTTTATTTATTATTTTTTTATATTTGTAATGCTCAATATTAATATTAAATAAATACAATCATTTTTAAATAATAAACAACTTTTTCCCAAATATTTTAATGAGACAAGTTCTACTACAATACGACAGGTAATAAAAGAACAAGATGAGGGTAGAAAGGTAATTTAAGCCCATTTCTCCCAACGGTCAACTAAAGATTCACATGAGCGTTTCTACTCGGTTTCTCTTTTGGTGATTTGTCAACAGATAATAAGGACATTCCACAATTGACAACTCTGGCTGTACATCAATATTGTGTTCTCATGCGTCAATAATTTATAACGGAAACTTCAAATGTATTAATTAATTAATTTTTTATATATTTATTATTTATTTGACTCTATTTTACTCTTCTAAATACATCAATATTCTTAATCTTAATGCATGTTTTATTAATAAAAAGTTAACAATGATTTAGTGCTTTTCGAACTACATTTTTATACAAATTTAAGTCTGGTGGCTGCCCATCAAAAAAAGTCTGCCTGCCCATCAATTATGCTCTAATTTGTCAATTGTGCCCATCAATTATGCTAATGGGTTAATAACGGAAACTTCAAACAATTTTATTCCTTTTTTATTAAACCTTTTATCTGACTTTCTTTTACTCTTTTTGAAATACATCATTTTATACTATATTATTAATTATTCTTATTTTTTTTAAATCTTTTTTAGTAAAAAAATAACATTGTTTTAGTGCTTTTCAACAAATAAAAACTTCATTCTCTTTCCAAAAACATGTTTTATCTTTTATTTTTTATAAAATGTCACATTTTCATGAAAATAAAAGTCAAAGTTTAGCAAAAAAAATTACTTTAACTTAGTTATTTTTTAAAGCCACAATTTTTTATCCTTGCTAAACTGGTCCGACCGGTCCGACCAGTGAAAACATTATGATCAAGTAAATTCGGCGAATTCTGTGTGTTCGCCGTAAAAATAATAATAATAATAATAAATTACAATAATTAAAAATTCATGAGAAACAAACTTACAGGATTATCAAGGGACTTCTCTAAGACCCTTTTAGGCAAAGAAGAACTCGAAAAATAATCAAAGTCTGTTAAAACCCTATGAGCCTTCATCACATCGCTCTTATAATCCCTCAATATCAACATATGTGCATTCGACCAGCTCCGGTTCACCGCCTCCTCCTCCATCTCCGCCAACGGACCACCGCCACCCGTCGTGTACAAAAACACACTAAACCCCACCATAATTATCAAAAACCCGATCAACGTACGTCTCATGTTCCTCCCTACCATCCCATAATAATAATAATAATTACGAATATCTTTTCGGTTAAGAATAATATCATCGTAATGAAAGTTTTGGCTAGTAATTGTGCAACTGCCAAAATAATCAACGGTAGCATGGAGCTGGTGGTTTAGAATATTATCTTGTGGTTGTTGTTGTTGATATTGATATTGTTGTTGTTGTTGTCCCATTGTGTCGAATTCTGTGGCCGTGACATCATTTGCACGGCGACGATGGGCGGATACACCCCCGAAACGTGGGCTAACGGGGGTGGAGCCGCCTGTTGTCATTCGAATAATATTATTATTCGACCACCAATGAAATCTCGAAAAATCTAAACAAAAGGAACTTGAAGTTAAGGATCAAAATTCGATAGGAGGAGGGGGAATAATAATAATAATAATAATAATATTTGGAGAAAGAAGAAGAAGAAATGAATGGAAATTAAGAAGTGGCCGAAAAGTGGAGAGTTGAATAAAAAGGGCGTAATAAAAGGTGGTTCAATTGTTTGCGTGGTGTTTGGCTCATTTATAGTCGCCTCTCTTTCCACGCGTTTATTATTATTCCCATTATTTTTGCCCTTAAAACACGTCGTTGATTTTTTAACTATGTTTTGGTATGTCTGTTAGTCGACATTTCTTTGTTTCCTCCTATACTTGTTAACATGTTTTTTCGGTTTGGATGGATCATCATATAGATTTTATTTGATATTTGATTCTCCTAGATTTAATTATGATTAATATTCTTCTTCTTTTTTTTTTTTTACAACAAATACTTTATATATAAATATAAAGAGCCAACAAAATGTTACGAAAAGATACAACCATCAACACCAAAAAGAAAAACAAAGCGTAACTACACGAGACTACTAACATCAAAGTCTAGCCACTAGTTCTAGGAGAGGAGCTGTTAGACATGTTAAAAATCCATAGATAGAAGTATTCCTTAATTATCTCCACCGTTCTCCTAATATGAATAAAATTCCCTTCAAAATCTTTGGTGTTTCTAGTGTGCCATAGCCTCCAAACAGTCGCCAGTGCCACCATATGAATTAATCTCCTCCATCTTTTGGATCCCTGGCACCTCTCCATATAATCCAAGATCTCCCCAAGAGTATTCATGAACGACGACATAGGGACTTAGATCCATACGAAAATGTGCCACCAAATGCAAGTCGCCAAAAGGCATTTGATAAAAACATGGTGTGAATCTTCCACTTGATAGCCGAACCTGTCACACATTGGGTTTGGGAGGTTGGCCCCTCTAGCAATGAGCCCGACTTTCATCGCCACACCCCATTAGAGCCCCCTCCACACCAAGTAATTACATTTCAAATGGGCACACCTGTTCCATTCAAATAAGAGAGTCGATTAATATGCTATATTATGTTGCTAAGGGGGGTAAAGGAGATCAAGACGAACTTTTATGTAAGACCCTAAACCGAAAACGTGTAAATAACACTTAAACATACGAGTTTAGGCCTTATATAAAAATCACTCCCGATTAAAACTTTATTATTTATGAAACGACAACCCATTTACGGACTTTGATTTGACAAAAACACATAACTTTGCATTTTTAGCTATTGCAAACCTATACTAAGGTTTGTATTTTAAACGGGAATCTATTGCGAAAGCTTTTGAGTGTTTGGGTTTGTTCGGCTCTCTTCGCGGCTTAATCCTTGCTCTTGAACTCCCATCTAATGTGTACCTAGCACCATTACACAAGGAATGGTTTGTTGTATTGATAATAACACATTTGAAATAGTTGAAGTGTCGTTACACGTAAAAAAACAGAATGAACTAGCTTTAATGGCAAAACAAACAATTACGGCTGGAGGCTGCTGATCTTCCATCCAATTTTCAGACTTAGCCAATTTTTCCTTGCATGTTCCCCCCCCCCCCCCCCCAATCTTCGGATGTTCTTTATCTATGTTGAAAGCCCTTCCTAAGGGAACTTGGGGACTTGTTTAACACTATCTATTGAGCTTGTAAGACGCTCATTTACCATGGTTAAAAACCCCTTTCGGCTTAACTAAAATGTACGTGGTCTTCATCCAAATCGACCCGTTAAGACCATAGGTTCTATAAGCATTTACTTGATTATTCAAGGTTCATAACAACTATTTCAATAACCCATTTGACACTTGTTAAACTAACAATATCATCTGATTTGCTCATTATGACCCGGTTTATAGATTTGGCCTTTAATCAATCTTTAAAATTCCCAAAACGCCCTTAAAGGAAAATATTTCAATTTTAGCCACCCGTGGGCGTTATTGAGATCCATTGCTTTGACCATTTAACTTGTTTGAAAACCTCTAAGCCCTTACGGACTTAGTTTTCCTCCAATTTCATAGTTTCACTAATGTTTAGTCGTTTTTAGGCGTCGTGGCGCGCATTAGACATAGTTAGAATAAGACTTACCAATTTGGCACCCTTACCTCATTTGAGTAATCTTGGTGCACATACTACTTTGCCTAAGGTGTTTATTTTAACTACGGACTTACCTGTTGCATATGCCCTGTTTCCATAACTTGTAGTTCCCTCCCAAAATTCCTTGGCATCGTGTGCCACATTCCCAACATGCTAACCTGTGGAAATTTGAGGGTGTGACAGTGTTACAATCACCCCCTCACGGACTTATCATCCTCAATGAGGCTTGCCCCACCATCCCGGGTGGCATAAGAGTGGCTCATATACCATTTTACAACACCCCGCCTCAAATATCATCCAATATTGTCCGATTTGCCCACTAGAAGCTCACAGATTTGTTTTTGATTACCCAGGGGAAGACTTCCCAGGAGGTCACCCATCCTGATATTACTTCCACCTAGGCACGCTTAACTGTGGAGTTTTCATGTGTTCGAAACCAACTAAGCCAAAAACGCGCTGGTGATTTAAGAGGCTTGACATTACTTATGAACCAAGATCTCTCCTGTCTACGAACGATGTGGGATATGACTAGGGTGTTATATTTTGTAGCACGCCACCTCAAATATCATCCGATTTGCCCATTAGAAGCTCACAAATTTGTTTTTGGTTACCCAGGGGAAAACTTCATAGGAGGTCACCCATCCTGATACTACTCCTACCTAGGCACGCTTAACTGTGGAGTTTTCATGTGCTCCACAGCTAACTAAGCCCAAAACGCGTTGGTGATTTAAGAGGCATGACATTACTTATGAATTAAGATCTCTCTTGTCCACGGACGATGTGGGATATGCCTAGGGTGTTACACCTGCTCATAATCTGGGTTAACACTAGATACTCTGCTGTTACGTAGAATATGATCCTGCAACTCCCATGATTAAACCCTAGAACTACTATCTAATGATTTGTTTTGATTGATTGAGAAAAGTTAAGAAAGCTAGGAACTTTGATTTTAAGTTGAAAACAATAATTAAAAGAAAGTAACCCCCTCCGGACCTCTGGTTTGACGATTCACCCAACTTGTTTCAATTAGTAAGAATATCACATAGACATGGTCTTGTTAATTGATTGTAATTCAAGTGGTAATTAGACACAAGTTTTTAATAATAACCTATACAATCCAATTACCAAACCATATGTGCCAAATACCCTCCCAATAATCAAACTGCTCACGATGCAAGAAAACCGAATGCGAATGATCAAAAGATAAGCAATTGAAACAATATATAATTTGTTTAAATGAATCAAACCACAAGTATTCTTCAAAACATAAAAAACAATCCAAAATACTGAAATGAATCAAGTTGAGTTTCACATACAAACCATCCACCTGGAGGTGGTTACATAAAGAAACTAGCCGCTCATCATGATTGTGTATGCTTCCATGGATGATTTTGATGATATATGCATGAAAAGAATGATTAAAATGTGTTTTGGAATGGTAAAATTCGTCCTAGAATGGTCCAAGACGGCTAGGGTTGAAGTCCCCTTTGTTTGTGGAGTAAAGAACCTTTAAATATGGCCAAAATCCGTTTTTTCGCGTCTAGAATCAGATAGGGGCGCAAGCTTGCGCCCTTGGTGAAGTAGGTGGCGCTCTAAAGGGGCGCAAATAAGCCAAAAATACCTATCAGAGCAAGGTTGTGCCCTGATGAGGTAGGTTGTGCCCCTGTCGGCTGGTAGGTTGCGCCCTTGTGTAAAAATTGGCCATTCTTCGCATTTCATCCCCGGTGCTCTCGGGTGACTTCCAATCCTTCTTAACTTGTCCCAAAACCCTCAAATATGCTCCGTTTAGTGCTTTTCATCACTATGCACCTGCAAATCACAAACATTTTCAAAGTAACTATGTTCCATGCAATTAATCACATAAAACACATATTTAACCACATTTACACATAGTAAAACACCCACTCATCACTTAAGCTCGGGTTGGGCTTGATAAGGCTCAGCTCGTTTCGAGCTTTTTACCAAGCAGAGTCAAGTAACTCACCAACGGCTCGGCTCGTTTACACCCCTAAAACATACAATCCTAACAAAATTACAAACCTAAAATATAAAAAACTTTCCATTTGCCCAAATCTAGAGAGTTTATATTGGAGTGATTTTTGTATGGGCAGGAGTATTGGTACATCTCTTGACAAGTATTTTGACACCCTTCATGATCGTATAGATGAATAATAATGTTTTTTTTTCTTCCCTTTTTACAAGTCGTATAGACCAACATTAATTTGTTAAAAATCTTACGAAACATATGATGTTTAAAATTTGAAGGTTTTTTTTTTTTTTTTTTTTTTTTTTTTTTTTTTTTTATCTTTCTTTATTTTTATATTTTTTCTTAATTTTCAAATGTATATCAAACTTTCTATTATGCACGTTAAATTTCATGTTCAAAATTAAACCTTTAAAGTGATGTTATTTGTTGAACACTGTGTTTAAGTACAGGCTTTAACCTAGTCAAATATAAAAGAAAATTTCGAAAATAGAATAGAGGATTTTGTTCACCAAGTTCACTCTCTAAACCCACAAATCATCATACCATATCACCTCTTCAATGATAAACCGCACCAAACCTCCACCTCATTATCTACGTCATCACATACTTTTTTTATTTAATCTATATCTAATTTATTAAAGGAATAATGGAAATAAATAATCCCAACTATTCACTATTGGCCAATAACAATCCCAACTACGAAAATCACCAATATTGGTCCCAACTTTCAACATATTGGAAACCAACGGACCCAAACTAACGGAGGCTAACTCCGTTAGTGTGATGCTGACGTGGCATGACACGTAGGATGCCACGTAGGATCATTTTTGCCACGTGACATGCCACATAGGATGCCACATAGGATTATTTTGCCACGTGGCATGCCACGTAGGATGCCACGTAGGATCATCTTGCCACCTAAGCATGCACGTCAGCATCACACTAACGGAGTTAGCCTCCGTTAGTTTGGGTCCGTTGGTTTCCAATATGTCGAAAGTTGGGACCAATATTGGTGATTTTCGTAGTTGGGACTGTTATTGGCCAATAGTCAATAGTTGAGATTATTTATTTCCATTTTTCCTTTATTAAATCCGGTTTTAGTTTATTTAATTTCTTTTTAATTTTCTAAAATAGTAATATTAATTGATGACTCATGTAAAACTTACTATTCATTTCCCTGGATTTTTAATAGATAGGATAATTCCTTTTTATTTAAAATTTATATTTCTAATTACCTAAAGTATATTAAAAAACAGAAAAAAAAAATTTATAGTTTTTTTTTAATTATAAAACCGGAAGCATTCTTTATAGCAAACCAGACGAGGCCATCATGTCATCGTCTCCACTTGAGGTTGGATGGGTCCGGTTGGTTTGTTGGGCGGATAGGTTGATTTGTAACCATTAGAGATGCTCTAAGGCCACCCGGGGCACCACCCGAGATGATGTCGGTAGCCCTCCACAGTCCATAGCACCAATCACAACCAGCCAAGGTTTTCAGAACCGGACCGGACGTCGAACTGGACCCCCGGCCGGTTCACCGGTTCGACCGGTCTGACCGGTTCGACCGGTCCAACGAACCGGCCAAAAAAAAAATAAAAAAAAATAAAAAAAAAATACAAAAAACCGGTCCAACCTCCCGGTTTTCCGGTCCGACCTCCCGGTTTTCCGGTTCGACCGGCCGGTTCACCGGTCCGAAGCCGGTTCACTGCACCAGCGGTCCGAACACCCGAACCGGACCGGTCCAGGCCCCGGAGCCCGGTCCGACCGGCCGGTCCGGTCCGGTTTTCAAAACCATGCAACCAGCTACTTGGATTACCCGCACACCACCACTGGGGTTGTCTCTCACCGATGGCACCACCCGACAATCCCTCTCCCATCTGCATCTCTCTCTCCTTTGAACACACTTTTGCAGGCATTTACACATCCCCAAAACAACAACCAACATTTGGCTAGAACCCGAACGGATAACGGAACCTACTACCTGAGTCACCAACGAACGGTGAACTCATGGAGATAGTGGAATATCCAAGGTCATTTCTTGCTACGGGTGACCATCAGTGTGCTTGGCTGTGTCTCTCTATGGAGGCTTTTGACTCCTATGTCTGACATGAGAATTAGCCGTTACACACCACATATATACGATATATGCATGTATACGATTTTAATTATCTTTTAGAGGAAAATCACAATTTAATCTAATATTTTAATAACCATCTATTGAGTGCGATGCAACTATCAAGACATATTTTAATTTCTTGATACTCAAGTCAATGTCATATAAGTCTGAACAAAATAGAACTTAAACATATAAAAATAGGATATTATATATATAGAATCACCGGCAAGATAAATAATAATTGAAACAACTTTAAAGACGACTCTATGAAGAGCATTTTGTTATTTTATAAATCTTCCAAAAGTGTTTACCAGATTCTATACAGAATAAATTTTTTTTGGAAGGCAAATTTCATTAACACACCAAAAACGAAAGGGAATCTTCAAGACGGAGACCCCTAACCAAAACGTTACATCACATCAAAATTAAAATTTCGCCAATCCTTCCAACCCACATCACCCTTTTTACATCTAGTCGTAAACCAAAGATACCCCAACGCTTTTATGTCCGAGACAATATCGACCACATTCCGATTAACATCTTTAAATATCTTCTCATTCCTAGCCTTCCAGATATGCCAGCACGTTAAAACCAAAATACCTTGTAACGCCAAGCTTTTAACCCCTTGCCAAGAAGACGTCACATGAACCTGCATGATATCTTTAACAAAGAAAAAATAAAACGGAGGAAGATTCAGCCATCTAGCAATCCCATTCCAAACTCCATTCGTCACCAAGCATGCTGTGAACAAGTGATCTATACCTTCCTCTTGATCCTCACATAAACCGCAATAACTAGGCCCACAATTGATGTTTCTTCTTAACAACACTTTTTTTGTCGGAATCCTATCCAATAACATTCGCCACATGAATATGTTACATTTCATCGGTAACCATTTACACCACTTATAAACCTCCATATCACTATTCGGCTTATTTGAATCCAACCAAATCTTCACATTAGAAATCGAGCATATACCGTCCGACGTACCAGCCCAATACCACGAGTCTTTATCTGATCCCAGCGAATGAAACTCCACCATACTAGCACAAACACTCAACTGAGAGACCTCGGTTTCCGAAGAAGGTTGCCTACGCCACTTCCATTTAATACCCGAACTATTGCCCGCCATCCCAAGTCTATCAACTACCATACAAGTCTTTTCCTCCTCCAATCGAAACAAGTCAGGAAACAAGCACTTCAATGGCGTTTGGGACACCCAAGGATCAATCCAAAATCTAATATCCAAACCATTACCAACCCTCTCCCTAATCATACCGGTACTACTCACACCTCCCACTTTCAATCGAGCACCATTATTAATCAATTTAGACCACGTACCAGTGAATCTCGAGCTGTGAGGATAAGACTCCCACCTTCTCCTTGAACCATGAATAGCATCAACCACTCTCCTCCATAACCCATTAGTTTCTTGTCTATATCGCCAAAGCCATTTAACCAATAAGGCGTTATTACACTCACCTAGTTTCCGGATACCCAAACCACCGTGTTTAATAGATCTAGAGACAATATCCCAACCCACCCAATGGACTTTTTTAATATCCGAATTACCTCCCCAAAGAAACTTTTTGATCAACCCCTCCAGAGTACTAATAACCCCAATCGGCGCCTTAAACAAAGAAAACTAATAAGCCGGTAAACTCTCCAAAACTGACTGAATGAGAATTAACCTTCCGCCAATCGATAACACCTTCGCTTTCCAGTTAGACAACCTATTTTTGAATACCTTTACCACTGGCTCCCAATTACTAATCTTACTCATATTAGCGCCAACCTGAATCCCCAGATAAATAAAAGGGGTCGCCCCAGACCTGCAACCCATCCCACTCGCCATATAATTGACTTCTTCCACACTCTTTCCCACCCCATAAAGCGTAGACTTGTGAATATTAATCCTTAGCCCCGAACACAAATGAAACACACGCAGCATACGTCTTAAACACTCGAAATTATCGATAGACCACTCTCCCATAACCATAGCATCATCTGCATATAATAGATGAGACATAACCGGACCACCATTGGGAAGAACAACCCCCCGAAACACCCCTACATCACAAGCCTTCCTTATTATACCCGACAAAGCTTCCATGACTATAATAAAGAGGAACGGCGATATAGGGTCACCCTGACGAATGCCCTTCCCACAACTGAACTCAAAGGTCGGAGACCCGTTGACCAGAACCGAAGAACGAGCCGACTTGAGAATACCTTCTATCCATTTGCACCATTTAGCCGGAAACTTCATTTGTCGCATAACCGATATTAAAAAAGCCCAATTCACATTATCATATGCTTTTTCGAAATCTATTTTGAACAAAAATAACTCTTTCCCACTCCTTTTAGCCCATGATAAAATTTCACTAGTAATTAACGGACCATCTATACAGAATAAATAACCTTACAAATGTATAGCTTCGATGTTGATAAGATTTATTAGGTGTAACTGTTGTATAGTTGTTGGTTGTAATATAGAATAAATGGAACTGATACTTAACTTTCTCCGACAAGAATTTTCATAGCATTTTAATAGTCATTAAAAGGTCATGGTCATTAAGAGGTAACGTTTTTTTTTTTTTGATCGGCTTATCACCTCAGTACCTCGTTTTGAAACCTTATTTTCGCATCGTCCCTGAGGGCATAAGCTCTTTTAACGTCAAAGGGTGTATTTTTGCTGACCCTAGGATTCGAACCGTATACCTCTCCCGGGCGGGAATTAAGAGGTAATGTTATCTCTTAACATTGAGACTTAATGTTATATCATAACTATTAAGGCTTGTGTTATGGCTTAAAATAAACACAAATATTATCTTATCATTTTAAGCCACCTGGATGCTGACATGGCAATGAATAAAGTTTGAGTTTACTCACTTGACCATGTTGTGGCTCAAGGTGAGCCTGCTCGCTCGCACCGTCGTTCCCACCTGCAACTCTTCCTTTTATTCCCTTTCCAGCCCACGCGAGCAGGCTCGCGTCTGCTCGCTCCCGAAACCGTTAACGCGTGAAGGTCGTGGTGTTCGCGAGCCACGTGGCTTGTTGGCTCGCTCGCGGGCCACAACACAGTCTAAGAGGTTATGAACCACTAAGAGGTCCATTAAGAGGCTACCAAACAGCCAAACTGACTTGTACAACATATTATGTTTATAAAATTTTATAGGAATTAGAAACAAAAACTGATATCACTTAATGAAGTCCAATCCATATAATCTCTTTGTTTGGTTAAATGGTGACATGATAATTGCTTTTAGAGAAATTTATTAGCCGTTACATATGCTACGCATGTTACGCAGACCATATTATTAACAACTTATAATTGGTGATGGTATTTAATTATTGATGTAATAATAATTAAACAACGAATAACCTTTTTTTAGCAAAAGTTCTACTTTGTTTATCACTTAAATAATCATTTCTATTTAACATAAAACAATAATCAGTTTCCGAGAATGAACTTTACGGTTTTATTATATTACAGCAAGTCAGCAACCTTAATAAACGAAATAAAGTTTTTATTTTTTTTTTGAAAAGAAAACTTCATAAACCACCACTCAAATGGTCCTCAGAGAAAGGACCAAAGAGGGAAAAACGAAACATCAATACATCAATCCAAAGGGAATTTACACCAATCTTTCCATTCTAAACATTTATGTCTAGACCTATGTCGATACCAAAAGAAAGAAGTAGATTTAACACATTCCACTAGCTCGATGGGTCGTCGTCTTTTGTTGTTAAACTTCCGATCATTTCGCTCGTTCCAAATCACCCACAAAGTAGTATAAACGATGCCTCGAAGGATTCCTCTTGTATGTTTCGTGCTGGTATAGATCTTCGGAATCTGTAGAATGTCAGCAATGTGGAAAGCGAAGCTGTGCGGCAACCTGCACCATATCTCAATACGTTCCCAAATTTCCCGTGAGAACGAACAACCGGTGTACATATGAAGAGCCGTTTCCACCTCCTCTTGACAAAAGCTGCAGCCTTGATGCTCTATGATGACACCTCGTTTTATAAGTTCGGCAATTGTGGGAAGACGATTAAGTGCTAACCTCCAAACCATTAGCTTACATTTAAGGGGAACCCAATTCTTCCAATGGACAAGAGATCTATTATCATTTTGAATGTTGGCTGCCAAGAGTTTCTTTGCGGAGTTATGAACCCACGCGATTCTTTGAGAGACCACTGCCCATTTCTGCCTCTCCAATCTGAACAGGTTCGGATATAAAACGCGAAGTGGTACCTCCCGCAGCCAGACATCGCTCCAGAAATAAAGGCCTTGACCGTCCCCTAACTCGCCTACGAAATGCGAATTTAGAGACAATCCATAACTAAGTTTGGTTTCGCCTATTTTAACGATAGATTTCCAACAACCACTTAAACCCACATTACAAGGGAGCAAAGCCCAAGGTCTAGTCGTCCCGTGGCAACCCATAATGATTTTTTTTCCAAAGGCTACTACCATCTTTTTTATATCTCCAAGCCCACTTCAAAAGCAACGCTTCATTCACATCTTGCAATTTAGAAACACCCAAACCGCCCCTATTTTTTTGAGTAGTAACCACATCCCAAGCGACCCAAGATATCTTTTTTTCAACATGAGAGCCCGACCAAAGAAACCGTCTCATAATAGACTCAATGGAATCAATCACCGTCTTGGGCGCTTTATATAGCGAGAGATAATAAGTCGGTAAATTTTCCAAGACCGACTTAATAAGAACCAACCGCCCACCCATCGATAGATTTCTAGCTTTCCATGAAGCTAGACGATTTCGAACCACTTCAATAACTGGATCCCAATTGCTAACCCGGGACATCTTGGAGCCGACTAGAATGCCAAGATATTTAAATGGGAAGTTGCCTCTTTTACAACCCAAAAACTCAATCATATTATCAACTTCTTCATCCTCGACGCCAACACCAAAAATGTTAGATTTATGAATATTTATACGAAGCCCCGAGCATATATAAAAAATGTGAAGGACCCGAGCAATATTTTGAATATTGTCCCGAGACCATTCTCCCATGATGAGAGCGTCGTCGGCATAAAACACATGAGACAGGTCAACTACCCCGTCAGCAAGGCAAACCCCCTTAAACACTCCTAAATCATGAGCTTTATTCAACAACCACGATAGGGCTTCCATGACTATTAAGAATAAGAACGGTGATAATGGGTCTCCTTGCCTAAGACCTTTTTCACATTTAAACTCGAAAGTCGGGGAATCATTTACCAAAACCGCGGCTCTGGCAGAAGAACAAATACCTTTAATCCATTTACACCACACCGGATGAAACCCCATCTGAGCTAAAATAGATAATAAGAAATTCCAATTGACATTATCATAGGCCTTCTCAAAATCTATTTTAAGTAAAAAAACCTTTTTGTTCCTCTTCTTCAACCACCCAATAACTTCATTTAGCATCAAAGGACCGTCAAGAATGAAACGATCAGCTAGAAAAGCCGATTGTGCTTCTGAAATCACCTGACCCATCACTTTTTTGAGACGATTAGCAAGGATTTTGGAAATTACCTTGTTTACCATCCCAACGAGAGTGATTGGTCTATAATCTTTTAAGCCCATAGGAGATTTCACCTTCGGAATTAAAGTAATAAAAGCCGTCCCGCATCCCATGCTAAGAGTACCTGAAGCATGAAATTCCGTCATAATATTATAAAGTTTTTCTTCAGAAAATGATAAAGATTGCGAAAAGCAACGTTCTCTAGGAAAAAAAATGGATTTTATGTTATAGCTTTGAAAAAAAAATGGTATAAAGAGTAAAATAATTTGATTGTCGTTCTGTATATATGCTACTTATGTATCATTTATTCAATAATTGTGACGCTTTAGTGTTAAGTTTTTGTGCATTTGCTCTCTACTTAGTTGTAGTAATATTGTTTGCATGTAAAGTGAGTGAAAATGTTTAGCGTATTCAAATTAATGGGACGCTCAATGATAAGAATCGGAGTAGGTGACATGATATGAAAAGTAGAAATCAAATAAACGGATAAACTACGTACGGGTCGAAAGTGTAAGTCCCGAAACAATCAGATATCAAGCAAAACACGATCAACAGATGGAATCCGTTGACTGTGATGATTCAAGAACATGAAATCACTCAAAAACATATGATTATCCTAACAATGGCCAACCTAACAATGAATCAAAAACTAAGATATATACTAGGTTGTACTTGGATGGGCACACATGGCCTAGATATGAGAATACTAAGACCAAACATCAAAACTCAACCGAGAACCGTAAGGTTGGTTTATAACCCACTTACCGAGAACTAATCTGTAAACTCATCTAGATAGCTTAAGCCCAATATATGGCCTTATAGAAAGATACATAAAGCAATTCAATCAATCCGTAGGATAATCTAACACATGTTTACGATACATAAATTCATAGCCGACCCAAGGTTTTTGGAGGCTCTAAGCGAACTAAGAAGTCAAAGCCCTTTGAATAAAGAAAGAATCGCAAATATCAAAATGCAAAATTGATTTTTTTTTCTTACTTTCACAAATCGCACTATATATACAGATTAGTATATTACCAAAAAAAGAAAAAAAGCTTACCTGGATAATCCTTGTTTTGCTTGCTATTGAGACATTGAGTAACCATTGGTGACGATTGATTGCCCTTAATTTTGCTCATAATTTCTCTGTCAATCATCATTTATGTCGGTTGCAGTTAGTGAGGTCGTAAGTAATGAGAATAGTAGCTGATGATGCTTTCAAGAAAAAAGGGATCTGGCCATTAGCTCTTCAAGTTTTGAGTCTAGACATTTTACTTGTTAGGTCTTTTATTTCTTTAGTTATTAGGGTGGATGGGGTGGTCATCACTCATCACCCTATCAGACCCTCCGTAGTGGAGGGCGTTACCTTCACAAAAAAAAAAAAAAAAAAAAATAGCGCCCCCCCCAACACCGCTACGGGGGGGCTCTATTTCACAAAAATCAGCTCTGGCGCTATAAATCTAACGCCCGGAAGACATAAACCCCACCAATCAGAAGTTGACACCTCATACTATCTATTTATTATTATTATTTTATTATTTTTTAATTTAAAAGATATAATAAAATATTAATAGGGGCTTTATATATAAAGCCCCTACCACTACACCCCTTTTTCAGTTTCTCTCTCCATGCTGACTCAGCTGCCACGTGGACCAATCAGAAAGGGGGGCTTTATATATAAAGCCTCCCACTACGCATGGTCTCACACTCATCACACTCAATCAGATTCTGCCACCTCATTTCATCACATTCTATCACATTCCATCACTAAACACATGTGGTAGTGTTCACTTTTCATCACATTTCATCACTAATTTTTTTAAATAATCTAAAAACATTACATTAAATAAAAAAACATTACATTAATTAAAAAAAATTACATTAAATAAAAAAACATAAAAAACATAAAAATTAAAAAAATTAAGTGAGCGGTGGGTACGCCTCATCGAACTGGATATCTAAACCACCCACGTGTTCCGTTAGATCAAATCGAACCTGATAGTGGGTTTGTTCATTCAACTCGAAAAGAATATCACCGGTAACGTTTGCTAGTGTCGGTGGATCCATAACGTAATCCGGAGATATTGCGCGCTCCTCCTCCTTTATGATCATATTGTGCAATATGACACACGCGTACATAACACTCCTTATTTTCGCTTAATCAACCAAACGCATCGGGCGATCTATTATGTGCCATTTAGTTTTCAATACAGCAAATGCCCGTTCAAAGTCTTTTCTCGCATATTCCTGTAGCTTCTTAAACAATATTTCTTTTTCGATTGTCGGAAACAAATAAGCTTTCACAAAAACTAACCAAGTAGGGCAGATGCAATCAATAAGATAGAAGCCATGTCTATATTGTCGTCCGTTCACCGTAAACGGACACGTCGGGGCGGTTCCTTGTATCTCTGTATCGAATAGCGGTGATTGATGTAGAACATTGATGTCGTTGTTTGAGCCGGGGGGACCGAAGTACGCATGCCAAATCCATAAATCGTTCGACGCAACGGCTTCGAGCATTATCGTCGGTTTTTTATGGTCACCTCTCATAAACTGACCTCGCAAAGCCATCGGGCAACTTCTCCATTCGATGTGGGTACAGTCGATGCTACCGACCATCCTGGGAAAATGCTATCTCGCTTCATGTGCGGCGTACAAACGTGTGATCTCGTGTCTAGTCGGTCTTCGGAGATACTCTTTACCATATAAATCAATATTAGCATTGCAAAAATAGTGAAGAGACTCGCTTGATATTCTACTTGACATATTTAAATATTCATTAAATTCGTCAGGAACGTTACCGGTAGCAAGTTGACGAACACGGATGTGCATTTTTGTATCGCCGTAAAGCTCTTTTTCCCCTAGCATCATACCCTACTTGAAACCATTCGAACTTAGATTTGATGTCTTCGACAATCTTGTAAAATAATTCCTTTGATAAACGGAGTCGATATTTTTAAACATCTCGTCGTTGTACTTTGGGTTTTCTACAAAGTAATCATTCATCAAAACTTCATTTTCCCCCACCGATTACGTTGCACAATTTTTTCTTTGGGAGTTCCGTATCTTGTTGTTTACTAAACATACCATAGCTGTTGGTCTGTTTATATTTTTTATATTTTGGTGAGTAATTGTTTTAAATAAAGATATACTAATCCTGTGTTTTCACATGGGGTTATACCAAGATGTTCATGTATTTATATATTTTTTTAGATGTTTAAAGTGTTATTTAGTTGTGACTGTATTGAAGTTACCGAAATTTTTCTCTGCAAATGAAGTGGATGGGTTGATATTTAGGGGATCCTCTGTTTGTTTTTAATATATGTTATCTCAACAGAGCTCTAATCTGTCTGTTTATTTATCTTTCCGTGGTTGTAACACCTTCCAGTATTAAACATCTGATTAGTACTACTAGCTGCCATTGTGAAAGGAACAGATGCTACTAAACAAATTTTCCTTACAACAGACGATTGGCTTCTTAATGTTGGTTTTAGTAAACAGACCTTAAAATATAATAAAAAATGTTATCTATAATATACATTATAAAGGAGGAGTGATGTACCATATTGAAATTTTGACATGGGTACAATTTTTAAAGCAACAAGTATAAGAGAATAAAGCTTATTTCATAAGGGTATTATAGGGATATTGGGGACAATTAAGACACTTAGAGGGTTAGTAGAGTAATTTTATCTTTTGTTTTTAGTTAAAAGCTAAAATATCATTCCTAAAGTACCCCTAACTCCCTTCACCTTCCCTCTTAGGCCATATGAAGAGCTCTCCTAATCAATTATTCATTGATTGTGTTTTATGTATATTAATCATTCATAACAAATTCCATTGATATTATGGAGAGTTTTATCTTCATACACATCTAAATTCCTTTTATATGCAATTTCATTGTTAATGGTGACTAAAGAGCCGATTAGAACAAGATCCTCACGCACAAGAAGATTTTGTTAGTAAACATAGTGGTTATAAATCAGAGGTAACCTTTTCTTAAACTCAATTCTACTCATGTCTTTATAGTTTATATAAATCAATTTTATACACTATATGTGGCTTATTTCTTATTTTGACTTGTGAATTGTAGGTCTGTGGACTCAAATGGTCTTATAATATCCGTGAGTTACATTAGGCGGAACTGATAACAATGTAAGTAAATAATATACTTATCATATTGATCTCTTTTTTGTTAGTAACTAACTTCACTTATTTTCCTAATATTTCTTTGTGTATATATAGTTTTTTGTTTGGAACCAACATTTGACTCAACCTATTTTGAACTACTATGAGAATACAAGTGTTGTGAAAGTAGTTGCTTGGTCTCCACATCTTCATGGCTTTTGGCTTCTGGTGATGGTACTGTAGATCGATGTATTCGACTATTCGGTTTTGGAACACGATCATTAATTCTCACCTGAGCTGCATCGATACTGGTAGTCTGGTAACTTTTCTCATAAAGATTTCTACATTTTTTTTCAAAGTTTTCAAGATCATTTCAATCATAATATTCACCTTTAATCTACCAACTCAAACATCATACTATCGGTTTTGAAATTCCACAAGCATTTTATGATTTTGATTGTCAATCCGAGAAATCGCAGGCCTCAAATCCATGGTTGAGACCTAAAACTACAAGATCAAACTTCAAGGAGATTATTTGATTTGCTATTGTTTGCATTAGTTACTCTTTTAAGGTAACTCTCCATAGTCCATAAATTCAATTGGTTTATTGCACTATATTATCTAGATAATGACATGTTAACTACGTAATCACAATAATTATTGTAGAGTTTGTCATGTTGAATGTCTATTAGTTTTATATTTTATACATATCTAATGTGTTACATGTATTGATTTATTTTATTTTTCTAATTAAATATTGTTTATGATAAACTAAATGTCTTATTACACGGACATTTGAACATCATAGTATAGCGAAGTTCTTCTTACCCATCCCCTTAATATACAACACACATATTATTTTTTTTTTCAAGAAATACAAATTTGGTTTCTTTCTTTAAGAAAACACCTGTAGATAATAGATGCTTTACGGTTCGTTCTAACGAAAAAGTTTGGCTGATAACTATGGTTTTGAATAACGGCAGCGTTTGATCACCGAGTCAAGATACTTCGGTTTGAAGCAATTTTATGTTTGGAAAGGTTTTTTCAAGATCTTTAGCTTTAAATAATATGGATGACACTAGGGGTGAGCAAAGTAACCGCCATAACTGATAATATAACCATAACCGAAATAATTGAACCGCTTTTAACCGATAACCAACATGACCAATGGTTATCGTCATTAAATTTCTTTAACCGGCCGATCGCTTATGGTTATGGTTATGAAGCTTTGGTTGACCGATATAACCGAACCGAATTTGTAATGTTAACTTTATGTGATAGATTTATGTTTTACATTAACTATGTAGAGGTTTTTACGATAATAAAAGTATCTTATTAATAAAATGATCTTGATGAAATGCTCTTTTTTGTGACGAATTAAAATTATAATCAAAGGCTAAGTATGTTTTTTTGTTAATATCTTATTAAAACGGATCACACATTGGAAGTATAACTAGAAAGTGTAGTCTTTGCCTTGTACAAAATAGCACAAACTAAGTCCAACATTGTAGGTTTCGGTTTTTTTAGACCCATTGACTTTTAATTTTATACTTTACCCTAAAGTTAGTTTTAGTTTATTTTTTTGGTTAATAACCGAAATAACTATAACCGAATTCATAACCAAGTAACCATAACCGAAGTTTGGTTATGGATATGGTTAGGATTTTTTTGTAAAAACTGAACCAAACCAAACCGAGCCATGCACACCCCTAGATGACACAAAACAATGATACCCGCAGCTACGTGCGGGCAATCCTACTAGTGTTTTCTAATGGAATTCAGTGTAGAATATTAAGAGTATTTAGATAAATAATAATGGCGACCTTGAAACTCGATTTATTAAACTCACGCGGTATTTTATTTGTATTTAGGTAATTTTTTCTATTGATTATCATTATCAATCTGAAATAATCTATCGATTACACTTCGAGAAAAAAACTCCATTCAAAATGGCACAAGTTTTTATTGGTTTTTCAATAAATTCCGTTGTCGTTACATGGTTGATATGAGCAATAACACGCGTTTCGTATTTGGGTCAAGGAAAGCCATCCTGGAATGGATGATGAATTTCAAAGGCAAGTTTATGAAGTTGGAAAAACAAGGGAACTTTGTTGTTTTCAAGAATTCATATTACATGGAAAGTTAGATATCAGGTTCGAAGAATACGGAGAGGAAGAGCCGCTGCATGTGGTGGGGTGGTTTTACGCTGAATCGGTTAATAGCGTATCGGTGAATTTTGATCATGGTTTGGTAAAAATGTACCATCAAATTGAGATAATAAACTCCAATGGTTTGGAGTTCCTGCAGGAATTGATGGAAGTCGGGATGGCTAACGTTAATCGAACTATAGCAGTGTTGGATCTTGAACGAATGATTCAATCAAGAATAATTACGTTGCAGGAGGAAGCTGAACAGGAAGAAATGAAATTGCCTGCATCTGATGATGATCAGTCATCAGACGAAGTAGATTCATATTAGTTATGTTATGTTTAATTTTTTTTTCATTTAAGTAGGTTTATTCTGTTTTTTGTTATATATATATTATTATGTATTTTTGTTTTATAATGAATAATGTTATTTTCCGTTATTATTGAATGAAATTATTGATGATCTTAAATGTATTAATTTCCTAACTCTTTATTTTTTGTGCAAATGAAGTAGAGGGGTTGATATTTAGGGGATCCTCTTTTTGTTTTTAATATGTGTTACCTCAATAGAGCTTTAAATCGTCTGTTGATTTATCTTTCCGTGGTTGTAACACCTTTCAGTACTAAACATCTGATCAGTACTATTAACTGGTATCATGAAAGGAACAGATGTTACTAAACAAGTTTTCCTTACAACAGACGATTGACTTCTTAATGTTGTTTTTAGTAAACATACCTTAAAATATGATTTAGTCTTCCCGTGTGGAAACACGAGATTTCACCTAGTCTATTATAATAATTGAAAGTAATAAATTTCACATGACACACAAAAGGGGCATCCACCTCCGCTATGTGGCATTAATTGATTTTAGGAAAAAAAATAAAAACAAAATTGGATTTTTCTCTCCAGTTTTTTTATCTCATAATTTTTAAACGTTAATATCTTTTATATACAATATTTAAAAAAAAATACACCAAATTAACGACCGTTTTATTATCTTTCCAACGATTACCATAGTGCTATATAAAAAACGGAGAAAAAATGACTATTTTTTTTTGTGGGGTTTTTGTTCATGCAGGAAAAAACACAAAGTGTTAAGATAATTCATTAATCATGTATAGGCAAGTTAGTAATTATGTTCAAATCAGTAAATATGAATTCTACTTTCTACATGTGTTAGCATTGGAGTTGTACATTTTTTTAGGTTAGGTATTAATATTAGAGTTATATATACATTGTTTAAGGCTAGGCGTTAACATTGGAGATACATTGTTAATTGTTTTAGGTTAGATGCTACCCGAAGCTTTTCTGTATGTAACTGTAAAGCGCATCATTCAACTTTATATGTAAAGTTGATATGTCATATTAGATTTCTTAACCTCGAAACGTTCCCGGGGTATACTTTAGTTTAATATATGTAAAATACGAAAAAAATAAAAATTAGAGATTCTTATTTTTTGGGGCGCTAGCCTTTTGCCTAACCTACTAAGCCTCTTGGGCCAGCCTACATAAATCGCCACCATTGGCAGAACCACATGAGGGTCAGGAGAGTTTGTTGTCCCTCCGGCCACCCTCCGGCGAAGCAAATTTCATGTGGAACCGAAATCCAACGATGAGCTGAAATAGAAACTCCTTATAACAAAATTGAAATAGAAATATATAAGTTGAATTTTATTTTTTATTCATTACGTTTTTAACTTAGTAATAAAACATATTAAAAAAGAGTACTTAGCATGAAAATATATTAAAAAAATTTGTATCGTTATTGTGCGTCTTTTTTTAGTTACTTTGTTATAGCTTTTAGTATTTAAACTTTACATTGCCAATCTCCGGTAATAAAAGTCTGGTTCCGGTACTGATCACCACCTAAACCTGTGATTAGATTTCAAAGAACAACACTCAAACTTGGATTAGCAATGAAAAAATAACTTAACTCACAATCAAATGAAATAAATTTAACACAACAAATTTCTTCATCTAAAAGTCGTTGACTTTTTTTTTTTTCTCATTCCATATGTATGTGTGTATAATTGTATATAGGCTGCAAACGAACCGAACGAACACGAACAAACTCTTCTGGAGCCAAAAACAAGGGCAATGATGGTGACAAACGCATCGAGGAGCGTTTAATCTTGAGCCGCACCCCAGTTTTCATCCGGCTGTTACTCCAGCGAGGAAAGTAATGTGGAGGCAGTACGGTTTCAGGGGAACGCCTTACCCAAGTCTCATACTAGGGGTGTTCAAAAAAATCCAAATCCGAATTCGAGTCTGAAAAATCCGATAATCCGAATCCGAATTATCCGAAATTTTGGATAATCCGATTTTCGGATATCTGAAAATCGGATAATCCGAAATTTCGGATAAATCGGATTTGGATCCTGATTTTGAAAATTTTCGGATAATCGGATTATCAGAATCCGAATATTAAAAAAATATATATAAATATATAATATTATATACACTACATAACACATTACACAATCCTAAATCCCTAATCCTCCTAACCCTAAGTCCATACTCCTCCAATCCATAGCAGCCGCTCCTTCTTCTCTTCTCTATAACAGCCCCGTCCAACTCATCTACGACCTCCACAGCTCCCGTCCACCAAACGGTAACTTTTTTTTACATTTTTTTTGTTCCAATTTCGTTTATCTAACTTCAATTTTTGTTTTTTTAATAGGTTCACGTTTTAGACATAAAGGAGAACGTTTTTTTTTCTATTTTTTATTGTTTTTTTAAGTTTCGGATCATCCGTTGGATGATCCGAATTCGAATCCGAAATTTGGATAATCCGAATTTCGGATTTGGATTCTGATCCCAATATTGACTATCCGAAATTCGGATTATCCGAATTTCACCCTCTACTGTGCATGATAGTCTGGGACAGATCTTGATTAGGTTCATCGATTAGGCGGTGTGACATTGAGTCACTCGTAAAAAAGTCACCATTAACAAAAAAAATTAAGGTACTAGGAACCCCAACAATACTCGATAGGGATGTGCGGGTTCTAGCTAATGGGGTCCACCAACTATTTACCAACTATACACACTTCATTTTTTTCTCTCTTTATATTTTATTAAATTTACATATGAAACCATTACAAACTTTTGAGAAAATAGTTAGCAAGAGGTGTATTGCCTGCGTATTGATGAGGCTTAAAGCGTCCGAGAATAGTTTCATTAGATTCACTTGTCCTTTGGGTTGATCGTGAAGTAAGTCTGCACAAAACCAGTGACTAGAATAGCAGTAGCGACCAACAAACCCACTGCTTTCCATGGACTACCCAAGTAGTCGGTAATCAACTCCGCTACCCACGTCTTATATTTGCTCTCGTGGAGCTGCACGATTTCTCGTCGGATTTGATTATACATGTAAACATTAACTGCCACAACTTCAATCTCATCGTACATCGTCGCCACTTCTTCATCACCACCAAGATTATGAAGCAAGATACCAACATGTCGCAACTCCTTCACATCTGCACGCTGTTTAATCAACGACTTCATTACTCGAATATAAGTTGAAACTCGAAAGTCATTCGGATTATGTGCACACATCTCATATGCGATCATGTTCAGGTATATAGCTTTTGTATACGAGGAAACTGTTCTACGCGCAAGCTTAAACTCACCATGAAATCGATACGAGTTAAATTCCATGTCACACGAAGACTCGTCCGGGGTACATCTCATGAAAACCCATCTACCTTTGAGTTGCATTACTGAAGCAAACGATCTACTTCGTTGTACATAATTATATTCCTCATGTAAATTCTTCGTTTTACTGGCTATTTTAGATGAATGGAGACTATGGAAAATGTTCAACGATATGAAATAAGACCTGTAAAGCTCGAGCAGATGAAGGGGCTTCTTGTATTCTAGCACCTTTTTATCCTTCCTTATCATCACCTCGCCATAGTTCAAGTAGTTACAGAATTTGTTCAGGATATCTTCACCTTTATCGTCAGGAAACTTCAACTCTAACAAAACTTTGAGTACTACAAAAGGGATTTGGTTCTCTAGTAACAAAAGATCGCGTGTTACGTTCGCCAAACCTATTGCACCCAAATACTCAAGATTTAAAAATATACTTTGTTGTCCACTTGATAAGTATTCAATATACAACAGAATGAAGCAAGCATCGCGTAACATCATTTGATTAAACTCGTGATCGCTGTAAGCATCTGTAGAGCCATCGATATAACACTTTCTAGCATCATGTACCACCTCAAACACCTTGTTGTATAGAAAACCAATAGATTTTCCGATGCTCAAACGATATCCTTCTAATGTTATGAGTTTGTACTTCTCGGCTTGAGTAAGGGCAGGTTGGTTATGGTGGTACGGGCCTAGTGAAACCACTGCAGGCTCGTAGCACTCACGGTTTTTATGACCTTTCTCACTTTTTAAGATTAACGGTGGTACTTTCTCCATATGTCGTTCACGTTCGTAGATGTTAGTTATCTCTTTGCCTTTAAGGCAGTCAACCCATTCCCTGCTCACGCTACTAATGTAGTCGTTGATCGATTGATTATAGGGGATTTCAATCGTTACATATTCACTTTTAGTCATCTCCATCTCTAATGGGTTTGAGCTGTTGAAATAGCAAAATAGGCATGGTTAGAACTTACAAGTAGCTAAACATACCAAAATAAAAAGAAGAGCGTATTTTTAAGACTTAATAACAATTCATATGGAAATTAATTTTGGATCTTAAATCCACTTGAAAACATATATAACCTAGAACTGAGTGAAACATGAAAAGTATATATTCCTTGTTGTTCAGGACTTGGTTGTAACACAAAACACACATGAAACTTTCACTCAAGATCTGTTCGGTAATAGATGCAAAAGAAAATAAAAAGTGAAAAGTGTTGGCCTAGAAAATCAGATCAAACACGAATAAGAGATATTTAGGGGGACGAATCCACGACTCTTTCTATTCAACCAAACGAACTTACATGGAAAGGGACAAATAAAAGCATTAACCTAAACCGCTATTTATATCAATATTACCATACTAATCCTACTCAAATACTTCTACCAATTCTATTCTAATACTAACTACACATCATTATCTCTACTAATTAAACCAACTTGATAATTCTAAATATTCAAACTAATCTTAACCTTACTAGATAAATCATAACTGATCTAAATCAATCTTTCACTTTAGCTCTTCAACTTAACTCATACATGTTTTAGGTTTAACTTTCAGCATTCCCCTTTTTTCCTAAAACTTGACCATGCTTCTCTAACTTCCCCAATCTAACCACGCGGGTCTTGATAGTTCTTGCTTTCTTTCTTGCTCTTCTTTCTTAAACCACACTAGTTCTTCATCTTCATGCGTCAACTCGAAAACTAGTTTCTTGACGACATTCTTCCTTTCTTTCTTTCTTTCTCCCAGATCTGCTCTTGAGGGCATCAATTCTTCAAAATCTAATCTTGAGGGCATCATTATTCTTTCTACCAGTTTTTTTTTCAGTTGGAATTGATTCCCGATCCCGAAACCAATGTCCAAACACCGCAAAACTTTCTTCTCTTTCAACATTCTTGATTACTTTCTTTTCAAGAAACGAGTTCTTATTTACTACGTTCTTTCAAGAAATGAATTTGAGATCTTCTTTTTTCATGTAACGTCCCTAATTTACTTTCTTACATACATACTTACTTTCATTACTTCATAAAGAAAAACTTTCTTGCTTAACATACTTAACCCAGAACACGTCTGGCAAAAACTAAAACATTTTTTGTTGCTACTTGCTTTCTTCTTTCTTGTTCTCGACTGCAATCGGCCAGCTTGTTTCCATGGCATCTAACCTGCCATCTACTCTTCTTATCTATTCCACAAACTTGCTTTGTGACAAAATAGGAACCGTGTCCTTTCTTCATTCATTCATTTATATTTATAATTACAAAGGTATCTCTATTTTAGGATAGAGATGATCATACATTTAATATACAAATCATACTATACATATATCTATACCCCCGCAGTCGTAGCGGGAGGTGACTGTATGCTGAGACTGTCTCTGAAGTCTTCAAACAGAACGCGTGGTAGACCCTTGGTGAAAATATCTGCCACTTGATACCTCGATGGAACTTGAAAAACCCGAACATGACCTCACTGGACCTGCTCATGTACAAAGTGGATGTCTAACTCGATGTGCTTTGTACGTTGATGCTGGACTGGATTCCCGGATAAATAGATGGCACTAACATTGTCATAATACACCAAAGTAGCCCGAGACAATGGATGATGGAGCTCAAGAAGAAGGTTGCGTAACCAACAAATCTCAGCGACAACATTTGCAACCCCTTGTATTCAGCTTCGGCAGTAGAACGAGAAACTGTGCTTTGTTGTTTAGACGACCATGATAGAAGGCTATCCCCAAAATAAAAACAATATCCACTCGTAGAGCGCCTGGTGTCTGGGCAACCCGCCCAATCTGCATCAGTATAGGAAATAAGTGATTGGTTCGAACCCCCCATGTAGAGTCAGACCAAACGTCACAGTGCCTTTAATGTACCAAATAATCCTCTTCAATGCATTCCATTGATCAATACGAGGAGAGTGCATATGCATGCATACCTGCTGAACAACATAGGATATGTCCGGACGCGTGAATGTCAAGTACTAAAGTGCTCGTGCTAGACTGCGAAACAAAGTACGGTCATGGATCGGGTCAATGGTAGTAGCGCTGAGTTTGCTACTAGCATCAACAGGAGTGGCTACTGGGTTGCACGACTGCATACCGGCACGTGCAATGATGTCAATCACATAGGACTGCTGTGAGAGAAACATGGTGTCTTTGGTACGAGACACAGAGATACCAGATAGATCAGAGGACCTAAGTCCTTCATGACGAGTTCACTGCCAAGACGTTCCATAAGAGAGTGACGAAGACGGTCAGATGAGGAGACGAGAAGAATATCGTCAACATATAAAAATAGGAAAGCTGTATTAGATCCCCGATGAAGTGTGAAAAGAGACGCGTCACACTTGCTGTGAGTGAAACCGATCGTGAGAGCAAAATCCGTGAACCGCTGGTACCAAGCTCTTGGAGCCTGCTTTAGCCCGTATAAAGACTTCTTAAGAGAGCAAACATGATCTGGGAACTATTTATTTCGAAAGCCCATCGGTTGGTGTATGTAAACCATTTCATGGACATTCATATGAAGAAAAGCATTAGTTACGTCCAGCTTAGACATAGCTATATAAAAGACTGTCCAAATAGTAGCCGGTTTGACAACCGGACTAAAAGTCTCACCATAATCAACACCTACCTGTTGTAAACGGCCATCACATACCAATCAGGCCATATACCGCTCCAAAGTGCCATCTGACCGATACTTATTTTTAAACAACCACATCTTCCGTATAAAATTCATATTAGGTTGTCGAGGTACTAATTCCCAAGTTCTGTTTCTAATTAATGCATTATATTCAGTAGTCATAGTAGAATACCATTCCGGTATGGATAAGACATCGGCGGGGTTTTTAGGAATTGGTACAATGGATTTAGTGGTTGTTGTGGTGAGGTTGAAGGGTTGTTTCAGTTTGAAAACACCACTCATTGAGCAAGTATGGGGACGGGTCGGTTGGGGAGCCGGTTGTGGTAGGGTCAGGTGTGACAGCGGTTGGTAAGTTGGTTGTGGCGGGTGGTCAAGAGGCTGTTGTAAGGCGTGTGGGCCAGAGGCGGCAGAGGTATGGATGGGCATTGGGCTTACGGGAGTAGGAGAGGCAGTGTTGGGCCAGTGGGGTCAAGGTTGGGCGGTACAGTTGGGTTAGTGGTAGGCGGCTGGGTTGGGGCCGTTGTAGGGGCTGTTGGGTCTGAGGGTTATTGGGCCAGGCTGACGGGGTCTGACTGTTAGGCCAAGGAGACGGATAGGGTGACCAAGGGGAGTTAAACCATGGGCTGACGAAGGGTCTAGACCACTGCTGTTGGTACCGCCCACGAACGCTGCGCGAGCGGCCTCCTCCTCGTCATCCGTTGGAAGACCGGCCCCGACCATGATTGTACTCCCGTTCATCAGACCGGGGCTGTTCGGAATATGACCGGCTGGTTGTGGTGGCCAGAGCAGAAGACGACGTCTTGGAAGAATCAAGGGCCTGTTCGGCTTTTCTTGTTTCGACCTGAATCAACTTGGAGTGGGCATTGTAGAATGATGGTAGGGGTTCTTGTTGTTGTAAGATAGTTGCAATCCCTTCATACTGTTCATTCAACCTAGAGATTAATTGAAGTACCAATATGTCATTATCTACCGGAGCGTCCACATTTGCTAACTGATCGGCTAGAGTTTTCAACTGTTGACAGCAAGCCTAGATATTAGGAAAGCCATCTAACTGGGTATTGGAAAACTTGTGCATTAGATGGATAGTACATGAACTTTTGTTGTCCTGAAAAAGATCTTCAATGGCTTTCCAAGCATCATATGCGGTGTCGGTGTTGTTGATGATGGTGTGGAGGAGATCTTTGGAGATCGTATATAAATCTATTGTAAAACAATGGTGTCCAGACGATCCCAATCATCACTAGGTTTGGGTGTGGTGGTTGAAGAGGAGGCGATGTCAGTGGGTCTAGGGGTGAGATGGTCATGGACCATAAACGCCTTGCAATGGATTTTAAACAAGGTCGCCCATGATCCATACTGAGAAGATTCGATCTACGGGATAATAGGAATGTAGTTATTAATATTGGAGACGGTGGTGGGGGGGTAAAGTTTGGATTCGACAGTAATGGGTGGGGTAGCAGAGGTCGATGGTGATGTCACGATGTTGGAGAAGGAGGGTATTGGTGAGGATAGACTATGCTGATTAAGAATAAGAGAGGGACAACAGTCGGGTCAGGGAATGATCAACTGAACAGGAAGAAGTCGGCAAGAGGTTCGGTCGACAGAAGAAGAATGCGACCGAAGGAAAAGAGGATGACAACAGAGGAGTGGGGTAGGATTTTGGCTCACTGGACTTGTGATACCATGATAGAAAAGGAACCGTGCCCTCTCTTCGTATATTTATAATTAGAAAGGGATCTCTATTTTAGAATAGAGATAATAATAAATTTAATATACATATCATACACATATATCTATTACTTTGTTATTTTTGGTGCCCATAATGATTACAGCCACTATTCTATTTCTTGATCTTCGATTTCAACTAGAGATTAAACATAATCCCTAGTATGTTTTCGCAAATGGTGGTGACAAAAATACTTTTCGATTTTGTAATTTTCTTCTGACACAAATCAATTTACGACTTACCTAAAAAAAAAAACACTTTTGCAAAGCTTGTTCAGAATTAAAAGAAACATGCGACACAATTTCGAGCCGGCAAAACCAATTTCAGGAAACCCATCGCTACGCACACTGGTCGAATATTTCTTGTGCGTCAAGTCAAGTCGTGTCTGCCACCATCGCTACAGCCCCGCGAGGGGCGGCTCCCCTTTTGGAAAACGACTCTCAAAACGACCAAGCTCTGATACCAGAAAAGAAGGTTGAGGCGGTGTGTTGAACCAGTACTCAAAAAATTTCGTTCTACCTTTTCTTTCTTGGCGTTTCCTATCTTTAAGAGCTAACTAGCTCTGATACCAATTGTTGGCCCAGATAATAAGATCAAACATGAACACAAAATATTTAGGGGGACGAATCCGCGACTCTTTCAATTCAACCAAACGAACTTACAAGCAAAAGGACAAATAAAATCATTAACCTAGACCCCTATTTATATCAATATTACCATACTAATTCTACTCAAATACTTCTACCAATTCTATTCTAATAATAACTTCACATCATTATCTCTACTAATGAAACTAACTAGATAATTCCAAACATTCAAACTAAACTTAACCTAACTAGATAAATCAAATAACTAATCTAAATCAATCTTTTACCTTGGTTCTTCAACATTCAGCTTATCTGTGTTTTAGGATTAACTTTCAACAAAAAGTTTGCTTTGCTATCTTATTTTATTCGATAACCAAAGGCTACAAATAGCCTACATGGTACAAAGACTAAATGGAAATAAAATCTCACCACAAAATACGGAATAGCACGAAATTCCAAACCTGCCGCATCAACATGCCACATTATTGTAACCAGAACGATTTCAATCCCACTTATTTCTACAATAATAAACCATTCCGAACCTACACGTCACACCCCACGTCTACACAAAAGAAACAAGTAATATATATTGTGTGTATGTGTCCCCACCCCCAATTCCATTTTGGAGCCGTCCAATATTCTGGACAATGAAGTGGTTTGGAATTCTGGACTTGATTACTAACTGTAGTTGACCCATTAACTACTGAACCGACCCATGACCTGTATGATGGACTTATGAACGAACCCGATTAATCCAACATTATGTTGGATTACTGAATTGTGACTTGTAAGAGTTAAACCTTGAGGGCTCGGGAGGAGATTAGGTTACGATTAATTATTAATTATAAACTAATATCATAATTAACTTAATCCTACACACACTCCTTATTGTAGCTGACAAAAGCCAAAAGCCTCCTATTCCCTATTTAGTTTCAGCCGCAAAAAGAAACAAGCCACTTTTAGGCCTTTGCATGTTCCAGCCAAAAAGCAAACAGCTCTTCTCACCCTTTGTGTCTTTCTCGGTGAACCAAGACAACCCCTGGCCGTCGCCACTGTGAATTGGTGCCGCTGCCCTAGCCCCGCGGTCTGCCCATTTTGTAATCTTGTTTGTTTTTCTAGCTCTTGTTTGTTGTTTCTCGGTGTCTTAAACGATTAATTATTAACCACTCAGATATATTTTTATCATTGGTAGATTAATATTCAATACTGTATTTGTATGTTTGTAACTATGAGACTATTAGTTAATTTTGGTGTTATTTATAAATAGGGCTATACAATGCAAAATAAATGAGAAGGATACAAAAAAAACATAGTAATCATGAAATATAACACAATGAGTCACAAAATATAATACAATGCCAAGAAATATAGCACAATGCTTAGGAAAAAAAGACACAATGAATCAACAAAATAACACAATGAAGAAAATAAAAAAAAGACACAATGACACATAAAAAATACAATGATCGAACCCAAATTCTAAAAACTACAAGCTAAAGATATTATAAACCGAAAACCTAAAAACTAAGATAGTAGGGTTCAATGACACGGTTCCAATGCTGCTTGTTGAGTTCAATCGGAGTCAGTTTGATGCCCTTCCTACGACTTCATATTTTTCTTTCATTGTTTATTTGATCGTAACTCTTATTAATATTCAGCTTCGTTCTATTAGTTATATATTTAATTAATAATAAATATATCAAAATGGTTTTGGTAAATGCAAAATTGACACAATTGGAACCTAATACATTCCTCACTTAGATCAGGTGTAGTGGTAATATGAAATGGGTGTGGATTGCCCAAAAAACGCCGTACAATGCTCCAACACCGCCCCCGGGGCATTTTTCTTCTTTTTTTGGCTTTAGCGTGAAAATTTTCACGGCGTAGAATTTTTTTTTTTTTTTTTTTTTTTTTTTTTTTTTTTTTGAGGGCTAATCACATTCTCCCACTTAGAGTGGAGGGCGTGAATCTTCATCACCACTACGTTTGATGTTAAATTTTAAATTAGTTTGTTATTAAGGTATTTTATCTTTTGTAGACTCTTAATATATAGGAGGCTAAAAAGGTCTAAACACATGCTCAATGAGCTACTCTATTAGAAATAGATACATCCATTGTTTATAAACAAATTTAGCATAACCTTGTATTTTAGTCGCATGATGCTTGCTCTCTACAAAAGTTATGCGACTTGGTGGTCATCATCCCATCACACTCATCATACTATCACATCAAATTGTGTCATCTTATTTCATCATATTCTATCACATTTCATCTTTAAACCCATGTGGCGGTATTCACAATTATCACCAAAACCATCACACACAATCAACTTGTGACACCTCATTCTATCACATCAATTACTATTTTTTAATAAAAAAAGAAAGAGAAAGTGAGTTTTAATGGGACCATAGGCTCATGGACCACCAACTTTTTATAATATTTAAAAAAATAAATTGGAAGTGGCCAGCCAATAGCCCAATAGTCTACCGTGATACCTATCACAATGTGTTTGAATCACTAGCGTGATAGCCATGGTGAGGCAGTGTATCACGGGATCACAGCTATCACGGGGTGGTCATCACGGACCACCCCGTCCTCCCTAAGTGAAAGCTTATTGTAGTATTTGAAAATGAAAAACTGTTGTTTAAAAACAAAAAATAAAAACAATCATTTTCTTTCTCATCCACCATTCTTCATAATATTAATATCTTTATATTTCTAGATCATCACAATCGTATACACGGATGGTCCCTCTAGTTGGTTTATATCTAAGTGTGTATGTGTATGTTAGAACCCTTTAAACACATAAATATATCTTAATTTGATATTTTTAATAAATAAAGGTAAGGATTAATAATGTTATATATATTTACACTGGGGGATATTATTTACACAAGAAGGAAAAGTTAATTTTCACAGCCCTCTACGGCCCGTATAGGGCTCTACGGGCCGTAGAGGGTGTCAGTGTAATAAATGCTCAACCCTCTACGTCCCGTAAAGCCCTATACGGCCCGTAGAGGGGAGTTTGGTGGGGTTCATTTAAACCCTATACGGGCCGTAGAGACCTCTACGGCCCGTAGGCAGTACGAGGTACGAGGTGATTGAATGAAGTGTCTGACATTCAGTGTGTCAGTCTGAAAAGTCTCTGGAAAAGCTAAACCTATACGGGCCGTAGAGGGCTATACGGCCCGTAGGAAACCTGGTTGTTGGGAGCATTAAACCCTATACGGCCCGTATAGGCCTCTACGGGCCGTAGAGGGTCCAGATATATTCTTCTTCCTTGTCTTCTTTCTTCAGTTAACGAAAGAAAATTTAAAAACGCGGTGCACAAAAATCCGATCGATTCCAAGCTACCACGATGTCTTCGGGTCACTACAGTAATGGTTCGGATGAATGGGAGTATTCGTTTAGCCTATCTCACGTCTCGGAAAGCCTTTTCGGAGCCGTGGTGGAACGTGGTGAGGAGGAGGTTAGCTCCGTTGTTCGCTATGGTGACGGGAATGCACTACCCGATTTGAACCTGCTGCCCGATTTGAACGAGGAGTACGTAGAAGAACCGGGGTCATTTTACTTGCCTCCGCCAAGTCATCCACAGTACGAGGGAGGTGATAACGGTGGCGAGGAACCTGTCCCGGATGTTTCGTACGAAACGAATCAGGTGTGTTTATGAATTTGCACTTGTTTATAATTTAGACCGGTGTATATTTAGACTCGTATATTTAGGGTTTGTGAGATATTTAGACCCGTGTACATATTTAGACTCGTACCTAAATTTGTTTTAGGGTTTGTGATATATTAGTTGTTATTTGAACTCGTAGGGTTTGTGAGATTTGAACTCGTATATATTAGTTGTTATTTGAACTCGTAGGGTTTGTGAGATTTGAAGTCGTAAGGTTTGTGAGATTTGAACTCGTATATATTAGTTGCTATTTGAAGTCGTATATAAATTTTGCAGGTATTCAGGTCTCTTAAAGACCTCACAGAGTGGGTTTATCAAAGAGCAAAAAAAAATGGTTACATTACCGTATACTCACGTACTGTTTCGGAAGGCAGGGGGGCGAATAGGAGGGTAACGACGGCATGGATACGATGTGACCGTAGTGGCGTACATCATAGTGTAGCCACGGTTCGAAAGACGGGCAGTAAAAAATGTAATTGCCCGTTTGAACTAATAGGGAGATACCACTACGGCCACGATGGTTATATTTTGGAGGTCCAAAACCAAACACATAATCACAAACCTTTCCAACACATCGAGGGTCACGCGTATGCTAGGAGGCTGGGTCCGGCCGAGTTAAAATTGGTGGATACACTTTATTTTCAAAATGTTACGCCAGTAGACATACATTCGGCCGTTAGAAAACAAAACCCGGATAGTCCCTGCATCTTAAGAGACATACATAACACAATAACCAAGGTTAAGCATTTGTTATACGGCGGCAGGACTCAAATGCAGGTATTATTATTATTATTATTATTATTATTTTTATTATTATTATTATTATTATTATTATTATTATTATTTTAATTATTATTATTATTGCTATGCAGGTACTCGAAGCCACATTGGTGGAAAAAAAATTTGTTTACTTCACCCGGAGGAATGCCTCGACAAATGCGATCGAGGATATTTTGTTTGTCCATCCCACCTCGCACAGGTTATGGCGTGCGTTCCCGCATGTGCTGATGATTGATGCGACCTACAAAACGAACGAGCATAAACTTCCGTTTATTCAAGTTGTGGGGATGACATCAACATCCAAGTCGTTTATTGTCGCCCATGCATTCATCTCCCGTGAAAAGAAAGATAACTACTTGTGGGTGATACAAAGGCTTAAAGAGTTGCTAGAAGATAGTACGGAGCCCCGTGCTATAGTTACTGATTGTGAGAAAGCCTTGATGAATGCATGCGACATTGTATTTCCAGCAGCTTCGAAGTTGTTATGCAGGTATACATGTTGTTATTATTATTATTATTATTATTATTATTATTATTATTATTATTGTTGTTGTTGTTGTTGTTGTTGTTATGCATTCAGGTGGCACATTCAACGAAATATACTGAAGCACTGCAGACAAGCCTTTGGAGATGAAGATTGGAAAATATTCGTGAAATCTTTTAAGCGATTATGTAGATCTTCATCTCCGGCATTTTATCAGCACTGGTTAGACCGATTCTACAGACGACTATGTCAAGACGAACGAACTGGTACATATTTTATTAATTTAGTTTAAAACGCATACACACATTAACAAATATCTTTGTTCTATCTTTACAGGTGTTTTTAAATATATAGACCGGGTCTGGCTCCGTGACTACAAAGAAAGGTTTGTTTCTGCATGGACAGACACAAACTACAACTTTGGTCAGTATACGACCAACAGAGCTGAGAGCCAGCATTCACGGTTTAAGATGCACATTAAGGGGCCGAACAACTCGCTCCACAAACTTGTGATGATTGCAGACGATGTGGTAACGTCACAAGAGAGGGCAATAAACCACTCGTTTGAAGAGAGTTTGTCTGTGAAAAAGGTGCACCATGACTTACCGATTTTTGAGGACCTACTCGGTAACGTTTCCCATGCAGCGATCGAGAAGATGATAAATGAGATAAAAAATATAGAGAAGTTGAGGAAACGAAAAAAGAGTTGTGGTCACCAGCTTTTCGCGAGTTCTGGGTTACCGTGTGCATGTCGATTAGATTCGTATATAAATAAAGGTAATACCATTACTTTATTATTATTATTATTATTATTATTATTATTATTATTATTATTATTATTATTTTATTGAATACAGGAATAAAAATTCAGCTGTCCGAAATAGACGTCTTCTGGACACGACTGAATTACGAACCGGAAGTAGTATGGAGCGAACCTGACCTTGCGAGTGAGTGGGAAATAGTCAAAGAGACACTGCTGTCTCAATCACCACGCGTTCAGAGAAATATGTTGTCAAAAATAAAGTCGGTGGTAAATCCAAGTATGACTGACACTCAACCTCCTGAGGTACAAAAGAATACTCGTGGGCGCCCAACTACAAAATCAAAGAAAAAAAATCAGCAGGAGGATGCGCAAGAAGACGTTAGTATTATTATTATTATTATTATTATTATTATTATTATTATTATTATTATTATTATTATTATTATTATTATTATTATTATTATTATTTATTATTATTTATTATTGTTATTGTTATTATAATTTTATTGTTATCCATTGTAGGAAGACGAGCCTGTTAGAAGACGTAGGCCATCAGACCCAGGTAGAGATACAATGAGAGTGTGTAGCAAAAAGTATCCACTCTTAAGAGGGGACAGGTACATAAATAACTATTTATACATACATACATACATATATATACAGTACACATCCCTAATCATGATTTCCCAATGTTTGGCTGTGACAGGTATAAATTTGTGCTTAGAGCATTTAAGCATCAGATTGATCCCCTGTATCGACGGTTTGTCACGCATATTCAAGATGTTCAGCCAGACGGTAACTGTGGGTTCCGATCTGTAGCTGTGGCTTTGGATAGGGAGGAGGAAGACTGGGATTTGATCCGCCACGTTCTTAAAGTAGAGTTGATGGGTCAATACCATGAGGACTGGTACGAGATTTTGAACGGATTCGACGATAACGCGTTCGCCCGCATATACTCGTCCATAGATTGGAGTGGACTCGGGAATGCACCACACTCAAAATGGATGGAGATGCCTTTGACTGGATTAGTGATTGCTCAGGCATTTGGTGTGGTCCTTCAATTCTTCAGTCCTCTTGGAGCGTGCACATTCTTCCCTATTCACATTCATCCTGAAAGCGTGATACAACATCGGGTCATTTCGATGGCCTTCGTGAACGGCAACCACTTCATAATGCTTAAGCTAGCAGACGACGCTCCGATGCCTTATCCGAGCGGAGCATGGAGGCGTTGGGTAGATGTAAATCACAACCCATGGTTAGCACTATACAGGGATCGTCTTGATGAGGGGCGTAGGCTATCTCAAACAGATCCAGAGTGGTTTGACCTAACAGGCTGTCCTGATTCTTCTAATAGTTCGGTTTAAATTTGTTTTTATAATGTATAATGATTTATTAAATACATTTTTTTATTTTTTATTATTATTTTACATATACAATATGAAATGAAAACGTTATTTTATAAAAAAAACCTATACCACATAATTAAAACTAACAAAATTAAAAAAAAACAAAACTTGAATTGGGCCGTAGAGGGCCCTATGGGCCGTAGGCAATTTTTATCTACGGGTCGTAGGGCCCTCTACGAGCCGTAGACTTCTGGAAAATGCTCGTAGACACCATCTATGGCTCGTAGAGGCCATTGAGCCTACGAGCCGTAGAGGCTTCTACGAGCCGTAGGCATAAAGTTTTGATTTCTAAAATTTTTTTAAAGTTTATAAAAACTTAATCAGTAGTTTTTTAAAAAAATTTGGAGTCTACGACCCGTATAGGTCCCTACGGGCCGTAGACAAGGATTTTTTTAAAAAAAAAATGGGTTTTCAGGTATATGTTATATATAATTTTTCTGGGTAATTAATCAGCGAACTGGTAGCCCAGATGGTCCCCATTGTGTGTATAAGTGTGTATGTGTATGTGTGTGTGTGATACTTGATAGGCATAAGATCGATTCACGTCCCAAACGTTTTTTTTTAATTTTGTTCACCTACGGGTCGTAGAGACCACTACGAGCCGTAGGTAAACAGGTTAATTTTGTTTACCTACGGCTCGTAGAGACCCCTACGAGCCGTAGGTAAACAGGTTAATTTTGTTTACCTACGGCTCGTAGAGACCCCTACGGGCCGTAGATAAGTTATTAAAACCCATTTGAAACAGATCGATCTGTTCATTGTCTCCCACAACAACAATAAACCCAACCCTAACCCCCTCTGCCCCCTTTCTTCTTCTATCGCCACCACCACCCTAAACCACCACCACCACCCTAAACCACCACCACCACGACCGGCCCACCACTTTCAACCCGAATCCATCCATCAAGACCATCAAGACCCTACTTTCAACCCGGATCCATCCCCCATTTTCGAAACAGGTTAGTTTTTTTTTTTTCAGTTAATTATAATTAGTTTTTATGTTTTAATTAGTTAATTGTTATACATTATTGTTGATGGTTGTAGATAATTGTTAGATTTTAGTTTTTTTTTTCATTTTTTTTCAGTTTTTTTCAGATTTAGGGGTTTAGGGGTCGTCGTGGTGGTTTGTTGATTGGTTTTTGTTGTTGATTGTTGTTGATTGGGTTTAGCGAGTATAATGTTATTAGTTTTGGCGATTCTTTTGAATCGCCAAAAACTATATAGTTTTGGCGTTTCTTTTGAATCGCCAAAACTATATAGTTTTGGCGATTCTTTTGAAACGCCAAAACTATATTAGTTTTTGGCGTTTCTTTTGAATCGCCAAAACTATATTAGTTTTGGCGATTCTTTTGAATCGCCAAAAACTATATAGTTTTGGCGATTCTTTTGAAACGCCAAAACTATATTAGTTTTGGCGATTCTTTTGAATCGCCAAAAACTATATAGTTTTGGCGATTCTTTTGAATCGCCAAAAACTATATAGTTTTGGCGATTCTTTTGAATCGCCAAAACTATATTAGTTTTGGCGATTCTTTTGAATCGCCAAAAACTATATAGTTTTGGCGATTCTTTTGAAACGCCAAAACTATATTAGTTTTGGCGTTTCTTTTGAATCGCCAAAACTATATTAGTTTTGGCGATTCTTTTGAATCGCCAAAAACTATATTAGTTTTGGCGATTCTTTTGAATCGCCAAAAACTATATAGTTTTGGCGATTCTTTTGAAACGCCTTAATTATAGAAACGCCATAACTAACTATATATTCTTTGATTTTGCAGTTATGGCACATTTGGTAGACGAGCAGTACATGGGCGAGGAGGAGGAGGAGCAGCAGCAGGAGGAGGATGAGGCCGCGGTGCAGGCGGGGGCTGACATGGCAGGGGGTGACATGTCAGGCTATGAGCATTGCATTTTTCTGCGCGTCGATTACGCGGGTGCCAGATTTCATAGGTTGAGGAAGAAGAAGACTGTGCCGGCGCGTGGGATTTCTTGGGCCGCGCTTCGGGCGTGTAGGGGTGCTGAGGCGATTGCCCGACAGTGGATCCCGGAAGGGAGCCCACTGGACAGGTTTTTCGACGACTTCTGCGCCCCGTCCCATAGGCCGTTGGTGATAGAGTTTCTATCCACCTTTCGGTTTCGCCCGCCCGGTGCCGGATCGTCGGACGCCGGATCGTCGGGCGCCGGATCTTCAGGCCGCCCACCGAGTGACATTGAGTTTTCCATACTCGGCGTTGAGTATGGTTATTCTCTAGATGACTGGGCTACGCACCTCCGGTGGTACACTCGCGACGACCTTGTAGAGGTATTAATATTATTTTTATTTTTATTATTATTATTTTTGTTTTTGTTCTTATTCGAAATGTTAATGTTAATGTTAATGTTCAGGATGTCTACACTAGGGCGGTGACTACTGTCGCTGATGACGACCTCTATGCGTGGTGGCCCACCATTGGCGGTCCCGTGTTCGGCAACCCGACAGAGAAGTATTATTATTATTATTATTATCATCATCATTATTATTTTTTTTCAATATCTTTGTTCTGATTATTATTTACTATTATTATGCTGTGCAGGGATAGGTGTGACAGGGCATCCAACATTCGTCACCCCGTAGTTCGTTACATTCACCGTTGCATTACTTATTCCCTAACGGCACGGGGGAATAGTAACGAGCGGGTGACGAAGACGGACCTGATGTACCTGCATTGCATACTCACCGGCAAGCCGATTGCCTTGCATCGGGTCATGGCCGAGTTTTTTGCCGCCTTCCCCCATAAGCCGTTGAAGGGAGGCCTCCCATGCGGGGGGCTCATCAGCAGGATTGCTGAGCGCTGCGATGGCGTGAAGTATTACGGTTATGTTAACCGTAATCGGTTTCCGTCACTACCGCCCAGGTATTTCGGTTATTAATGTTGTTGTTATTATTATTATTATTATTATTATTATTATTATTATTATTATTATTATTATTATTAATGTTAATGTTTTTGAGTTTCTTTCAGCCCATTAGGTCTACAAACGATGAAGGCTATGCTTTGTGCGGCGAAGAAGGCGAAGACGCCGGATCATGATGAGTACCACTATCTGATTGGCACCGGTGGCGTGGAGTTTGTGCATGAGCCGTTAGTACATCGGGGCCTTAGAGGTATTATTATTATTATTATTATTATTATTATTATTATTATTATTACTATTATTATTTGGGAAACTTGTAGACAACTTGTGTTGTCTGGATTGCCTAAAAACAGGGGAAACTCTGCCCAATTTTTTTATAAAATCCTGGAATATTATTATTATTTATTAATTATTTATTGTTATCCATTGCAGGTGATGCTGTGGAGGTCGGGTTGCAGTTTGTGCATGAGCAGGAGGGGGGCGGTCTTAGGGACGTCGAGATGCCTCAGCAGCAGCCTGAGGACTTGCAGATACCGGGGCGCGTTTATCACTCCCTCAGGTTGCCTCCTGATGTTAGGGCGGACGTTCGTGCGGCTGCCGAGGAGGCTGTCCAGATGCGTGCATGGCGTCAGCAGCAGGACGCCTGGTGTCAGCAGCAGGACGCCTGGCGTCAGCAGCAGGACGCCTGGCGTCAGCAGCAGGACGCCTGGCGTCAGCAGCAGGACGCCGATACGCGTCAGTGGCGTGATCGGCAGGACGACGCGATGCGCTGGTTGATTGCTGGCCAGCAGGATATGTATCGCCACCTAGGCATGCAGGCTCGTGTCCCACCGACTTTAGGGACCAGCACGCACGAGCCCGTGACGTCCTCCCAGCAGCCCGACACGTCTTCGCAGGAGCCCGGGACCGCGCCGCCGACTGACTCTACGATGTTTTATTTCTGATCATCTTATGTATTTAAACAATCTTTATTTTGAACGCTTCTGTTAACTTTTAGTTTTATTTTGTTGCGTATATAAACGATTAGTTTTATTTTGAACGTTTCTGTTAACGTTTATTTTACACGCTTATCGAGACGACGTTGGTTTATATTGGTTTATGTTATAAACAATTGTGTTCACGTTTTACATGCTTGTGTTAATGTATTACATGCTCGGGATTAATTATTACATAATTAAAATGATTTAAAAAAAAAAAAAACCATATCTACGGGTCGTATAGACCTATACGGGCCGTAGAGGCTGCCTAAGACTGGTTTATGTTATATTAAAACTTTCCAACTAAGAAACCAGCGAACTGGTAGCCCAGATGGTCCCCATATGCTTAATAAGACTTTGTGTGTGTGATTGTGTGATAATGTGCCTAAGATCGAACCTCGTCCCAAACGTTTTTGGTTTTTTTTTTGTCTACGACCCGTAGGGGCCTATACGGGCCGTAGGCACCATAAAACACCAATCTTCTGCTTCTTCATTCTCAAAAATATTAAGACTACTTCTACGAGCCGTAGAGGCCTCTACGGCTCGTAGGCAATCATTAGCAATGATTGTATGATTACCAATCATTGGTAATGAGTACCTACGAGCCGTAGAGGCCTCTACGGCTCGTAGAAGTCTGAAAAAAGTGGCTCTACGAGCCGTAGAGCTCTCTACGACCCGTATAGGGTTGTCTGAATAAAATTACTACTTGTGCAAATATCCGGAGCCTTTACACTAACCCTTTCCCACACACACTGACACACTCATATTCTCCCCATCTATAATCTCTCATTGTGTATATGTATGGTTTTGTTTTGTCCAACGCCCACACGCGGGTCACTGAAACATGATTTTGATAGAAAATATTGTAAGATAGAGAACAGTTTACAAACTTACCAATTCGTTTTTTAAAATACAATTTTTCTAATTTTCTTAAGGAGCAATAGCTCTCCATTTATAACGCGTTGAGCTTCACGTATAGGGGCAGCTAGAATTCTAGATAAATAAAATGAAAATTACTTGAAATAGCATAACGAATCTATTGACAAATTTAGGTTTTTCCAATTGAGTGTTACATATATGTGTGTGTAACTGTGTATATATATATATAGAGAGAGAGAGAGAGAGATACCTTTCTGGTGCTGTTGATGACATGTCTTGAATTGGGTTCTTGGAATGGAGAAGAGATCTAGTGAACAAAGCTTAAGGTATGTGGTGACTATATAGCATAAGCAAAAGTGTGGGTTGCAAGCAAGTTCCAAGAATAAATAATTTGCTTGCAATCTTTGGGTAACAAAAGCATCAATCCCATGTCTTTAACTTTAAATATTCCAAATACAACATTTCACTTAACCATAGTAATACCAAATTTACGATATCTAATAGAGGATGAATGAAACTTATTGATTATGAAATATATGAACTTCAAACACCTTCATTCTTGTACCGAAAACGAGATGTTACAATCATGATGAGAATTGGTCAAATATAATGGTATTTGGTCAAACATAGTCATAGCTGATTAATCGTATCAATATTTGGTCAACATAGTTAGTCTTGGTCACTAATGGTAAATCATGACAAAAGTATTAATACACCATAACTAGTGAAACATATTCATACTTGATCAGTATCAATACTTGGTCGCCGCTAAAACTCCAGTTCGTTGTAGTGCTAGAAAAACCATGACGATAATTTGTTAAATATAAAGATTGATAGTGTTGAGTAAAGATAATCAACATTTATCACTGACGAAGATCATTGATCAAGCTTAACAAATACACTTTGTTGAAGCCAGTGGCGGATTCAAGATTTTTTTTTCTATGGGTTCCTTTTTTTGGTGGTCAATTTTCTCACGACCAAATGTTAGAATTTTCGGGTCGGGTTAGAAAAGTAACCATTCCATTCACCCTAGAATTTTGGGGTCGGGTTGGATCATAAAACTTATAATTACAAAACTATCCAAAATACTGAGCAAGAAGGAAATCAAATACCGACTTCATGGGCTGCCCCAGTACAAGGATAAAATTTTCCGCATTCATGTCTATGTAAAGAACTAAAGATACATACAAAACCTGTAGCAAATCAATATAATTAGAAATAGACATACAAATTTATTAATAAAAGTGGCCCTCAATGTTATAATCAAGCAACATTAGTGGTTGCAAGGATCGTCGTTTTGTTTTGCTCTTATATTTCTTGAGTGTCGTTTCCATGGTATACATCATGTCCATAGATGTGGTAAATAAGTAAATATCACATTTCAATATCACTTTCACCTAACACTAAGACTATCAACCAAACCATAAACACTCCCATCACAACTCCAAATCTCTCTGGATATACATACTACCACCGTACCACGGTACCACCCTAGTCACCAATTCCAGAAAACTAAAAACCAAGAATTCGATGAAGACAACAAAAGCTTAGAGCTTAGTGCCTCACTATCGTAAATTGCCCCAATTGAAGATCTAAAAGTTCAATTTTTTATTAACAACAGTTCAATCTTCTATGTCCTTAAGTATTTCATAATTAGTATTGTTAGTGAAGTTGGTCCTTCAGGATCACAAAACGAATAACCCATATGATCATAGAGTGTTTAAGAGTGGGAATAGGCACTCTAGGGTACTTCCCTAGCCGGCTAGCCCAACCACTCCCACTCTGTCATTTTAAAATAGACCCAAAGTATCATAAAATCATCAAATCACTGACCACACTCTAGGGTAATTTGCCTATAACCTTTTTTGTTTCATTTTTTCATTTCATTAAAACAAATAAACATTAAAAAAAATACATTTATATTGATAAAACACAAACATTACAAAAAAATAAAAAAACACAAATATTGCATTAAACTAGAAAAACACACTTAAACTACAAAATATAAAGTAATTTAGGCACGACCCTATCATTTGCTAGACGGAAATGTAGGGAAATTCCCCGTTGTATCGACTTTGATACTCAATTTGGCTGACCGCAATGGCCACGTCCTTGGGGGTATTCGCACTCTTGCAAAGTTCTTCGATAGTGACACATATTAAATACGAATACAAACGTCTAAAAATATGTTTTCTATATACCCAACACTTTAATATTTTTATTACGGTTCTGTTTTATATATTATTAGAAATGATTAACTAGTGGGTATATTTAAAGGGTGCTAATATTTAGACACTAAAAAGAATTATCTTGACACCCTAAGTACTCCTCGTATTGACTAATACAAGGAGTATAGAAGTCAAAGGCTGCATACTGACATGTAAGGGAATGTCAGATCTGAAACCTCTTATTAATATGTCTTGTATTGACCAATACAAGGAATACCAAGCATATTAGAGCCCAGTATTGAGATTGATACTAGGCTGAGAAGTGATATGAGGTCTAATATGCCACGTATAGACCTATATGAGGCATATTGACTGTCACACCCTCAAATTCCACTTGCGGTGTTTTACTGCGAGGCTCGTGACACACCAGAATCCAAGTTGACGGTCACAATAAATGACAACTATATGTAAAAATAAGTAAACCAAACCATGCAAAATTTTATAACGTAAAACCATCACATCGGAAGCTTTAGTAAGTTTACAACCCAATAGTAAAATAACAAATGTCTGATGACGTTTGTAACATATGCAAATGCAACCTAGACGCCGTGTGAATCCGTGTGCCTAATCCATAAGCTGCTACCTTAATGACCTGAGAAAACATGCTAAAAATGTCAACATATAATGCTGGTGAGTTCACAGGTTTTTAATAAACGTTTCCATAAGTTTGAAAGATCAATCCCATTACTACTATGTTACATGAACGTTAGCTAGACGTATGTATTGATACTTCTACGGTTAGAAACCATTACTGACATGTAACCATATATGAATGCCCAAATGTTGGGCTACCGTCATCCTCGGTAGGCCCGAAAGTTAGAGACAATATGCACCCGTCCGACCTCCAGCCGACCCATGCTAAAAACGTTAGCAAATAATGCCGGTGAGTTCACAGGTTTTTAATGAATACCGATGCCAATGAATACCGACTCCCAAATGAATACCCATGGTCAATGCAGACCACATGTATGCAAAACATATGAAAACCTGTTACTACTGCGATTGGAAAACCATTACTGGACTCGAATACTGTGAATACTGAATACGTGCCCGAATGAATACTGAATACTGAATACTGCATACTGAATATTGAATACCTAAGAGACAACATGCACCTGTCCGACCTCCAGTCGACGAGTGGGGCCGGTCAAGCCCAAATAGATCTATCCACGTTTCCCCCGTTGTGCATCCCCGTACATTCATGGTTCTCCCCGGGACTTCCAAAGATCGCATAGTAATATAATGAATACTCCAAAACATAATGAATACTTGAAAACATAATGAATACTCCAAAACCCAATGAATTCGTGAATACCAAAACATAGTTGACACACCTTTCATGAAAACATAGTTGAAACGCCTTTTATGAAAACATAGTTGACACACCTTTCATGAAAACATAGTTGAAACGCCTTTTATGAAAACATAGTTGACACACGTTTAAAGAATACAGCATGTTTTCTCCCCCGAAAATGTAAAACCAGTAAAAGAGTGGGGCCGTGAAACTCACCTTAGAGTGCGTCTTCTAATAACTAGAAATCCAACATGTGTATGATAATCCCAACTAATGGCAACCTATCAATGAGTTTACATAAGTGTGATGACTACTAACCCGAAGGCTAACTAGTCCCCGATTGTCCAGATCTTGACTACGTGTGTTAAAAAGTGGGTTTAAACGTTAACCAGACATACCAGACAGACCCGACATCCCGTTGGTGACCCATTACATCAATTAGTTATGCACATAAGGTTAACACATAAGTTTCAAGCACAAAACACTAGTTTGCATCAAAAATCGCATATACGAAGTCGTAAGGTCGAATCGGGAGTTTATTGTGTTTGGTTCGCCCCCAAGGGCTTCTGGTTCGACCTATGGACCCTTGGTTCAACCCTCATGATGTTCATTCAACCTATTCACAAGTTCATTTGACCTAACACATGTTTATTTGACCCTAACATATGTTTATTCGACCTTAACGTATGTTAATTCGACCCTAACACGTGTTAATTTGCCCCCAGGCACCCAGATTCGACCCCAGGCACCCACATTCGACCCCCAGACACCCACATTCGACCCTATGGTTCTACATTCGACCCATTTGAGCCACCTTCGACCCTTTTGAGCCACGTTCGACCCTTTTGAGCCACGTTCGACCGTTTGCTGCAGAACTTCATAAAACGCACCAAAACGCATCTAAGCGGTCCAAAAACATCATGAACATCACCAATCACAGCAATTAACTATCATTAATATATTCCTACAAAACCTACCAATTTTATCCCGAAATCCGTTCGTTTTACAAGTTACCCAAAATAGCAAATTATGGAGATGTCACATCAAACGCATGCAATCTTTACCCAATTAGGAAACTTTCTGAAATCAATCAATAATCAACTTAATATACTCAGATTATCATGAACAAGAAACCCCCAATCATATCCTTATCACTATCATCATGAACAAGCCCTAGATCTAACCCAAAATCCCCAAAATGAGCAAAACATCATCAATAATCAATTTTAACCTATCTCAATCATAAATCATCATCAATAACAGTCCTAGATCATTGTTATAACATCTATACAACAATCAATCATCAAACAATACATAACACCACATAAAACACCATTAACACATGTTAATTTGTATGAAAACTCATTGTTTATGAATAGGTTTTGTTTAGAAAGATATTAGGAAGATTTTTATCCATGAAAACATGTTTGAATCAGATCTGGACTCCTGGGGTTTAATGAAAACGAATCAAAATGCTTTAAAAAGGATTTAGGATGAAGAACACACCTTAGATCTTTGTTTAGAAGATGTTTGTAGGTTAGATTATGGAAAACAAGAGCAAAAACTCCTTCCTCAGTGATAAAAGTTGCTAGAGACTGTTTAGAGGCGTTTAGGGTTTGTGAAATGGCGAAAAATGACAAAGTGTAGTATTTATACTATGTCCAGGTTCGACCATTACATGTGGGCGAATGTAGAGTTAAGTGTTCAAATGTAGTTCTTTTAAAACAGATAGCCAGGTTCGACCCTTCGAACGGTCGAACCAGGAAGTGCCTTTTCCAGATTTTTCAGTTTGTCGTGTTTAACGCATTTTAACGCATCCTATGAACATGCAATCTTAATCTATGTTTAACATATATAAGCATGGATAATCATCTACACATCGTGTAAACACATATTTGCATATAATCCACCATATAAGAATCAATCTACGCGTAACACCTAATTTAGTTTATGTAATTCACCAACAACGGGACTCGTAACGTGTGTGTGTGTGTGACTAACCCAATGATCCTCCAAATCATTGAACCCTGGACAATACGGACTGTGTTCCGACTCGACTGACCCCGTCAAGTATGTTTAATAAACGTTTCTCGCTAAGGTAGACTTATGTGTTTATAAAATGTTGACCCAAACATGCCGGGTGTCACAACAGGTTAGCTTGATAACATCCTCAGCACTGCTCCAGTGAAGGCGCTAAGGGTGCCAAACATTACTTTGGTAACCGTGTCAGGGGTCTGGCTGATGGGGATATACCCACCAACTTTTTTACCAATCATGCACATTTTTTTTTCTCTTTATTAATTTAATTTACATAAGAAACCATTACAAACTTTTGAGAAAATAGTTACTAAGAGCCCTAATGCCTACATGTACGATGGTGGACGGTTAAAGCTTCTAAGAATAGTTGCATTAGATTCACCTATCCTTTGGGTTGATCGTGAAGTGAGTCTGCACAAAACCAGTTACTAGAATAGCAGTAGCAACCAACAAACCCACTGCTTTCCATGGACTACCCAAGTAGTCGGTAATCAGCTCCGCTACCCACGTCTTATATTTGCTTTCGTGGAGCTGCATAATCGCTTGATAGATCTGATTATACATGTAAATATTAACGGCCGCGAATTCGAGCTCGTCATACATGGTTGCCACTTCTTCATCACTCCCAAGATTATGAAGCAAGATACTATTATGTCGCAACTCCTTGACATCCACACGTTGTTTAATTAACGACTTCATTACACGAATATAAGTCGAAACTCGAAAGTCATTCGGGTTATGTGGACACATCTCATACGCAATCATGTTCAGGTATATAGCTTTCGTATACGAGGAGACCGCTCTACGCGCAAGCTTAAACTCACCATAGAACCGACTAGAGTTAAATTCCATGTCACTAGGAGACTCATCCGAGGTACGCCTCATGAAAATCCATCTACCTTTGAGCTGCTTTACCGAAGCAAACGCTCGACTTCGTTTAACATAATCATAATCTTCATGTGAATCCTTCTTTTCATTGCCTAATATTTTAGATGAATGGAGATTAGGAGAAGTCTTCAGCGAGATAAAATAAGACCTATAAAGCTCGAGGAGATGAAGGGGCTGCTTGTATTCAAGCACCTTTTTATCCTTCCTCGTCATCGCCTCACCGTAGTTTAAGTAGTTAAAGAATTTGTTTAGGATATTTTCGCCGTTATCTTCAGGGAACTTCAACTTCAACAAAACTTCAAGTACTATAAAAGGGATCTGATTCTCTAGCAACAAAAGATCACGCATTACGTTCACCAACCCTATTGCACCCAAATACTCGTGATTTATAAATACACGTTGGTGTCCACACGACAAGTTTTCAATATATAACAAAATAAAGCAAGCATCGCGTAACATCATTAGACTGAACTCCTCATCATTGTAAGCATCAGTAGAACCATCTATATAACACTTTCTGGCATCATGTACCACTTCAAACACCTTGTCGTATAAGGAACTAATAGTTTCACTAGTGCTCAAACAATACACTTCTAATGTTATGAGTTTGTACTTCTCGGCTTGAGCAAGGCCTGGTTGGTTATGGTGGTAAGGGCCAAGTGAAATCACTGCAGGCTTGTAGCAATCGCTGTTTCTACTACCTTTCTCGCTTTTTAAGACCAACGGTGGTACTTTCTCCATATATCGTTTACGTTTGTAGCGTTTGGTGGTCTCCTGGTTGGTAAGGGAGTCAATCCATTCCCTTCCCATGCTACTAATGTAGTTGTTGATTGGTTGATTACAGGGGATTTCAACCATTACATATTCACTTTCAGTCATCTCCATCTCTAATGGGTTTAAGCTGTTGAAATAGCAAAATAGGCATGTTTATAACTTAAATAGGTAGCTAAACATACCAACATAAAAAGAAGAGTGAACTAAATTGTTAAGACTTAATAACAATTCATATGGAAATTAATTTTGGATCTTTAAAGTTTAAATCCACTTTGCAAACATAACTTAGAACTGAGTGAAACATGAAAAGTATATATTCCTTGTTGGTTCAGGACTTGGTAGCAACACAAAACACACATGAAACTTTCACTCAAGATCTGTTTGGTAATAGTTGCAGAAGAAAATAAAAAGTGAAAAGTTTGCTATCTTATTTTATTGGATAACCAATGGCTATAAATAGCCTACATGGTACAAAGACTAAATGAAAATAAAATTTCACCACAAAATACAAAATAGAACGAAATTCCAAACCTGCCGCATCAACATGCCACATTATGGTAACCATAACCATTTCAAACCCACTTATTTCTATAATAATAACCATTCTAAACCTCCATCTCACATCCTAATTTTACACAAAAAGAAACAAGTAATGAAATATTGTGTGTATGTGGCCCCTACCATTCCCTTTCGGAGCCGTCCAGTATTCCGAACAATGAAGTGGTTTGGAATTTCAGACTTGAACTTTGTGGATGCTTTAAAACGTGTGGGTAGTGTGACCCTTATTCCAGCCACCACTCATGCACAAACATGCAACTAAATAATTTAAACCCAAATCTAACTATGGTTGACCCATTAACATCTAAACCGACCCATGGCCCATATGATGGACTCATGACCCAACCCAATTAATCCAACATTGTATTGGATTTATATGTACGGTTTCAATAACTCAACGCTGCTAACTGAGTTGTGACTCGTAAAAGTTAAACCTTAAGGGCTTGGGAGGAGATTAGGTTACGATTATTTATAAACTAATATCATAATTAACTTAATCCTACACACAATCCCTATTGCAGCCGACAAAAGCCACAAGCCTCCATTACCTATTTAGTTTTAGCCGGAAAGAGAAGCAAGCCACTTCTAGCCCTTTGCATGTTCCCGCCAAAAAGCAAACCCTTCGTGCCCTTTGTGTCTTTCTTGGCCAACCACGACAACCCTGGCTGCCACCGTTGTGAACCGGCATCGCCCACTACTAGAAAAATGGTCATTTTGCTACAAAGTTTTTCTACGGAAAAAAATGCGTCACAATTTTTGACAAAGTTGCTACCCATTTGTCACGACAAAAAACCTCTATTTTTTCAAACAAATTTGCTACACAATAGGGATAAATACTTAGGAAATTGCGTAGTAAATGACGTAGGAAATATGTAGTAATTGGTTTCCGACGAGGGTTTTTCCAACATCAAGGTTTCGTTGCAAATGTGTCACAAATTTGAATTTGCTACGTATTTGCAACAAAACCTTGATGATGGAAAAGCCATCGACGGAAACGAATTACTACACGTATACTGCACAATTTTCAACGTATTTCCTAGGAAATATGGTGTGGGAAATTTGCAATGCATTTCTTAAGCCGTTTCCTATGCAATTTCATAAGTATTTGTCGCTATTGTGTTGCAAATTTATCTAAAATATAAGGGATTTTTTGTCGTCACAAATGAGTAGCAATTTTGTCAAAAATCGTGACACAATTTTTTCCGTAAAAAATGTTGTAGCAAATGGCCACTTTTCTAGTAGTGGCCGCCCTAGCCTCGTGGTCTGCCCGTTTTGTAATCATGTTCGTTTTCCTAGCTCTTATTTATTGTTTCTCGGTGTCTTAAACGATTAATTATTAACCGCTCAGATATATCTATATCATTGGTAGATTAATATTTAGGACTATACTTGTATGTTTGTAACCATGAGACTATTTGGTTAAGAGTTAATTGCCAATTTAGTCCCTGATGTTTGTCTAAAGTTGTCACTTTCATCCAAATTTTTTGTTTTTCAATTTAGTCCATGTGGTTTCATTTTTTGTCATTTTAGTCCCTGAGGTTTGTCAAAAATTGTCATTTTCATCTAAATCTTGTTAGTCCACAGGGACTAAGATGACAAAAAAAATGAAACCATAGGGACTGAATTGACAAAAAAAAAGATTTGAATGAAAGTGCAATTTTTAACAAACCTTAGGGACTAAATTGGCATTTAACTCAATTAGTTAATTTTGGTGTTGATTATTTATAAATAGGGTGAAGTTATCCTATACAATGCAAAATAAATGAGATGGATACAAAAAACACAGTAGATCACGAAATATAACACAATGAGTCACAAAATATAATATAATGCCAAGTAATATAGCACAATGCTGAGAAAAAAATACACAATGAATCTAAAAAATGAAACAATGAAGAAAATAAGACACAATGACACATAACAGACACAATGATCTAACCTAATTCTAAAAACTACAAGCTAAAGATCTTAAAAAGCGAAAACCTAAAAACTAAGATCGTAAGGTTCGATGAGACGGTTCCAATGCTACTTGAATGAGTTCAATCAAAGTCTATTTAATACCCTTCCTACGACTTCTTATTTTCTTCCACTGTTTATTTGATCTTAACTCTTATAAATGTTCCTCGTCATTCTATTAGTGAAATCTAATACATTCCTCTCTTAGATTTTAAATTAGTTTGTTATTAAGGTATTTTTCTCTTCGAGTAACTCTTAGATAGGAGGCTAAAAGGTCCAAACTCATGCTCAATCGTGTATTTTAGTGGCATGATGCTTGCTTTCTACAAAAGTTATGCTGACTTCAAATCATTCAAGTGAAAGCTTATGTAGTATTTGAAAATGAAAAAGTATTGTTTAAAAACAAAAAAAGAAAAACAATCATTTTCTTTCTCATCTACCATTCTTCATAATATCCTCATATTTCCAGATCATCACAATATATTGTATACATGGATTATGGACGATCCGTGTAGCTGGTTTATATCTAAGTGTTTATGTGTATGTGAGAACCCTTTAAACACATACATACATACATACATATATATATATATATATATATAGGGTTAGGGTAAAATGAAAACCACTCCTTCGTAAAAGAACTAAGGAACACACTTTAACACCACACACTTAATTTAATCAAAAAAGATTTGTGATCCACAATTAAAGTGGAATAAAAAAGAAAATGGAACATTCCCTTGCCTAATAAGACAAAAAAGCGTGGACCATGGGTCATTACACCACTGTAAAATACGTTTTTTTTTTACGTCGGGGTTACCAATTTTAACACCGGTGAATTTTTTTTTTTTTTAAATTCACATTTTACGTCGGTGTTCTTACGGTTTTTTTTACGAAGGAGTGGTTTTCATTTGAACCTAATCATATATATATATATATATATATATATATATATATATATATATATATATATATATATCTTAATTTGATAAATTTAATAAATAAAGAAAGGAATAATATTACATGTATTTTATACTAACCCTTTCCCACGCATATTCTCCCTATCTATAATCTCTCATTGTGTATATGTATGGTTATGTTTTGTCCAACGCCCACACGCAGGTCACTGAAACATGATTTTGACAGAAAATATTGTAAGATAGCGAAATTGGGATTGAGTTCGTGAAGAAAAAAAGTTTACAAACTTACCAGTTCGTTTATTAAAGTTAAGTAGCGAGATAAATACAAATTTTCTATTTTTCTTTTGCTAAGGAGCAATAGCTCTCCATTTTCAACGTATAGGGGCATCTAGAATTAATGCTAGATAAATACAAATGAAAATTAATTACAAGTGCATAACGATTCTATCGACATATTTAGGTTTTTCTAATGGAGTGTTATATGTGTGTGTATATATATATAGAGAGAGAGGGGTGGGAAGAGAGAGAGAGACCTTTCTGATGCTATTGATGTCATGGCCTGAATTGGGTTCTTGAAATGGAGAAGTGATATAGTGAGTGAAATGGAGAAGAGATATAGTGAACAAAGCTTAAGGTAGGTGGTGACTATATAACATAAGCAAAAGTGTGGGTTGCATGCAAGCAAGTTTCAAGAATAAGTAATTTGCTTGCAAACTTTAGGTAACAAAAGCATCAATCCCATGTCCTTTACTTTAAATGTTCATTATTCCAAATACAACATTTCAGTAATACCAAATTTACGATATCTAACAATGTAACTAATATTAATCAACTTCAAACACCTTTATTCATGTACCAAAAACGAGATGTTACAATCATGATGAGAATTGACCAAATATAATGGTATTTGGTCAAACATAGTCATAGCTGATCAATCGAATCAATACTTGGTCAACATTGTCACTCTTGGTCACTAATGGTAAATCATTACAAAAGTTTTAATACACCGTAACTACAATAACAACCAAGCCCAGTAAATCTCACAAATAGCAGAGTTATTGGTAGGGTCTGAGGAGGGTGGGATGTAGGCAAGTCTTACCTCTACCCCTAGGGATATAGAGACTGCTTTCAGAGAGACCATCTACTCAAAAAACCCTCTGCTTCCATAACTAGTAAAACATATTCATACTTGATCAATATATTCAATCTAGAACAAATGAACAATCATGACGATAATTTGTAAAACATAAAGATTAATAGTGTTGAGTAAACCTAATCAATATTTATCAGTGACGAAGATAGTTGATCAAGCTTACCAAGTACACTTTCCAATAATCACTAGGCACACAAATTTTAAAGTATTTAGTCCTAATTCGCAAAATATATGGGAACTCAAAATCATTTTTAGCCTCCTTTCAATAAATAAATCTAATATAATTTGATGTACAAGTGGGTTTTGCAATGATGGGTACTAGTGGAAAGTTTTTATATGATATTTTGGGTGTGAAGCAAGAAACTCTCACATCTCATCTTAAAAATGAAGTGATTTTACAATCTTAACAATTTTTTTGCTCTTAATAAGGTAATACGGATAATTATCTTTAGTTTTTTCAGGTTGTGGTATGGGCTTCTTGTACGATCCCCTTATTTTTCTTATTAATCCCAAGTTTAAGTTTTAGGCTCATTCGAACGTCCAGCCCAATTCTTTAACTTTCATTTCAAGAGCATCCCAATTTAGTTGCCATTGTTAATTATGCCACCCATAGTTTTAATTAACTCGTGGCCCACATGTAATCTTTAATGGAATTCACCTTCTCTCTAGAATTCCCTGCACAATTCACAAGACTTTTATTGATTGAAGTTGATTAATTCTAGGCATATTCTAAATGCACCTAAATTTACTGGGTGTGTCTATTGGCACCCCCTCAACTTCTATTTTAACCCCCCTCCGAAGCGTCTCGCTTAGGCCTAAGCGAGGCGCTTCGGCCACATTAATTACAAATCAGTACGAGGTTGCATGGGAGTTTGAAAAAAGGGGGGCCAAGCGCCTCGCTTTGGTCAAAGCGAGGTGCTTGGCAACAGGGGGATGAATCTGGACATTTTGATGTTGGGAAGGTTTTGTTTGGATTTTTTTTGTTTGTTTTGAAGTGTTTTTTTTTTTAAGTGTTTTTTTTTTTGTTTTTAACTTTTTTATCTATTTAGCGTTTTTATCTATTGTAATTTTTTTAAATTTAAAAATTTTAAAAACACCGAAATAACCCGTGTTTTTTTTAAATATTTTTTATTGATTTAGGGTCTTTATCTATTGTAATTTTTTAAAATTTAAAAAACAACGTAATAACTCTAATCAAACTATAATTAATCAAGTAATCCCAACTTTAACCCTTTTTTTAGTATTAGTTTAAAAAAAACAGGGGCACATTTGTAATTCCTAGGATTTTTAGGCCTACTTTGGTATTTATACCCTCTGTCTCCTCGCTCTCTCTCTAAACGAACACATTTGGTCACTTCATTTATACCAAAAACAGGGGCATATTTTGGTATCTACACGTTTCTCTGTTTCTCTCTAACCATTCATCTTCTCTGTTACAAAATATAAACTAAAACCCTTGTCTTGTTTGATTGTTCCTTACAACACAATGAACATTTATAATCTTTCTGTACCTGTGGCCAAACGAACTCGGCTTCAAACACTACTTTATGCTCAAAGTAATATTACTACTTTATCATGCATAAACTGGTCACATATATATATATATTTTTGTTTTTATTTTCCAACACATTTATTTTTGCTGTAACATTGTTATGATGACTGATATTATGTTTGATGATCGTGTGTTTATGTTTTAATGAAACCAATCAAGGGTTGTTCGGTTCTCGAAAGCGGAACAGAGAACCAGGGATTATTCAGTGTGATGTTGATGATGATAATGAAGTTATTGTTGTTGATGATCATGATGATGATTGCAGTGCTTCTGAACCAACTAGTCAACATGGTAATAATGTCTACTAACGTTTATAATCGAATCTTTACTGTTTGGATCTCATTGGTTTTATTGGCTTGCAATTTATAATTTGGTTTTAGTTCGTTTATTATTTATGGGTTTAGTATTTATTAGACAATTAAACATTCAAAACACACAACATATATATATAAACAAACGATCAAAATGCATAATAATAATAAGGGTAATAAGTTTGTCCATACACATCATAAAAAAAATACAAGTAAAATGAGTCTACTGCGGCGGTGGTGGTGGGGCCCCCTGTGCTGGTCCATGGTGTGGTGGTGGGCGTAACTCTACCTGCCAATGCCTCGCCATCGCCTGCATCGCGTCGACCGTCCACTCCTGAACCTCCCGGAGCTCACCGATGCGGCGATCCATGTCCTCTGCCACGAAACGCGCAGCAGGAGTGAGGTCATCATAAATATGACGGGGGTACTGCTGCTGTGGTGGCGGCGGAGGAGGTGGGGGGGGGGTCATCGTCGTCAGCCTCGTCGTCCTGACCCGCCATCTCTACCAGGAGAGGCTCTCCCGGACGCACCTCAACGTAGGGCGGTATATCCTGGAAAGTAGGAAGGGGGCCGGCGCAAAAGCCCTCCTGGTTCCGATAGCTCGGAACTGATGCACACCCTTCGAGACCTCGAAGAAGATCCCCATGCTCCGGGCATTGGCCTCACCCAGCACTACCGATGGGATCGAGGGCAGCAAGTGATGGTCGGTATCTGGCGAGAGCCCCAGATGACGCGCGATGTAAGTGATGAACGCCCCGCCAAAGAGATGTGCGCGAGCCTGGCGCATGTGGCAGCACTTAAAGTAGTCGACCAGGGACGCGGCTAGGTTGCACGGCTGCCGCATAATCAAACAGTACAAAAAGAAAAGGTCAGTCTGGTTGACCTTCTCCCGACTGTTCCCCCGTGTTGCGATAGAGGTGGCGATCGCATGCTGAAAGTAATAGTACAGGGGGTCCCTAATCGACGTCGCCTTCGTTGTATTCTTACCAAAGTGCGACTTGGCGATGAACCTCCAAAACCTGACCAGGGTCGGCCTATCCACCGTAATGAGAGTGTCCCGGTACAACGCAGACTCAGTCTCCGGGGCTGTGTACAACCCCGAAGCAACAACAAACTCCTGCAAAAAAAATTGTAAATATTAACAACTTTGGTAACATAATAATAAAATGACAGATAATTAAAATAACATACCTCATAGGTCATCTGCTGCCAACTCCTCGCCAACCGAAATCGGATGGGGCGAAAAGTCTGAGCCGGGTTCGTGTTCTCGGACGGATCCAGAACCACGAACGACGACAGAAACTCTATCGTCAAAGCCCGGTAAGAAGGCAGCTTGGCTATGTCAAAGAGACGACGCCATGGAGTGTCAGACCCCACAAAGTCGTGAGCCCTGCCGATCTCGCCGACCTTCTCCAGAAGCGACCAACTCATGTACATCTGAGGGTCGACAGACATTTGACGCATCTTCGTGCAGCAGCGCCGCGCATCCTCAAACCCCTCCTCAAACTCCAGGTACGGGTGGTCCGGTAAGGGGTCCGGTGGTGGAGCCCGTCGCTTCCTCTTCGACGAAGGCCCCGATGCAGACGACCCAGCGTCATCTCCACCACCAAAAGCAGCGTCAGCAAAATCTGGCTCCATATCCATATCTATGTAAACAATAATTTTAAATTACTAATTATAATAACAGTAATAATAATACTAATAATAAATAGGATCGTTCTAATTAAACCCCCAAACTACGTAATAATAATAATAATAAAAATAATCGTAATAATAATAATAATAATATTAGTAATAATAATAATAATAATATTAGTAATAATAATAATAAAAATAATAATAATATTAGTAATAATAATAATAATATTAGTAATAATAATAAAAATAATAATAATATTAGTAATAATAATAATAATATAAGTAATAATAATAATAATATTAGTAATTATAATAATAATATAAGTAATAATAATAATAATAATTGTAATAATAATAATATTAGTAATACTAATAATAATAATAATAATAATATTAGTAATAATAATAATAATAATAATAATATAAGTAATAATAATAATAATATTAGTAATACTAATAATAATAATAATATTAGTAATAATAATAATAATAATAATAGTAATAATAATAATAATATAAGTAATAATAATAATAATAATATTAGTAATAGTAATAATAATAATCGTAATAATAATAATATTAGTAATACTAATAATAATAATAATAATAATAATAATAATATTAGTAATAATAATAATAATAGTAATATAAGTAATAATAATAATATTAGTAATACTAATAATAATAATAATATTAGTAATAATAATAATAATATAAGTAATAATAATAATAATATTAGTAATTATAATAATAATAATAATAATCGTAATAATAATAACAATAATAATAATAATCGTAATAATAATAATAATAATAATAATAATCGTAATAATAATAATAATAATAATAATAATAATAATCGTAATAATAATAATAAAAATAATAATAATAATCGTAATAATAATAATAATAATAATAATTAATAATAATAATAATAATCGTAATAATAATAATAATAATAATAAAAATAAAATTAGTAATTATAATAATAATAATAATAATAATCATCGTAATAATAATAATAATAATAATAATAATAATAATCGTAATAATAATAATAATAATCGTAATAATAATAATAATAATAATAATATAAATAATAATAAAAAAACTAATAATAATAATAATAATCCTAATAATAATACTAATAATAATAATAATCCTAATAATAATACTAAAAACAATAATAATAATAACAATAATAATAACAATAATAATAATAACAAACCAAAGCATCTCGCCGTGGCCAAAGCGAGACGCTTTGGTCGTCTTCCCCGGCGAAACCCCAACCGGAACCACCCACCGGAACCACCCAACCCGAACCACCCAACCCGAACTACCCAACCGGAACCACCCAACGAGCGACGGAGGAAGAAAAACTAACCTTTTTTTGGCTTCGGAGGAGCGGTGAAGGAAGGAGGGCGATGGTTCTTGCTTCGGAACACGGCGGAGGAGCGGTGGAGGATCCGGCGGTGTGTGGGTGTGTGTGTGTGGAGAGAGAGCAAAAGGGAAAGTGGCCGTGTGCCTTGGGATTTAAACCCAAAACCAGGCGTCTCGCTTAGGCCTAAGCGAGGCGTCTGGTTAGACTAACCGTCTAAGCCAGCCGCCTCGCTTAGGCCTAAGCGAGACGCCTGGTTAGGGACGGTTACACTAACCAGCCGCCTCGCTTCGACCTAAGCGAGACGCCTGGTTATTTTTTTTTAATTATTGTTTAAATTCATTTAAAATAGTTTTGGGCGGTTAAATTTTTTTTTAATTAATTTCTAGTAGTTTTATGTTGTATCCAAACCAATAAAAATTCGTTCGAAGCGTTTCGGTTCGTTTGTTGCGTATTTGTGAATTTCGGTAAAAACATCCGAGTTTGAAGAACATTCATAAATTGTTATATGTCATACACGGACTAAACAGTCGATTCATGTTGTTTTATATTAATTAAAATTTTGCGTGTCTAATCGATATCGTGGAGTTCCAGTCTCTGCTTAACGTGTTTTGGTAGGGTTTAATTGTTCGTTTGTGGTTTTCGGTACAAACATCCGACTTTTAAGAACATTTATTATTATTATTATTATTATTGTATTTATTATTATTATTGTATTTATTATTATTATTACTGTATTTATTATTATTATTATTATTTTTATTATTATTATTATTATTACTAATAGTATTTAAACGACCCGAAACAATCCGATCCGACCCGACCGGCACGTGAACGCACCGACGCACCGGACTGATCCGACCCGACCGGCACAGTATTATTATTGTATTATTATTATTATTATTACTAATAGTATTTAAACGACCCGAAACAATC